>OX457086.1:40959379-41295595 GCA_949752835.1 Empis stercorea | reverse complement strand
TGTTATTTTTGTTAAAAATATCGAATACGTATACTTCACGCATCTAAGTATAAAAAAAATATTCTAAAATTAAATTTTACGCTCCAAAATGTAATTAATGTGTAAAAATATAGATGACTATATTTTTTTATATGTATTATAAAATCTAAATTTAAATTTTATTTTGGCCAAAATAACATTTCTTTAATAAATTTTCAGGGTGAAAAGAATAAAAAATATTAATTAATATTTTTAATTTTTTTTTTCATTATTATTGAAAATATTATGATAAATTTTAATAAATTTATGTACATATATATAATATAATATATAGAGTTTAAATTTGTTCTGAATTTTTTTTTTTGGACTTATCTGTAATAATTATATAATTAATTTTACTTTTAAATTTCTATAATAATATTAACAAATATTAAATTATACACTTTAATTACACTTGTACTTGAACCGATGACCAATTATATTATTGCAATAAAATTTAAATTATTTAAATATCAATTACTAACAATGGTAGATTCATTTTAGATTAGTATTATGATGCGGTATAGTATTTATTATCAGTCACACTAATGAAAAAAGCACCAGGCTGTAATAACTAAATTTTATATGTATTATTTATTATACCGTAGTTTAAAAATCGTAGATAGATATATTTTCTATTTGTTTCCTTTTATTTGTTATGTTACAGCTTTATGATCGTAATGTTTAATTTTGACTATTAACTAATATGTACATATATTATTTAATGAAATGGTTCAAATATTTAATTGTACAATTATTTGTTTGGCTGTTTGTAGTTCCCATCATTTAGTGTAGTGATGTCAAAGAGAAAAATAGAAGGGTTATATTTAATTGATATAATCGAAAATTAGTTTAAGTATTTGTTATAATATATGAACAGAGTATTAAATATTCGATATTCTTGAAAAAAGAAATATACAATAGTGGGGTTGCAATCTGAATCCCAGTTATTATTACACACTATCTAACTCATATCTAATTAATAAATTTCTAATTTGTAAATTAATATTAAAATTAAATAATATTTGCTTGTACTATAATATTGCATAAAATAGTTACATTTAAAAAGAGATTTCAAAATAATATATTCCACTTCAAAATAATAGAAAATTGAAAAATTGAATCCATTTACCTAAGGTCAAGCTGGTTTTCTATAGTTGGAATAGTAAACTTCTGTGCACTTGTATTAATTTTAAAAACATTTCTATCGTTGTAGTTATAAATTCAAGTAATTTTATAAATTTATGAGTTAACTAAAATATTTTGGAGATGTATATGTTATATGTTGTGATATACCGGTATATTCATTCAAGTATATCGGAACCTATTAGGACATAAAAACTTTACTTGTAATAGTATTTGGTAAATGTAGTTATATTATTATATGTGTTATAAAGAGCTTATGAAAATTGACTGTAAAAACTGAAACTTGTCTTAATAATTCAGTTCAAAAAAATTTATATAACACTGATATAGAACTACATAGATTTTAAATAATAGAAAGAAGTTGAAAGTGATACAAACAAGTACTATATCGGATTTAAATATCAAGTAGCTTAATAATATTTAAGTTTTTGTTTTAAAAATATTTGTTACACTTAAGTTTATTTAATTATTTATTAAGATGATATCAAAAAATTATTTAATATATTTTATATTATCATACCTTCTATTAATAATTAAAGCTGATGATTATATTACAACACATCGTAAGAAATAAATATTTTTTGCCATAATTATAATATTAAATAATAAAACTTGTGTTATCTTATAAAAAAAATTTAATGTATTTCCTAATTTGCAGCAGAATTAATAAATTTCATGCATTTAAATTTCGAAATATAATTAAATCAATTATAATAAGTTTTATATTGCACAATATTGTGAGCGTATAATAATATTTTTCAGCTGATTATTTAAAAGGGTGTCAAATAAATAAACCAGAGTTTACAAAATGTTCAACAGAAAGTATTCAAGGGCTTTTCAAACAATTAGAGAAAGGTTCGTATTTAACTAATCAATATCTTGTTAAAATAAACCACAATGTAGACAAAAAATAATATTTGGTTATTTTAAAGGAATACCTGAATTTAAAGCAATCCCAAACTTTGATCCGATTTCATTAAATAAAATAAAAATTACTCAGGGAAATTCACAAGCAATTAATGTTAAAGTTGAATTATCGAAATGTAAAATTTATGGATTTGGAAAAACAATAATCAAAGAAAGCAAGTAAATATTTTTAGACTATAATGAGTTTCTTTTTGCATTATATATTAAAAAAATAAAATTTAAGAGTAAGCCGAAAAGATTATTCATGGAAAACAACAATATTCTTACCAAAGATGAGACTGGAAGGAGATTATGCACTACAAGGACGAATTCTTTTGATACCACTTAATGGTCGTGGAAAAATGATATTAGAAACAGGTGATTCTTTTTTATTTATTGATTATATAATTTATTTATAAATCATTATTAATCTTTAATCATTAGAAAATTTAAATGTTATTATGTATACCAAAACAAAACTATATACTAAAGGTGGATTTACGTTTTATAACGTTACGAATGTAAAAGTTGATTACAATATTACTGGATTGAAAGCAAACTTTTCGAATTTATTCAATGGCCTTAAAGAGCTTGGTAAATTAACTTTATATTTAATAACGTTAATTGTAAATTTAATAATAAAAATTTTCAGAGGATAGTACAAATATATTTTTTAATGAACATTGGCAAATGTTGGCAGAGGCTTTACGTCCAGTTATTACACAAACTATTGAGGATATTTTATTAGATATATTGCAGAAAGTATTCCATTTTGCTCCTGCTGAATTTTTCGTAACAGACATTCCTACACCTGAACAATTGTATGGAAAAGCAAAAATTTTAGATTAAAATAGGAAATTCTACCAAAATAATTGTAAATATGGAAAAAATGTAAAATGTAAATGTTTTTTTTTCGAGAAATTGATTTGATTAAAAATTTGTTAATTTGGTATTTTAAGTGTTTTGTTTTATGGCAAAAAGATTTAATGAGAATACATAATGATTAATTATAGGTAAATTTGATTAATTCAGCTAAAATATTATTACGAAAATCACTGATATATATTATTCTGCAGAATGAAGATGATGTATTATTGTTATGTATTGTATGTAGTAAGTACACTTATCTGTTAAAGCATTATATTTTAGTTTCAATTTTATAATACTTATGTAACTGTTAATTTAATTTAATTAAATGTGAATTTAAAAAACATATAAAAAATAAATACTACATAATGCACCAAGAAATTAAAAAATGTACTAAACAATAAAAAGTGATTATATAATTAGTTTATGGAAAGTATCTCAACTGTTCTTTATAATTATTAACGTTTTGTTAGTTTTCAATTAAGTGCCACATATAATTACACTCTTATTATTATATAAATATTTAAAATCGTCGATATTTTTATAATCGGTACAAATAAGACAAGACCGTGTTTTTTATCGTTAGAATTTTAAAATATGAATTACATAATAATTAAATCTGCAAATTTATATGGTTAAAAATTTGCAGAAAGTATTCAACTAATTATTCCAAATGACTAAATTTCTATGGTTGATTTATTACATACCGATACCATACTTATTATAGATGATATTATTATTTTTTTTATAAATGAATCGAATTTCAAAATTTTTTTCAAAGTGCAAGATGTAAAAGAATTACAATATATTAATTGCAAAAAAAAATGTATGAACGAGTACCTATAAAAATATGTGTGAACGAGTACCTATATTTTTATTTTTTTATTTAAAAAAGTTCATTTTATTTTAAGAAATGAAACACACAATTATTTGCATTTTGCAAGCGAATAAAATACTTGTACTTAATAAAAAGTTGTTTGACATATTTTTTGCAGCATAAAAATATGCAATTATGTATACAAGTATTATAGCATTCATTCAACTTTTTGGTGTTGACGCACATTATTATTACAGTGGCGAAATTTTACTAGAAATACGGAAAATGTATATATTATAATTATATTTACTAATAGAAATTCACTTTCAATAACAGCTTTTAGTCTCTCAGTACGAATTATTCTGGAATAAACCTGTTATAGTTATAACAGTTTTTATTTTTGCAAGATACAAAATGAAAACAATTGCATAACTTTCCCTTTCCAAAAAAAACATCAAATTTGCACTAAATTTTATATGTATGTATATAGGTACATATTACATTTTTAAACATAAACAAAATTATTAAAGTAACTTGTTTAACTGTAACACTTAGAATATGTATCTATCTATCTATAGTTTTGATCACGGTTTCTCAAGAATTAAGCTATTCATTCAGTCATTGCATTTATAATTATACATAGAAATACATTTTTTTCACTTGAAAATACATCTAAATATATAAAATTTTAACCAAAAATTAAGGAACTTTTTTTTTTGTTTTAGTCCTAATTTTGTGAATTTTGTGAAACAGTAATAAAAATAATTTGTAAATGAGTAATTAATTTTATATGTACATATATATAGTTAGTTTGCAAAAAGAGAAATTGCAACAAATTCAGTTATGCTGTTATAATGTTAAACATAGAATGGAAAGCAAATAAATAGTCCTAGCAAAACTATGTAGGTCACTTGCTGATATTAACAAAGATATAATATAGTTAATCGAATAAGTTCCATTGGTCTTGTTGGTAAAATTGAAGTAAAAATTCAATTATCATTTAAAATTTTTAAAACCTTAAATTCAAATTCAAGTTCAAGTGAAAACTATAAACTACCATGAATTTTTTTAATTACTATTTTCAAATAATTCATAATTATTTGTTAAGTTATTTAAATATATGTATTACAATGTCCACTAAAATGTATAACTGTTACTGTAACTGTAACTGTAATAAATCAAAAATAGTTAAAATATGACATAAATCGCCATTTACGATTTACCTAGTTAGATAGTTCATAGTTTATATGTATAACTTTATATAAATTAACAATTATTAAGTATTGCAGTAAGTGAAAAGTATGGAATAAAAAATTTTCCATTCAATATCTTAACTTTAGATTAATGAATGCTTTTTTGATGTCTTTGAATTTTTATTTATTTTTTGTTTGCCTGATGAAAAATTTGTTCTGCATTTTATTTTGATAATAAAAATTTAAGATAAAAATTTAGTTTTTGTAGTTTTTCCAGCTTAATTAAGTAAGGTCTTTAAAATAAATCACGAATGAAAATAAATGAAAACCAATAAAACCATTATTTGGATTTTTAGTGAAATTAGGAATCAAATTCAAATCAGATCAGAACCATAAACAAATAACTAAAATTTGCTTGTAATTGTTATTGTTTTATACGATTTTATTTTTGTAAATCATTTTTATACCGCTCCGATAAGCAAGCATAACGATGAATGCAGTAATTTTCAGTTTTTAGCTTAAAATATTCTATTAATCTATTTCATTCAATGCTTTTCAAATGCCGAAAATCTATTACATAGATGTACCAAACCATTCTATTGTTATTTCGTATAAGTATACATATGTTATGTACCTATATATCTTAGTACACCCAGCATTATACGATTATTCACTTTTGTCGGATCTTATAATAATTTATAATTTATATAATAATATAATATAATCTACAGTTTTAAAAAAATCTTATGTTGGTATAATATTCATTTAAAATTTTAGCTAGAATTTATGAATTCGATTTCCATTTCAATTTAATTTCCCAAAATTAAATTGAAAATCTTCTTTTAGCAATTTAATTAATATTGTTTCTTTGTTAAGTTCTTTAATAAATATTAATCTAACACATTTTGTTTATTTAATATTTAAATATTGAATGGAAATAACTATAAAATTATATTTTCTTTTGCCAAAAATAATTTACAAAAAAAAAATGAATAATCATAATCAATCTAAGAATAAATTTTATTTTAGTAATTGTACAATCAATAATCAAATATCTTTTTCTTTATTATTTTTTTCATTTAAATATTCCGATCAATAAACATGCAAGGTAATTATAATTATTTTAATTATAATCCATATTAATTAAAATTTTATTAAAATATATATGTATGTATATAGAACATTTTATTGGCAGTATATATACGACTACGACTGTATGTAATAATTATACTATATAGATAGGTTTGAATAAATTATATATATTCTGACGAGGGCCACAGAATTATAGTATTCCAAATTTGATATATTTTTGTTTTTTTTTTTATTGTTTGAAAATATTAATTCGAAAATGAAACTGATAACAATTTCGAAATAATATTTAATTAATATAGATTTTATATGACCTACAAACATTAAAATCAATAAAATTGTTATACATAATATGTTTATAGATGAGTTTTAGTAGGACTATGTGAAATAAAAACGATTTCGATAATAATTTTACCAAAATGAAAATTATTTTAAAGGGAAATTTCAAATATTGTACCCGATCGTTTCTCGTATTGAAATATTTATTATACAATTTAAAATATTGCAGATTTTTCGGCGAAAACTTAATTATATGGAATAGTAGCTATAAATATAATATCATAGTAATATGTATAGAAAGTAAAATTTAAAATAAAAGATGATTTTTATAATAATGGAGCTGCCAAATACACACGGTCTAATAATTTTAATTAACTACTCGTATTCGTAGATGAAAGAACCAATATACGGAATAAAAATGCAATGCAAAAAAGTGTTCAAAATAATAATTACATAAAAAGATTCAAAAAATTAATCAATGTCATTGTCAGTTTGGGGAACATAAATTGTAGTTATATTTTCTGTAGCTTCGGTGTACTTGAAAAATTATCAACTTTTTAAATAAATAAATTCACTATAATCAAGATATTCAGAACTTCTTAGGACATAAATATTTTATACTGATAGCTAGTAATAATATTGGCAACTATTTATTACGAAACAATTTAATATTAATATCCAATTTCAAGGGCAAAACTTAAACTTGTATTAATAATCTAGATCTCAGCATAATACTAAATACTTGATGTATAAAACTCTTCGGATATTAAACAGCAGTAACAAATTGGAAGTAAGCCATATCAGTAGTAAAATATAATTTCTGTAATTGATTAAAATTTAAGTTTTAATTCAATATACATTTGGATTAAAATATTTATATAGTATTTGTTCATTTTAGAATTAAATTATTAAGATGATATCAAAAAAATATTTAATAACTTTGATATTATCATTCCTTCAATTAAAAATTAAAGCTGCTGATTACATTACAAAACATCGTAAGCAATAATTTTTTTTTGTCACTCACATATAAAATTCATATATATTTACTAATCTTTTTGGGAATATACATAAATGGTGATATGTGTTACTTTACAAAAAAAAAATTATTTTTATTTAAATTTAAAGTCATTATTATTTCTATATCTACAGTAAATTACTGCAAGTAAATCATTTCATTTTAAATTTCAAATTATTGAAATCTACACTTATTAATTAATAAGTGTAGATTGATTACAATTATTATACATTACTTTATTTTAATTCTTTTTTAAAGCTGATTATTTGAAAGGATGTCAAATAAATAAACCAGAGTTTACAAAATGTTCAACAGAAAGTGTTCAAGGGCTTTTCAAACAATTAGAGAAAGGTTCGTATTTAACTAATCAATATCTTGTTAAAAAAACCAAAATGTAGACAAAAAATAAGATTTGGTTATATTAAAGGAATACCTGAATTTAAAGCAATCCCAAACTTTGATCCGATTTCATTAAATAAAATAAAAATTACTCAGGGAAATTCACAAGCAATTAATATCAAAGTTGAATTATCGAAATGTAAAGTTTATGGTTTTGGAAAAACAATAATCAAAGAAAGCAAGTAAATATTTCTAGACTATAATGAGTTTTTTTGCATTATATATTAAAAAATAAAATTTAAGAGTAAGCCGAAAAGATTATTCTTGGAAAACAACTCTTTTATTACCGAAAATGAAACTGGACGGGAATTATGCAATTCAAGGACGTATTCTTTTGATTCCACTTAATGGTAGAGGCAAAATTATTTTAGAAATAGGTATTTTCTTTTTTTCTTTTATGTTAGATATAATTATAATACATGATGGTATAATGTTTTATCAGAAAACTTAAAAGTTGTTCTGTATACGAAAACAAAACTATATACTAAAGGTGGATTCATTTTCTGTAATGTTACCGATGTTAAAGTTGACTATAATATCACGGGATTGAAAGTTAATTTAACTAATTTATTTAATGGTCTTAGAGAACTTGGTAAACTTATTAAATTATAAATATTTAATAATATTACAAATAAGATGAATGATATAATTCTAAAATTTTCAGAGGATAGTACAAATACATTTTTTAATGAAAATTGGCAAATGTTAGCAGAGGCTTTACGTCCAGTTATTACACAAACGATTGAGGATATTCTATTAGATATAATGCAAAAAGTTTTTCATTTCATTCCAGCTAGTTTTTTTGTATTGGATATTGCTACGCTCGAGGAACTTTATGGGAAGGCGTGATCACAAAAAGCATCACACTTAGTTAATGATTTAATAAGATTGATTGATTTTATTAAATTTTTTTGGCAGACATATTTTAAATAATCATTATTATATATTTTTTATGTGCAATGGTTTAAGTTATGTTGAAATAAAATTATTTATTTGTATACTTATAATAAATTGGGGAAATAGGCAGTAAATAAAAGTGTAACAAATAAAAACTTGTAATTACTTTTTTAGGGCATAAAACAGGTCAAAACTGTATAAATAAATGCATTATTTATTGAATTTCTTGTTTGGTTAGCTCCTACAATAAGCTATAGTTAAATTAGTTACAGAATTCTCCAATAAAACATTTTCCTGTCGTCTAGACTTGGAATAATTTAATAAATTATCGATCACTATAGTATTACACATAAGTAGTATTACCACATAGTATGAGGTCTTTTCTTGCTATATGTACCAAACCAAAACCACTACTATCACTTGTTACAGAATGTATCAACAATTTATCGATTCTATTATGAAGTTCAAATAACTCTTATAAAGAAAATACTCAAATTCTAGATTTATTAAATTTATTTATAATTCGAATTTCAAAAAGAAGTTATATTTAATAATCTAATTCTATTATATCTATCCTATAATACTGCAGTTTATCGGAATTTTCAATCGTGTAAGTTAAGTTCATAATGTGTACCATACATAAAAAGTGCTATAAACATAACTTGCAACATATTAATTTCGATTTCGTAATTTTAGGCATTATATGCATGTACATATGTATATATTATAAGTACGGATAAAAATTTGCAGAAATTTCAGTTAAAATTCATTCCAATTGACTGCGTGCGATGCTCAAGTCGCATTATTGCACATTATACTAATTTTTAAAAAGTGAATTATAAATACTAATTATATAATATAAATCATTTTAGTAATATTTTATAAATAAGTGAAATTACACAATTTTCTGATAGATTATTTACCAAAAAAAATATTATAAATCAATAAAAAGGTATAAAAATCAAAATCATTTTTTCTTTCAAATTTATATTTCATGTGATAAATTTGTTTTACGCGTGTATTTGAAAATTCATGTTTTTAAAATTTAAAATTTGCAAATATTTTGTTTGACAATTTTTTTACACCATAAAAATATGCAATATATTACGACATCCTTATGTTTAATGTTAGTTATGCAATTTAGTTTTGCCGCTGATTATATGATAACGAAACGTAAGTGGAAATAAGAAAAATAAATAATATTAACTATATATATATCTATATATTCACTTTTAATGATTTAAAAAAACCTGTTATTATAAGACCGTTCTGCAAAATAAAAACATTACACAACTTTTTGTTTGAAGCGAACAATTTTTTCGGAAATTAATATAATATGTATATATATAAAAACGGAAGTAAGAACTTGTTTTATCTGTAACACTTAAAAACTGTAACAGTGCACCTCTACTATTCAAACTAATTAATCGCTTAAAAAGTTATGCGAGTATTATCTAAATTAAAAAAATATCTTATTATATTTTATAGCTAATAATTTGCGATCTTGCAGAATTTTTGATACTGATTTTGTTCCATGCTCAACTGAATCAGTTCAACAACTTTTTAATCTCGTACTATCAGGTATAATTTATTAAAAATTAATAAAGGTTTGAATAAATAATATTAATTAATTTTAGGTATTGATGGTCTCGATAGTTTACCATCAATCGACCCAATGAAAATTAATAAAATTCAAATATTACAAGGAACTGGACCAGTTAATATTAACGCATCTTTGGTTAAAGTAACTGTTCGGGGGTTTGAAAGAGTTAAAGTTCTTGAAAGCCGGTAAACTAAAATAAAATATAATATTAAATTTATCATAAACTATGGATATATTTATAGAGTAAGTCCAAAAGATTTCAGTTGGAATACTAAATTTATTTTACCAAAAATGAGACTAGATGGTATATATGATCTTAAAGGAAGAATTTTAATTATTCCACTTAGAGGACATGGAAAGCTGTGGATGGAAGCTGGTAAATTTAAAATAATATTTTAAAATGAAATTTTCAAATGATTGTATTTTTAATTTTAGTTAATATGAATATGACATTAAAAACTCAAACGAAACTTTATGAAAAAGGAGGGCATGTTTTTTACAATGTATCTGGAATAAAAGTGAATTATGAAATAAGTGGTCTTAAATTAAATCTAGAAAATTTATTTGATGGAATAAAAGCTTTAGGTATATTTTTATATTTATATTGTGTACTATCAGTCAAATATTTTAAATAATTATAGAGCAAAGCACAAATCAATATTTGAATGAAAACTGGCGTCCAGCTTCTGATGCTTTAAAGCCAATTGTTGCTCAAACAATTGAAGGTATCTTACTAGAAATATTACAGAAAATATTTCATTTTATACCAGCTGATTTTCTTATTAGCGACATTCCAAAACCATCAGCTTTATATCAATAAAAATATTTTAAATTTTCAAATAACAATTTAGAGTAATGTTATAGTTTCATAATGTTTAACCATAAATTATTTATTATATTTTTTTTTATTAAATTTTTAGATTGATTTTGCTTTAATTAAAATTAGTTTTTATTTGAATTTTTAATTTGATTTTACTTAGGGTGATTTTACAATGTACATATACATATATCAATAAATTTTTTGTTGAAAAAGATTGGTGGAGATAGTTATCTTTCGAAAGATAAGAAAATATCTAAATGATCTTTTGGCAAACTATGACTATCTATAAATTAATAATCTTATTTATTAAATCGCCTTTCTAAAAATGGTTATTCAATCAATTACAGCACATAAATAAAATAAGTATATTTTAATATTAGTGTAGTTCTCGCATATCTATATTAGACACACATGCATATACATATATCCATTTGGAGAAAAAAGGTAAATAAAAGAAAGGATTTAACTTCGTATATACATACATAAATAGAGATTTAACTTCGTATATTATATACTATACATACATAAATAGAGTATGTAAATTGTAACAAATAAACACCTAAATAAACACCTTATTGTATATGTGAAAATGATATGGCACTTTTCTATGCCACTATACATAGCTAAAGATTTTGTTATCACCATCTTCATGTATATTTTCCTATTATATCTTTCGTAGGTTCACTTTGCCCATATGTTAAAATCTGTATCTCAAACTAGTTTTATTTAAATTAACATTAACCATCAGCTTTGCTTTCTTGTAATTTGTCATAGATATACATTTTTTATATTAATGATAATTTAAAAATATTCTCTATATAATTTCACCCACACAAAACAATTACATATTTTATTGTTAATGAAATTAAAAATAGAACCAAGGATAAATTATCTGCAACATTAAAATATAATTATCTTTTCTTTCACTAACCTGCCATAACGGACGACCAGGACCAGGCATTTTTTTATATTAATTAGCGTTTATTTTAAAAAAATAATTACAAAAAAATAAACAATTTTATATTATTTTAATTTGAAACTTTACACAGAGTTTTATTCTTAGATTCAAATCCAGGAACTTATGTACGGTTGATGCAGGATTGAGTTCTGAATAGAAAATACCTGTCCTGATCAATGAGTACAAAGTTTTTATAGACAATGATAAACAAAATAATAACGTGAAAATTTTTACATTATTTTTAAATATAAATTTTTTAAGTATATATGTATATACATAAAATTTTTTACAGCACACAACAAAATTTTTTATTTAAAGTTAGTCAACGATATTAATGTATCATGGCCCAAAAATAAAATACACTGAGAAACAAAATTAAAATACATATGTATGTTAGGTATATGTCCATATATTAGAGATAAAAAATATAATATAATATTTGATTTTCCACGTAATTTTTCACGAGGCCATAAAAAATTGTATTAAATTCGAAAATAATAATTTTATTTTTTTGGAAATGATTCATTCGTTTAAAATTTCTTTATTCAGAATTAATAATATTTTCTTAATTAAAAGAAAATCAAATCATATTCATATAGAAGTATGTATATATATGAATTTGATTATTTGAAAATCTATATTTATCCTAACTTTAATACTTTGATTCGTATAATGTACATAATATGTAATGTACATAAGTATGTCAAATATTTTTAATTTTCAAGTATATATACTATAGAATAAATTATTATTAAATTTACTTAAAATAGCATATCTATCTTAATTGCTGTACTATTATTTATTATGTATATATAAAAAATTAATTTAAATTTTCCCGGTTTTTCAATATATGTTTTGAAATATGAAAAAAACATGGTTTTGGTTTTATTTTTATAGAATCTAATTTGTTATTTATTTATTTGTGTTTAAATCAAACAACTTACAAAATTCTTAAAATATATAAAATTACAATATAGTACCCATTTGAAAAAAAGACCCAAAGACCCATATAGACCCATTTGAAAAAAACACAGCTAGTAACTACGAGTAATCAAATAGTTAAGATATATACAATACAAATATGTATATAATAAAAATATTAATTCTATATCAAAAAGTAGAATATTGTCAAGTATTTAATTGATTTTACTTATATTAATTATATAACTATAAATTCCAATTTAAAAGTATTTTCAAATTACTAATTAAGTATAGTATTAAACAAAAGATTTAATTATTACTTTCTATGGAGAACTATTCTGAACAAATTGGGCGATCTACAGCGATAATTATTAGTGAATTGAATTTTATTTAAAATGAATAGTGAATCAATTTGCAAATTTATTACTTCTGTTAAAAAGATCACGTCAGCCAATTCCCTTCTCTTGTCTAATGTTGAAAAATGGATGAGATTCAACCTATCTAAATGGTGGTAAAATGAATGGGTTCAATCATTGAAATTGACGAAGAGCAAATCTAATAAAATTTCTTTGGATTGCTTCTATTCGGCGAACATGAATATCGAAGTTTGGATTCCATGGCATATTCTAGATTAGGACGAACAAGACAAGTAAATAGTGACTTTAATATATAAGGATCCGCAAATTCTTTTGACCAACGTTTTATAAAACATAACATTGAATTTGCTTTATTGATAATGTTATTGTAATGCAACTTGAAGTTTAATTTCGGATCGAAATAAACACACAGGTAAAAAATAAGTATATTTTAATATAACACAGCATGATAATTTTGTCCAAAATAAATTTACCACCTGTTATCTGTAAGATCTAAGATAAGTCGGAGGAGGTAACTTCGGAGTTCAAGAAGAGTGGGCGCCAGGTCTAGGGTGACCAACAGCACATCACAATAAAACACTTAGACCAAAATTTGTATGTCTAGAACTCCTTGGACCACTGGGATTTCCTCCTGAGTTTTGCCAGCTATTCTCAGTCTATGGGGCGTGAGTCGACCAGTGATCCAAACGGCAATCAATACAACAATACGATGATGCTTCCACTAATAACCATTTTCACCAAAAAAATCGTTAAAGTGAAGCACCATCGCTTAAGGAATGAAGTGAGAAAGGAGCAAGAAATCCATTGCCATCCATCCTGGGGAAGGACTGAAAAATCAGCAACCCATATAAAAAAAATTCAACGAAAAAGAAAATTAAAAAAAAAACAGCAGCAAGCCAATGAAGCACTCTATTAATTTTTAAAGAAATTATTTTTAAAGAAATTATAAATTTGTATAAAATAAAACACAATTATTCTTAAATTCGTAAATTTTTTTTCTTTAATTAATTCAAATAAATAAAAAAACTTCGGTGGTGTATAAAAATTTGAATTTATATATATATGTATATATCGTGATAATAATTTTAATAAATTTTAAATTTTCATGGTGTACAAAAAAAAACTTTAATAAATTACTATTTAGGGTGTGTGTGAATTGGTTAAAAATTGGTTAAAATTAAAATTATGACAGTAAAATTAAAATTTTTGAAAGCCACAAGAAGGCGCCGAAATTATATCTGCTCTGGTATAAATTTTGACACTTTAGTTAAATTTTTGATTGAAATAAATTAATTTTAAATTAATTTATTTTGGAAAAAAAATAAATTTTTGATTGAAATTTAAATTGATTTGTATCAAAAATTTGTATCAAAAAAAATTTTTTTTTTTTGAATTTTGTTTTGAAAATAAAAATAAATAGTTAATAAAATAATAAAATTTAAAAATAAAAATAATAATATTATATTATTATTAAAAATTTATTTTTGTTAAAATTAGCAAAATGAATGGGAAATGTATTTAAAATACTCTATCCATATTGAATTTTCCTTAGAATTTAATTATGTAAAATTTTTACCCAATTCACACAGTTAAAATTTTTAAAAACACCCCACAGTTAAATTTTTTTTAACCTCGTGGGGATTAATTTTTAACCAAATTATTTTTAACACTTTGACACACGCCCTTAGAAATTAATAAATATAAATCAGTAATGGTCTATTTAAATAAATAATGAATAAATAACAAAAAAAAATGTACTTTACTACTTTTACTTCCATTAAAAAAATAATTTAACAGAAAAAACGAAGCAAAAGCAACACCAGTAGTACACCAATAATAAATAAGTTTAATTTAAATTTACACATACCTTGTCTGCCGCTTCCTGCTCCGGACGGAAGCAGCTTCCATAGGTACCCGCACCTACATTTAATTTAAAAAAAAATGTTTAAGAAAAAAACAAAAATCACAAAAAAAAACACAAATCTTTAACAAAAAAAAAACGTTGACTTTATTGCCGCTACTCTGCTCTTCCCTCAATTTTCTTTTTCTCCTCTGGGTTCTTTTTTGTTCTAATTAAATTTTTGTTTGAGTCACACCACCACTTCTGGTTTAATGGGGAGTTTGGACGATTACAAAGACTACTGGGATATATTTTTTTTCTTTCTATCTCTTTATTTTCATTAAATTATGAACTTTTTATAATGATATAATTTAAATTTTTTTGTTTTGTTTTTCTTTCCCTTTTCACAAATCGGTGGGAAAAAAATTGGTTTTTTTTTTCTTAGAACACAAATTTCTTTATTTCTCTTTCCCCTTTTTTTTCTTTTGCTCTATCAAAATTCTAATGTTTTTACTAAATTGTCACACAAGGGCAACAAAGGTTGTTTATTGTTTTCTGTTCCGAGACCACAGCGCCAACGGAATTTCTATGACATAGCTACCAACCTAACATCATTTCCAATTCAGCCGTCTGCTGAATCTGGAATCTGGATTGTGACAAGTGACAAGCCGGCATAAATAAATAAATATAAATTAAGATAGACGCATGATTAAGGTATTTTTTTATTAATTGTAATTTTTACTAAATATTTTTATTTTTAGACAATAAAGAACACAACAAATTTACACGGTGTCACAAAACAGACCTATCTGGAGCTTAGCGTTCCAGATAGGCCTGACAAACACCGACTCGTCACACCACAGATGTAAAAAAAAAAATTAACATAATTATAAATAACAAAATAATATTAACCTAATTAAATAACACTTACTAAATACCTAACCCATACCAAATACTACTATAAATAATATAAATAATAAATAACCTATATTAATTATAAATTTACCTAATAAATAACTAATCCTCTAACTAATAATTAAATAATTAAATATAATCACCCATAATAAATAACAAAAAAAATTTTAACTATTCTTACAACTGACTAATACTAATAAATTTTAACTAACAATAAATAATAATAACCAACTATAAAATAACTAATGTATAAATAATACTACTTACTTTAAATACCTAATTTAATAAGGTTGGTAGCCATGCCAGTACTACGCTAATAATAATAAACAACAAAATCATTTAACTCCACTAACTAATAAATAATTTAAATAACAAAAAAAAAAGAATAATATTAAATAAATAACAATTATTTGTAAATAAAAAAAATCTGAAAACAAAAAAAAACTAAAGGTGGTAATTTTTCTAAGTCAACGTGGGGCTGTCCCACACCCTGACTACTCATGCTCTACTAACTGAGCTAGCCGGGCAATTCTGATTTAATATCATTTTTTCTTTGTCCTCCTTTTCCTCTTAAACCAAATTTTTATTATTATTCTAATTTTATTATGCTCTAAATCCAATTTATCCAGCTCTGCAGCGGATTCAGCTGAAGTAATCGAATTCTCGATACCACGGGTGAATGCGCTGCGCGAGTGGCTAGAGACTTTCCCATCCCAATAACTGAAGCTACAATAGTATTATTTATAAATATTTGTGTTTGTATTGTCGGTGCCATTATATACAAATTATCGCTTGTTTCAGATAAAGGGAGATATAATTCCCACTCTAGTGCGCTCTGTTTACTCACATTAAGTGTTGGAAATTCCTTAAATTCCCCCGGTTCGGCAAATGAAGCTGAATTTGTTATGGCAGGTTGAAAATTTAATAAATTTTCAAGTGCTGCGGAACTACCTTCTGAAATCATTTTATGTGGTGAATGAATTAAAGAACGTAACAATGATATAACTACATTGTCCCACAGGAATTGTTGATCTTCTGAGCAACCTTCAGATAGATTCCATAATATACCACATGCATGCGTTACTAAGGGTACACTTTCAGATCTCAGTTATTGCAATACTATAACTAAACCCTTATGGTGCCGAAAATTTTTACGATAGTCTTCCCTAGTAGCAATTAATTCCTTAGAATTCCACTAGCAATTTCAGTTATTTTCAAGGTTTTACTAGGTCCTTCATCCGATAACAGGTCAACTAGAAATGCTAATGCACCTTCAACAGAACACAGCTCCACTTTATTTGTTTTATTATGCGCTGAGAAATTCCATAAAACAGATAATACAGCGTTTAAGGTAATTACATTATTAGTCTTCATGGCAGCTTTAGCCAAGGCTGTGACAATCCCGCTTAATGCGGCTTTCATCTTATAATCAGATTGCCACGATAAATTATGCAAGACACTTGCGATTACTTGGAGAAAGTCATCGGGTGTGGCATCTAATTGCTCCACTAGAGCTACCATAAATTCCTTATTTGAGCATAGTAATGCTTTATTATTACCAGCACCACAGGTTAAATTTGCTAATACCATTAATGCATTACGTCGTAATGAATTACAACATTGATCTTCTGGTTTAGGACCATGAGCTGCATGATCTAAATATACTAAACTTGCAATTGCTTGTAATGCACCCAATTGGCACATGACCTGACGATGCTCTATCTCAAAACTAACTCTCATTAGATTAGAAATTGATGCTAATGGATGACGGTCGGAATCATCTCCAATTGATCCCCCACCACTTTGTAAAAGTGTCATTAACAACCCACAATAATCTACTATTTGTTCCATTGAACTTAAGATTATTGCTTCGCGTCTAGCCCCCTCATCCTCTGGATGATAATACACAAAATTATCCTGTGGAGCCATCGTAGTACTCGAAAAAAAAATCTGACTAAATTAACTAAAAAAATCCAAACAAATCGTCATCGCAAAACTAATAAATTAAATAAATAACAAATAGTGTAAATGATCGAGCAAAATATAATTAAATAATTCTAAACTAACGTAAGCTTACCTAACAAAAAAAAAATCGTAATTATAAATAGTGTAAAATAAATAACAAAAAGTGTAAAAGGGACTCAACTAAATTCGACTAACAAAAAAAATTATTTAATAAATAACAATAATTGTAAATGAGAAAAAAATATCCATACACCTAATGTAACTAATATAACCAAAAAAGCCGAAACTCTAATAAATAACGAATATTGTAAAAATAAGTATAAACTAACAATTATTGTATATAATAAAACCAATAAATAACAATTCTTGTAATAAGGAGACAAAAATTTAATAATACTATATATCTCTTGTTTATTTAAAAAAAAATCTGCATCCGTCAACGCTCGCTTTCGAGGAACCAATAGCAAAAAAAAAATTTTTAAATAAAAAAAATAAAAAAGAAATATCGCAACAAAAAAAAAATTCAAAAATATTAAAATGGACAGGGAAGGGAAGGGGTAAGGTAGGAATATGGTTAGGGAGAAAGGAAACTTCAATAAGAAATATTCCCCCAACACTACAAAAAAAATCTTTGGCTGTCCCAATTCACACAAAGTTCAACAACAATTGGTGCATCTTTAAGTCGCAGAAGTTTGGGTTGTTGTAACAACAATTGGTGCATCTTTAAGTCGCAGAAGTTTGGGCGCCAATTGTAACAGCATGATAATTTTGTCTAAAAAAATTTACCACCTGTTATCTGTAAGATAAGTCGGAGGAGGTAAGTTCGGAGTTCTAGAAGAGTGGGCGCCAGGTCTAGGGTGACCAACAGCGCATCACAACAAAACACTAGACCAAAATTTTTATGTCTAGAACTCCTTGGACCACTGGGATTTCCTCCTGAGTTTTACCAGCTATTCTGAGTCTATGGGGCGTGAGTCGACCAGTGATCCAAACGGCAATCAATACAACAATACTATGATGCTTCCACTAATAACAATTTTCACCAAAAAAATCGTTAAAGTGAAGCACCATCGCTTAAGGAATGAAGTGAGAAAGGAGCAAGAAATCCATTGCCATCCATCCTGGGGAAGGACTGAAAAATCAGCAACCCATATAAAAAAAATTCAACGAAAAAGAAAATTAAAAAAAAAAATACAGCAGCAAGCCTACGAAGCACTCTATTAATTTTTAAAGAAATTATTTTTTTTCTTTAAAAAAAAATTGTATAAAATAAAACACAATTATTCTTAAATTCGTAAATTTTTCTTTTCTTTAATTAATTCATTAATTCATATAAATAAATAAACTTAGGTGATGCATAAAAATTTGAATTTTTATATATATATATATCGTGATAATAATTTTAATAAATTTTAAATTATCATGGTGTAAAAAAAAAACTTTAATAAATTACTATTTAGAATTTAATAAATATAAATCAGTAATGGTCTCTTTAAATAAATAATTAATAAATAACAAAAAAAAACTTTACATTACTACTTTTACTTCCATTAAAAAAATAATTTAACAGAAAAAACGAAGCAAAAGCAACACCAGTAGTACACCAATAATAAATAAGTTTAATTTAAATTTACACATACCTTGTCTGCCGCTTCCTGCTCCGGACGGAACCAGCTTCCATAGGTACCCGTACCTACACTTAATTTTAAAAAAAATGTTCAAGAAAAAAACAAAAATCACAAAAAAAGCACAAATCTTTAACAAAAAAAAAACGTTGTCGTTATTGCCGCTACTCTGCTCTTCCCTCAATTTTCTTTTCTCCTGTGGGTTTTTTTTTGTTCTAATTAATTTTTTTTATCCGCGAAAAATTTTTTTATTGTTTTCTTTTTCTTTTTCACTACAAATTTTTAGGTCAAAATTCCTTTTTAAAATGTCTTTTAGCTGATTTTTTTATTATTTTTTTTCTTTACTACAACTATTCAAAAAAAAAATATTTCTCGCGATCATCATAAAAACGAATAAAAACAACTTCTTCAAAAAAAACCTTTCCAAAAAAACTACCAGGTTCCTGACCGACCTCATCAAAAAAATTTTCTAACTCGTCGAAAACACACAATTTTCAAATTTATTCGATTCGAAAACTATTCTTCCCCGATCGCGTGATCTCTTGACTTTCGGAACAAAACATGTCACACAAGGGCAACAAAGGTTGTTTATTGTTTTCTGTTCCGAAAATCAAGAGACCACAGCGCCAACGGAATTTCTGTGACATAGCTACCAACCTAACATCATTTCCAATTCTGCTGATTCTGGAATCTGGATTGTGACAAGTGACAAACCAACCAAGTTAAATAAATAAATATAAATTAAGATAGACGCATGATTAAGGTATTTTTTTTTCAATTGTAATTTTTACTAAATATTTTTATTTTTAGACAATAAAGATCACAACAAATTTACACGTCCCTCTTTTTCAGCTAATCGTAATTGTTCAACAAAAGTACCTCCTTGATCAGCTCTTTTATAGCGATATGTTTCAAAGTCACAATAGAACTCCCTTCGAATCTGTTCATCAGTCATATCAACAGAATCAAGTATTCTGTTAATGATTTCTTAGTCTTTGCAGTAATTGGTAATATATATACTAAAGTGTTAGTAACTCTTATATTATAATTATTATTATTTAATTGAGCCTTATTTTGTAAACTAGTATCAGATATAAATTCACTAATAATGATATGTGCATTTGTTCCGCAATTCCAAAAGAGCTAACTCCAGCAATTCTCTACCTTTACTTCACTGCGAACCACAGCGTACCTAGATGTATGTGAGGAGCAGAGTACCGGGAACAGGAATAAATTACCAGCAGAAGTAGAGTTTTGAAAGTATAATGTCAAGTGTCAAGTCCACTTCCTTTATCTATTTGAACATTTAGTTCAAATAGATAAAGCGCTAGAATAGGTACTTTAACATCAAATAGAATAGGTACTTTAACATCAAATAGTGGTGTTAAGGCAAATTGACCTTTTAGTTGTTGGTATCTATCATCATTTGGATTATAAAATACTGCAACGCAAGCTGGTAACATTTCTGGTCTAGCGGTAGCAATAACAATTTTTTCACCATTATTAGTATGAATCCAATAGTTCTTGTAGAGTAATATAGGGTAGGTCGTTTTTATCATAAACACTACTTGATACGTGATACTTCGAAATAAACACATGACTTCTAATATACTCTTTTAATGTAACGATTTGATTAGATATATCATTACCACTTAATATATAATTAACATTTAATTTATCAATTAAAAATGATTTTACTATATTGTAATATTCTTCTAATTTTATTATGTTTTGCTTTTGATCTTCATGTTTAATATAACGATGTACTATTATATTGGTTAATATGATAAAGCTTATCACATTATTAGAATCAGCAACATGCTCAGTAAAATTATTATCTTTTTCTAATTCATTACTTTCATCTGTAGTATCAAGGAATTCCATATTTTGAGCAGTATTTTCAGCTTGTCCATAAGAAGAAAGAATGCATAAAAACCCCATTATACTGGCAAATATAAGGTGCTTCATCAATTTTTGCAACATTCGAAAATAACAATTTAAGTTATAATTTGGACTATGCTGAATTATACTAGCATGTAGCAAAAGACACATGAACACATGAACCTATGTGACATGTTTTGTTCCGAAAGGATCAACACTGGAGTCAGAAGCAAAGACTGCAACTTTTCCCTTTGATCCAGGAGCACGTCTACATCTGTATTAATTTGATATAATCCCTTATCTGTAAGAATTCTCTTTAATAAGGCTTCATTAGGTCCTTGATAATTAGAAACTTTTACTGCTAAATTATTATAAGTATCGCGACAAATTGACTTCTATTCTATTATTGGTATCTAAAGAAACTTAACATACTTCAACATTTGGTTTATGATTATTATATGTAAAGCAACAAATTGAAGATGCTGAAGCTAGAGGTGAAGCTAGAGGCAAAGCCGAAGGTAAAGCCGAAGGTAAACCTTTAGATCCCCTCGGTCTTTAAGACCTATCTAGATTGGTTTAAGAGTTTAGTAAATCCACTACTTTTGATAGCCCCGGCTCAAAAAACATAGTAGCAAAGGCAATTCAAGATAACTTATTTATCAATTTTATCAATTGGGTATAATGACCTCCAAAAATAGGGCCAAAAAAAATAGTAAGTTTGTATAAATTATGTCAAAAAGAAAGGATTATATTTATTTATCGTTTTCGCCTTTGCTGGCGATTCTACTATTACTAATTTCATATTTATTTACAAATTAAAGAAATCTTGTTGCCAGGATATCTAGTTATTTTTTCAGCTAATTCTAGCTCCAATATTATCATATATATAACCTGCAAAGGTAGCTGAGTTTGATGCAAACAGTCAAAGTCTATAGGAGTTGAAGATAAAAGCTCCTTAACTTTCATACGCATATCGTTGGTAATTGGATTAGCATATTTTACATCTAACGCTTTAAACTGGTTATTCTCTGCTGAATCATTTTATAGCTATTTGCTATTTACGGTAATGTTTTCATTCCTAATATTCATGGTGTCACAAAATATGAGTCTTTCAAAGAAGTAATCTTTTTATAAATCTTCATATTATCTGCGTTTGGTTTATGTCTTTTTATAAATCTTCATATTATCTGCGTTTGGTTTCATATTATCTGCGTTTGGTTTACCTATACTGCTATTTTTAATTATATACACTACATCATTTATCGAAATAATAAATATTAATGGTCCAAGATGGCTACCTTGAGGTACCCCAAAATTAGCTTTAAAAGATGACGATATAGCTGTTCTAAATCGAATACTATAAGATCTATTTCATAAATAAGATTCAATCCATTTAATAAAATAAGGAGGAAATCCCAATTTCTTAAGCTTAAATAATATAATACTATGGGGTAATAGATCAAATATTTTACTAAGGTCACTATATAATACATCCGTTTGAAATCCTGCTTCCATATTATTAATAATATTGAAAGTGGGTTCAACCAAATTAGTTACAGTCGATCTATGTTTCATGATCAAAATCGATTATTGAACCCATGTTAATTAGGTACTAAGAAACCTACACAGTATTCATGTATTGAATCAAAGACCATTATTGTAGAATATTTGAATACTTACTTTAAAATTATGTATAAGCTGCGAAAACAAATATTTTGTTTTGTGTTGATTAGGTACCCATGTTGATTAGGTACTAAGAAACCTACACAGTGTTCATGTATTGAATCAAAGACCATGATTGTAGAATATTTGAATACTTACTTTAAAATTATGTATAAGCTGCGAAAAAAAATATTTGAAGGCCGGGAGAATTCAAATTTATTAATTACTACTATTTATGTATATAAATATATGTATGTATATTAAATAGAAAAACTTTTACCGTAATATAAGTTGTAATCGCAGAACATATTTCCATTTGCAAGTATTATAATGTACATAATTTGATATCCAAACAATATTTTTCTAAATTTCTGTTTTGTAATTTTGGACTTGTAATTTGTTAGTATACATATGTAAGTTTATTTGTTTTAATTTTACACAAAAGAATCGAATTGGAGGAGGAGAATTCAATATTTTTTAAAGCCATTGAAAAGTATGAAAAGTACTAAAACCCAGTAGATGGCGTAAGATCTACCGGGTGCAAAAAAAAATTTATATTAATTTTATTTTGGACCCAGTAGATGGCGTAAGCTCTACCGGGTCCAAAAAAAAAATTATATTAATTTTATGGTTTAGTTTTATGTAAATTACATATATGGATATGTGCAAACAAATACAGAACAAATATTAGCAGAACAAACAAATAATTTATGATACGATCATGCGTGAATTATTTTTCTTAAATGCTCCTGGCAATACTGGCAAAACATTTCTCATTTCTTTCATTCATATTAACCAAAATAAGTTCAGAAGGGAGAATTGCATTGGCTATTGCTTCGTCCGGAATAGCCGCAACATTGTTGGATGGTGGTCGAACAGCTCATTCAGCGCTCAAATTATCGTTAAACATACAAACAAATGAGAGTGCAGTATCAGTATGTAATATCAAAAAACATTCCGGTATGGTGAAAGTTCTAAAAAAAAATAGTATTATTATCTGGGACTAATGTACCATGGGTCACAAGCATTACATTGAACTTTAAAAGATTTAAAAGGTAATGAAAGACTTATTGGTGGAGCGCTCATTTTATAATCTGGAGATTTTCGTCAAACTTGCCTGTCATACCAAAATCAACCTATGCTGACTAAATAAATATGCCTGCTTAAAATCTTCAACATTATGGAGCGACGTACATACTTTGAAATTACATTCGAGTACGAGTACTTATAATTTATTATATATTAATATTATCTATGCAGTGGTTGTGGCTCCCAAAGTATGGTGAAAGTACTGCTAATTATGTAGAAAGTTTTTCTTTCCTTTCACAACTTCTTATATATGCGAAGTTGGATTTTCGGAAATGATTGCAATAAAAAACAAATATCGAAATAAATTACTGTTTTAATAAATTACCCTCATAAAGACTCACTTCGGTTGAAAATAACATATACAAAAGTAGATGTCGAAGATGTTATCGCAAAAAATAGAAAGCAAGCTCATTCATCTCATGGATCCTATTAATTATACTTAAAAATGTTCTCTTAATAAATATATAAATTAATGTTTTTGCCTTTTTCCATGTTTTCTTTATAGGTGGGCCGCAAAAACTTTTAATAATGGGTCTCGGACTCGTATAAGTTTCAAACCCCTGATCTATGGCATCTACGAATAAGAAATATATGGAAGGAGCATAAATCTTCTCTCTCTTTTTAACACATTAAAATTTTAATTTATTGAAAAATTTGTAAGCCACGATTTCGATAGTTCTCTTTCTTTTCACCACCGAACTGTCAAATTAATAATATGAAAAATATCATAACAGCTGATTTGAGATTTACAGGGCTGGCTTATTTTTTTAATTTTAAGAGTCTCAATATAAATTAAATATATTAACTAGCTAAACAAAATTACTCTATTTTACTTTCCATTTGTATAATTATCGTTGCGCGACCTAAAATATTCCTTAGGATGATCTTTACATGTATTTTGCAAAAAAAATATATTTTATCTCCTTAAAAATTGCTGCCCGAATTAAAAAAAACCTAGTTCGGCTCTTATTTGTGATTTATTAATTTTGACAGTTCGGTGGTTAAAAGAAAGAGACTACTATATCCAGGCTGGCTTCAATTTTTATTACTTATACTCCTTCCATATATTTCTAATTCGTTGTGTGGCATACACATATAGATAATACCAAAAGGCAAAAGAATATAAATAATAACCAAGAAGTCGCACCTCATATACGATTTTATATTTTTTTTTATCGTATGGCAAATATTCCGACCCGCTTTCTAAAAAACTTTATTGAAGTTCTGAGTATTGAAATAATTTAACTTTATTGAAATAAATGTTAAAAATATATACCCAGCGAAAAAACGTAAAATATGCGATGTAGTTTTGACTTGCTTATTTTTACGTAAAATATGCGATGTAGTTTTGACTTGCTTATTTCACGTCAAATGAACGTTGATAATTTGATGATGACGAGTTTATGTGTACTGTTTTTACAAAGTTCTTTGTCAAATTGAATATTACGGCATTTCGTTTAGTTTGTTTTTGTTCTGTGTTCAAAATAGTTAAATTGCGAATGTAATTTTTTGTTATATTTTTTTAAATAAATTTTACAGAAAAAAAGTGCTTTGAGTGTGGTGCTTCGTTTAATTTATATTTTAAAAAATGCCTAAATTTAATATGAACAAAAAAATTGAAAATTATTTTTGCATCATATTTGGTTTGTACATAAATAATGTTATTATAAAGCTTTTAAAAATATTATTTTTAGGAAAAGAAACTTATACCCGGGACACACCAAAATTGAAAACCTAAGTTTTCGCGAAAACTAGATCTAAAAACTTTTATAGTGACACACCAAAAATGGAGCGCGATTTCGTTTTCGAATGTCAAATTATGAAAATTATTTATTTAAACAACTCTACGTAAAAACCAAAAAAATTAAAAATAGTAATTATTTGTTTTTAATGTCAAATTTTGATTTAATTATATTAAAAATTATTTAATAAAATTTAATTTTTCTTGTTTTTTTTTAAAAATTTTCGATTTTTTTTTGATTTTTCACAAAAATGGCTACTTTTGTATGGAAACTTAGCTATGCCTACTTCAAAAATACATATCTTCTATTTTGTAATAGATGGCGCTAAAATATATTTTCGTGAAAACCTTAAAAATTTGTAGATTTCGTGTTTTCAATTTATTCCTGAAAACTGTACTAAACCTTATGAATTTCCATTTTTGAACTTTGAAAACACGAAAACTGAGTTTTCGGTCCTGTGTGTCCCGGGTATTAAAAACAATTCAAACCTACGCAAAATTACTGCCCAAATACTGCTGGATTAGCAAAAAAATTTTCTGACAATATTTTAGCTTAATACAATTCGGACGGTTCGCATAGCCGAAGACTTTTCTTCATTGAAAAGCTTAAATGATGTGTTATATTTTATATATAGTAACTTTTTCCAATATTTGTTATAGCAACCTAATTTTAATATTTTTTTTAAATTGCAGGTGCTCGTGCTTGGTTAGGTGGGCAATATAATTACAAAAAAGGGATATGCAACATCAATTTATTTTCTTAAGTATTTATTTCTATAGTATTATATAAAAAACGTTTATGTGTAATTAAATATATTATGACAAATTAGAAATTTGTGTTATTTTATTTTAAAATCAATTCTCAGAAGTACAAAATTCGCAAAACAAATTTATTAGTTCGTTAAATGATGATCCACGTAAAAGTAACGTGTAGTGTTAAACGTTCTTTTTTACGTCAAATAAACAGGTTGAAAATTTTAAAATTGTGCTGAAATTTGCAGACATCGCTGAAAATGTTATATGGGAATTTGACGGACTTTCAACGTGAAGCATAAACGTCGTTTTTACATCAAAAATCGCACTGGGTAGAAAGGTATGGAAGCAGACAGTCTAGTAGTCGTAATGACGCCGGCGACGTTTAAAAAGGTGGAACGATTTCAACTTTGGACGCCGTTTCCGTTTCGAAATGTCAAATTTCATATTACTTATATTTTTAATACTGAATTTAATAATCTATGTATTTTATCATTATTCATTAGTCATTTTAATATAAAATTTTTAAAAAATAAATGAGATTTTAATCAATTTAAAATTAAATCTAAATGAATTATTTTATTTAGTTTATGGATTGCACCCTCATTTTAAAAATACATTTTTAGCGAATCCCGAATTAAAAATTAGCACAATAAACAATTTCAACACAAAATTAACTTTATTATGACACTTAGACGCATAGTCTGTCTACTAAAAGTCGTCGACGACGGCACATACATTTTTTGACACTTCAAAACGGCGTAGACGGCGAGACTATCTCCAGCATAAGACTAAGTAATGTGTAATTAGTTTTTATTAGAAGTGAAAGTGCGCAGTTTATTTAAATAAAAATTAAAATTCATTTATATCTTTTTTTATGTGTGTTTTTATGCCTTAAAGTAAAGAGTATTAACGTCAATTGCCTTAAAGTAAATAGTATTAACGTCAATTGACATTATGTCGCTTTGAAAGCGTCGTAATACCAATTTATGTTAAGTCTTTTTTCAAAGTGACAGAAAATAAATGGATCCCTTTAAGCAAAGCGAACCGTAAACGAACCGCCGGCGAAGTCTTTTCTTCATATATGAGTTCGTTTACGAACCGCCTTGGCAGTTCGTAAGCGAACCGGAAACGTAAATGTTAGAATAAGAACAGTAGAAAAAAAACGGAACGCCAAGAGTTCGCTAAAATCGGTTCGTTTACGAAACGCCGTAACGATTCGTTTTGGAGCCGCCAAATTCGGCACGTTTACGAACTGATTTTATTTCTAGAAATAAAAAATACGAAAAATTTTTTACTTTTAAAAAATATAATTTTTACCAATAAATAACAACTTATATTAGACATAATTGTGAAACATAAAAAAATATTTAATTACAAATTAATTCTACTTGCTACTTAAATTTATATTAATTAAAAAAAATTTAACGCAATTTAATTTTCCTGCCTTCTATTGGATTTCCGTAGGCGATCTTTTGAATATTTTGGAACCATTTCTTTATTATATTAATTACTTACACATTCTGAAAATTATTTGAAATTATTATTCAAATACAAGTGAATCCTCTATATTAAACATCGTATTTAAATTTACCTTTAATTATATATATTCATTACAGTGAATGCATGTTCTGGAAAATTTCGATGATGACCAAACCATGAAAAGCTGCATGCAGTTTCGTTAAAGTTTTTGGTCACTTTTATTATTTAATATATTAATTTTAATTATAAAACACAAAACGACTCACTATTATTTTTATTATATTAAAACACAATAAAAGTAGAGAAACAACCTTCTCCACTTGGTCTTTACTTTGTTATAAAATTATTTATATGTGCAATGTATAATATGAAATGTCAAAAAAAAAATATTTCCTTTTCAAACTATCAGTTCGCTATGAGCGAAACAGAAGTGAAACGGTTGCGAACCGCTTTTCTCGTGGTTGAAAAAATATGAAAGTTTAATAAAAAGGCGTTACATATCCGGTTCGTAAATAGTTCGCCAAAAGCGAATTCGCTTTTTTTTTTCTTAAAGGGATCTTGTGGTAATTTTTTTAGGTAGATTTATTGCACTTTTTTTCTTAAAGTGACACAAAGTAAATTGATGTTGTGTGTGACACTTTTTTTGGTTCTTTTTATTACACTTCTTTATCTAAAAAGGTCATAAGAAAACCAAATTTTCTATTAAAAAAAAAATTCTATTTCAAATATAACAAAAAATTCAACTTAAAAAGATGTATTAAAATACATTCAACAAAAATAAAAAAATAAATGTAATAATTAAGCAAAAATGTTTGTCGAATTTTGTACAATTTTTCTGCAGTATGCAAGAGGTAATTCAAGATATGTAATTTAATCATTGATTAAAAAACGTAATCAATGATTAATAAAAACTGTAGTATAATGCTTGCAGAGAAAACAATTGTGTAAGGAGGCGCGGTTTGGCTTTGCCTGGTGAAAATACTGCTAATTAAAATTTTATATGCAAAGGGGCGAAGAAAGGTACCACAAAACACAGAAACCATCAAATAGAAAGCATATAAATTTTTGTATATAAAAGTTCAACAATCACTTGACTCGATTTTTTTATAAATGGTCATGGCAAAAGTGCTAACTAAAATATAGTAAGGAGATAAATCATATTTTTGGGTTAACTAGGACCATCTATATTTCAATATCTGGAACAAATGAAATGTCAAATTTGTATATATTTTGTTGTTGTAATTTTTGTTGTTATTTTCTTATTTATTTTTCTTTATTTACGTTTAGTACAAACATATTACAACATAGTGATAACTTAAAGTAAAATTATAGTTAAATTACAAAATTATTATATAAAATAAAAAATTTATAATTATAATAAAAAAATTTTTAATATTAAAAATAAAATAAAAATTAAGTTTCAAAGTTAAAATGAAACTACGTTAAAAGAAATAATAATAAAAAATTAATTAAAAACTAGTTAGCTTAAAAAAAAACTAAGTCAATATCAAATATTATGACACGTGTAAAGTTAAAATTTTTTTATTTTTTTCTTTGGAAAAAGAAAGGTTTATGTGACTTTTATAGTTGTTAATAACCTTGAACATTCTATTCAAGAGATTTAACCTGGTAATATCACTGGGTTTAACCAATTTAAGTTACGTAAATCGTATCTCAGAATTTTTTTTTGCACTGATTCGAATCTCTATATGGTCCCGATAATAGGGAGACCAAACTTGGCTAGTATACTCAAGGTTCGGCCTAACAAGAGAAGTACATAAGGATTTAAGGATATATGGATCCTCAAATTCCTTAGACCATCGCTTGATGAAACCCAACATTGAATTTGCTTTACCAATTATGGTATCGAAGTGCAATTTAAACCAACATTGAATTTGCTTTACCAATTATGGTATTGAAGTGCAATTTACTTATCAACATTTAATGATAAATTATTAATATTCAACATTTAATGATAAATTATTAATATTACACCAGCTTTTAAAAGAGTCTAGGTCCTTTTGTAGTGTAATAGCATCATTTAAGGAACTTATCTTATTATGGATTTTCATATCATCGGCGTAAATTCCCGATTTACTATATGTACTTGATTACAGAATTAACGTCAATAATTGATATATGAAAATAAATAGACCTACATAAGTGACTACCCTGTGGGACACCAGAGTTGGCATAATAGGGTTCTGAAATTTCAGATCTAAATTTAACACAATATTTTCTATTTATCAGATATGAATTTATCCACTTAATTAAGAAATCAGGAAAACCTAATTATTTAAGTTTAAAGCATATTACACTATGAGGTAACAGATAGAAAGCTTTACTTAAATCAGTATAGATAACATCAGTCTGATACCCAGCCTCCATATTATTGAGGAAAGAAGAACATGATTCAACTAAGTTGGTTACAGTGGATCTATTTTTCATGAAACCGTGTTGATTAGGTACTAATAGTCCTGAACAGTAACTATAGATCGAATCATAAATCATTAGCTCAAATAACTTAGGAATGCTAGATAGTTTAGCAATAGGTCTATAATTGGTAATATTTTTTGAATCCTTTTTGTGGACAGGTCTAATAAACGATGTTTTCCAAAATTCTGGAAATTGCCAACTATTTAAAGATTTATTAAATAGAATTCTCAGTAGAGATGCTAAAGAATTTGCACAGTTCTTAAGAATGGATTCAGGTACATTATCTGGACCTGGAAATGTATCATTACTCAGTTTTTCCATGTATTTTTTTACCTGTTGAACTGAGAAATTGAGTGATGATAGGGGCATCTCCGGATAACTATGCATATATTGAAAATTTGATTCATCAACTATAAAAAGAGTATCAGTTTATGAACTAGAGAAAGAGTATCAGAGTATGAACTAAAGTATTTTGAAATAAGTATCGGATCCTTTGTAGATTGTCCTTGAAATGTCATGAAATTTGGAAATTGATCTGACTTTCTTTTAGAATTAACAAACTTCCAAAAGGATTTAGGATTAATTTTAATTTGAGCAGCCATATTAATTAGATAGTTATTATAATTGCTATCCAACAGAATTCTAAACGTATTATGGAAATTAACGAATTCAAGATATGCTTCACTCGTTTTTAATTTTAAGTATTTTATCCAAGCCCTATTTTTTTTTGTTTCTAAGCTGTTTTAAGTCGTGACTATACCAAGCCGGACTTGAACTAAAGCCTTTGTCACGTACTGATGGTACATACATGTTAAAAACATGTAATAAGATTTCATAAAATTTATTTACAGCATCGTTAATATCACGAAATAACAGTAAAGTATAAAAATCAATAGATACTAATTAATTGTTTAAAGCACAAAAGTTCGTTTTTAGAAAATTATATCTATAGGATATACTAAAAGACGAATCAATAGGGCTATTGAAACAATAAGAAAAACTAATAGGTGGATGGAAATTGTCAATATTTACTATAGGTGTAACATTGTTAATTTCAGACAGATTTATCCAATCTGAAGTAAACAAAAGATCCAACTGAACACCATAAATATTTTTTGTACATGATACTTGCTGAATATTATTTGAATTAAGTCAATCTACAAGAGTATATGCTGAAGCATTTGTTAAATAGCCAGGTGTTAGAAAACATTCTTCATCGTGTGGTGACCATGTTAAATCTGGAAGATTAAAATCACCACATACCATGATTTCAATTCATAGACGAAGAAATGACTAAATTTAGAATTTATATCTATTATAGAATTAGGAGGAATATAACAGCAAATAAAGAAAAAAGCAAGATCTATTCTAATTGCTACTCATGATCTAATAATATAAGGTCTGCTGGATATAATTTGACACTCGCCATTTTCTTCTCAATGACGTAGATTTGCTTTGTAGAAGTTTTAAAGATATTTTAGTTGGCTGTGCTTTTATTTAATTTATTATATTTGGTGTCTTTCTTATTTAAATCTGTAGATCAACTAGATTCTTTCAAATCTAAAATCAAATTAATCTGACTTATAAAATAAAACAGAAAATAGATCAACTAGATTCTTTCAAATCTAAAATCAAATTAATCTGACTTATAAAATAGACAGAAAATATTTATGGAATGCTATGAAAGAATTTGGTATACCTGTAAAACTGGTCAAACTAGCATCACTAACCACTGAGAACAGTATAAATAGAGTAAAAATACAAGGATATATGTCTGAAATATTTGAAACTAATTCTGGAGTTCGGCAAGGTGACTGTCTAGCGCCCATTCTATTTAATTTTGTGGTAGAAAAAGTAATGAGAGATGCCGTAGTCTTACATAATGGAACTATATGGAATAAATCACATCAAACATTAGTCCATGCAGACGACAAAGATATAGTAGGAAGATCCCTGTTGGCGATAAAAGAGCAGTTCGTCAAAATAGAAAGACAAGCTAAAATATCTGGGCTAGAAATAAATGAATCAAAGACAAAATTAATGGGTGCCACTAGATCCAGCAGAGCAAGTCAGAACATCACAATAGATTCATACAATTTTGAAAATGTACAGTCTTTCAAATATCTTGGATCAGTAATAACTCCTGCTAACAACTGTAGCATAGAAATCGGTGAACGGATAAAAGCAGGCAATAGATGTATGTTTGGTCTGAAAAAAGTAATGTTGTCTAATTTGATAACACGTACATCTAAGGTAAAAATATATAAAACAATTATTAGACCTGTAATAACATATGCATGTGAAACATGGACGTTAAAGAAAGCCGATGAAATAAAACTCGAAATTTTCGAAAGAAAAGTTTTAAGAAGAATTTTCGGACCAGTTTGCAATCAAGATGGCACATATAGAATTCGTACCAATAGCGAGTGTAAACAATTATATGGAGACACTAGTATAACAGCATGGATCAAATTTCAGCGGCTTGGATGGTTGGGACACGTAGTCAGGACAGATGAAAGTCGTGCTCTGAGTAAAATTTTTAATGGAAACCCACCAGGAAGCCGTCAAGTAGGACGGCCTAAGGCCAGATGGTTCGACAATGTTCTAAATTACATTAGAAAGATTGGAATGAGAAATTGGAAAAACAGCGCAAAAGATCGAGTTATCTGGAAGCGAACCCTGACGGAGGCCAAGGCTCTTGACGGGCTGTAGCGCCATGGAGTAAGTAAGTAAGTAATAAAATAAAATACAGTGAGACTTTTCAGATAAAAAATGCACCAATGTTTGCCGGGAAGAACACAAATCTTAGCAGGCATGTCTGGGATTCTCAAATTGATTGATCTGAGTCAAAATAGGAAACGGTTCTAGATTTATTAGATCGATCTGAGCACAAATAAGAAACACAGCATTAATTTCATATAAAATATCTTGCCGATGACGTCACATATTTCATTGATAGAACTATCAAGCAGACCTTATATTATTAGATCATGATTGCTACTATAATTGAGACAATGAAATCTCATTCCCATTAAAAGTATTTTTAATGGCGATCAATACACCCTTTAGGTACTATTCCATTATTATTATTATTAATGTTAGCTACAGAGAAAGAGTGATCAAATAACTCTAAAGAATTAATTCTATCGTGTAACCAAGTTTCAGTGAGAGCAAAGATGTCAAAGTCTAATAATTAAGAGTTAACAAAGACTTTCGCAGTTTTAGTGCGAAGTCCTCTCACATTTTGGTAATAGATAGTTAAATTTTCCAGTGAGTTATTTGAACCACAGTTAACAGGATTAATTTCAATTAAGTTATTAGGAACAAGGCCGAAAATATTTATACTCATAGTTTCCCTTATTCTTTGAAGGTCTTCTCTTCTTTTATTAGAAATATGATTTCTAAATGCTTTCAATTCAGCCAATACATCATCATGAGAAATACCCTGGTCTTCATGAAACTTAATATAAAGTTTGAGCAAAACTTTATGATCTATTGGAAGACCTTCAGCTTTTATCTGAGTTCTGACATTAGTATTTGTATTTCCAAGAACACATGTTGATGTAGGTTCGTCATATAAATATGCGAGAAATAGCCTAACATTATCACGCGTTCTATGTTCATGGAAATGACTTATGACATATTAATTATCGCCCTATTCCACAGAATTCTTTGTCATCCTAATATTTGTTAACATAACTAGTAGTGGGAGTGTTAATATAGATATTAGTACTAGGCAAAGTATTACATATAACACCACAGGATGTTAAAGGTTTACCAGCCATAAAAGTCTCTCCTTGTGTAAAATTTATATTTATTGATTTGTTTTGTTTTTCTTTTTTTGATTTGTTTGTTTTTCGTTTTTACTCTTTTTGTTCTTTTTATTTTTATTATTATTGTTATTTCTATTATTATTATTATTATTATTATTTTTATGCTTCTTAGCTTTCTTTTTATTTTTATTATTATTATTTTTATTTTTATTCTTGTTATTGTTATTATTATTATTTTTTTTTATTTTTAATTTTATTTGTCCAGATTGATGCTATGACGTTGATACTGTGCCATAACTATTCTTTATCCAGTATGGACACAATAGTATGTAATGGTACATCAACCTTGAAGCTGGCGTGTTTTAATATGTTCCTTGTCAAGTGTCGCGGAGAAATATTTTTACATATTATATCAGTTATTCCAAATTTACTGATAATAAGGTTTTTTAGCCAATCCGCATCAAAATCATTAGGTGAACACTTAATGTATATTGAGCACCATTTAATAGTAATATCTTTTACATTTTTTGGCGAAGAAGGTTCCGTAACTAAACTTTTAGGAACGCTTTCTATAATTTGATCCACAGTATTGATCTCATCAAATATGGAAACGTCATCAACATTAGGTATTATCTTAGGAATTTAGAGGTATATTTATGTTCTTTACCTCCACAATGACATCATTCATCGTCAGTTTCAATGCTACGAGTTCATCGCCATATTTTGAAAATTGAGTCAATAAGGCAATTGGGCAATTGAGATCTGACTGTAAGGTACAGGAATGTAAGGGGGGAAGAAAATATATAAAAAAAAATTTCTATATGCGCATTTGAATAATTTATGAATTGACAAATATTTTTTTGTTAAATTGCTAGCGATGGTGACGTAAGTGGGGAAGAAAACATATGAGATTTTTCTTTTATGTATATGCGTATTTGAATATAATTTTCTGAAGTAATTTAAGAATTGAACATTTTTTTTTTATTTTTCTATTCTTAAGTTCATAAGAACATTAGCTCGTTAGCGATGGTGACGTAATGGGGGAAGAAAATATATGAGATTTTTCTATATGCGCATTATCCCTTGAAAATGAAAACATCCCTTGCAAATGAAAAATATCCCGTGCAAATGAGACTTTGTTGTTCTTTTCGCACATATTAAAACTAAATTCTGCATAAGAAATAAAACAATGACAACCATACAGATACTCTACTCTTCTCTTATAGAGTAGGTAGAGTAGGAATAAAAAAACCCAGCCATTATCAATTCAAGAAATTTAATATTATGTAATACTGTCGAACCGAAAAGTGAAACGTTTTTCATATAGTAGGCATTCGCTGTAAATTTGTTACTTTTCGAAGATTCAAAATGTAATTAAAACTAATTTAACAAACTTTTTAAACATTTATAGTGCTCTTCACGAAATATTTTTCCTGAATATTTTTTGTGGATATTTGCATATTTAGATATTTGACGCAATAACGAGTTTTGATTGTTTGAAAAAAATATCTAAATATCTCGATAGTGTCAAAAAATATCCAAAAATACATGCCGCTGGGCATAATATTCATAAGGAGAGGATCCTGAACAGGTTAGTGAGGCAGAATGATGGGCTGCATTAGCTCTGTACAAAACTTTCTGTTTTGAAAGCTGTTAACTGTAAGCTGAATAAATTTCGACTCCCCGAATTACCATAAAAACCAAATTACTTATACGTATTTTTTGACTCATCAGCGTTTGTTTACATAAAAATGTAAACAAACTTTTATTCGATCATAATACAATTAATTTACTATTGCGTAATCATACTCAATAATAACTATTATTAATTGTATTTGTCATTACCCAAAATTACATACACTGCATAAATGCGCACTAAGCATTATTTGATTAGCTTTATTAGCTTAGTGACACAGTTAATTATTATAAATAAAATATTTAATAATATTATTGCGCAATGCGTGTGGAAATATATTTTGTGGTTTAACAATAAAATACAGGGGCGGCGTATTTTATTCCACAACACCTCCCATTTTGAAGTACAAAAAATTGATACATTTTTTGGATGTATGGTAATTCAGAATTTCTCAATTTATTTAGCTTTTACTACATTTTTTTTTTTAATTCTCTCTTAACTTTTATTAACTTATTTTCTATAGTTTATTTTCCATATAAACATTTTCTCACAATATTTAATATACAAATTTTCAAAATTGGTTTAATTATATACCTTCTATATACCCATTTTTTTTACATATTTATGTATACATTTTCAAATTTCCTTAATCATTTTTTATATCAATATACAAATTATTATATTTCCTTTTCAACACTTTCCAATACATTTTTATTTTCCTTCATTTTCTTTTAAAATAATTTTCAATTTTCTTTCAAATTTAACATTTCATTTTTTTTTCATCAATATACATTTCATTGATACATATATTAATTTTTATTAATAAATTCTCTTCTAATTCCTTTTTATTTTAATTTTAATTCAAATCATTTTTTTTATTATAGCTTCTATACATCTTCAACCATTTTTAATTTTTAGACAATTTCAATAAATTTAGTTTTTATTTTTTGACAATATTTTTTTTTATTTTATTCTATAAATATTGAACATAGTTTTTTATCAGTATACAAATTACTTATATATTGTTTTTTTTACAATATTTTCTCTTTAACTCTTTTCTTATTTTTACAATTGATATAAACAATTTTACAATTTTATTTTACTATATTTCTCTTTTATTTTTAATATTAATTTTTAATATATGTATTAGTATATTATTTCTGTGTAATTATTTTTTTTATATTATAATTAAATAATGAACGAAATTTTTTTATATAGCTGTAATTGGCTAGCTAATTATTCCTCTAAATGCTAATAATAAAGTTAAATTTTAAATACTAACAAAAATTTTAAAACTTTGAATTTTAAAAGACAAAACAATTTTTATTATAATATAAAAAACTAATCTAGATTTAGAATTTAACATTATAAGAATCATTATTTTCGAGTTTCTTCTGACTAATAAAAGTCAGAAAAAGTAATGAGAGATGCCGTAGTCTTACATAATGGAACTATATGGAATAAATCACATCAAACATTAGTCCATGCAGACGACAAAGATATAGTAGGAAGATCCCTGTTGGCGATAAAAGAGCAGTTCGTCAAAATAGAAAGACAAGCTAAAATATCTGGGCTAGAAATAAATGAATCAAAGACAAAATTAATGGGTGCCACTAGATCCAGCAGAGCAAGTCAGAACATCACAATAGATTCATACAATTTTGAAAATGTACAGTCTTTCAAATATCTTGGATCAGTAATAACTCCTGCTAACGACTGTAGCATAGAAATCGGTGAACGGATAAAAGCAGGCAATAGATGTATGTTTGGTCTGAAAAAAGTAATGTTGTCTAATTTGATAACACGTACATCTAAGGTAAAAATATATAAAACAATTATTAGACCTGTAATAACATATGCATGTGAAACATGGACGTTAAAGAAAGCCGATGAAATAAAACTCGAAATTTTCGAAAGAAAAGTTTTAAGAAGAATTTTCGGACCAGTTTGCAATCAAGATGGCACATATAGAATTCGTACCAATAGCGAGTGTAAACAATTATATGGAGACACTAGTATAACAGCATGGATCAAATTTCAGCGGCTTGGATGGTTGGGACACGTAGTCAGGACAGATGAAAGTCGTGCTCTGAGTAAAATTTTTAATGGAAACCCACCAGGAAGCCGTCAAGTAGGACGGCCTAAGGCCAGATGGTTCGACAATGTTCTAAATTACATTAGAAAGATTGGAATGAGAAATTGGAAAAACAGCGCAAAAGATCGAGTTATCTGGAAGCGAACCCTGACGGAGGCCAAGGCTCTTGACGGGCTGTAGCGCCATGGAGTAAGTAAGTAAGTAATAAAATAAAATACAGTGAGACTTTTCAGATAAAAAATGCACCAATGTTTGCCGGGAAGAACACAAATCTTGGCAGGCATGTCTGGGATTCTCAAATTGATTGATCTGAGTCAAAATAGGAAACGGTTCTAGATTTATTAGATCGATCTGAGCACAAATAAGAAACACAGCATTAATTTCATATAAAATTTCTTGCCGATGACGTCACATATTTCATTGATAGAACTATCAAGCAGACCTTATATTATTAGATCATGATTGCTACTATAATTGAGACAATGAAATCTCATTCCCATTAAAAGTATTTTTAATGGCGATCAATACACCCTTTAGGTACTATTCCATTATTATTATTATTAATGTTAGCTACAGAGAAAGAGTGATCAAATAACTCTAAAGAATTAATTCTATCGTGTAACCAAGTTTCAGTGAGAGCAAAGATGTCAAAGTCTAATAATTAAGAGTTAACAAAGACTTTCGCAGTTTTAGTGCGAAGTCCTCTCACATTTTGGTAATAGATAGTTAAATTTTCCAGTGAGTTATTTGAACCACAGTTAACAGGATTAATTTCAATTAAGTTATTAGGAACAAGGCCGAAAATATTTATACTCATAGTTTCCCTTATTCTTTGAAGGTCTTCTCTTCTTTTATTAGAAATATGATTTCTAAATGCTTTCAATTCAGCCAATACATCATCATGAGAAATACCCTGGTCTTCATGAAACTTAATATAAAGTTTGAGCAAAACTTTATGATCTATTGGAAGACCTTCAGCTTTTATCTGAGTTCTGACATTAGTATTTGTATTTCCAAGAACACATGTTGATGTAGGTTCGTCATATAAATATGCGAGAAATAGCCTAACATTATCACGCGTTCTATGTTCATGGAAATGACTTATGACATATTAATTATCGCCCTATTCCACAGAATTCTTTGTCATCCTAATATTTGTTAACATAACTAGTAGTGGGAGTGTTAATATAGATATTAGTACTAGGCAAAGTATTACATATAACACCACAGGATGTTAAAGGTTTACCAGCCATAAAAGTCTCTCCTTGTGTAAAATTTATATTTATTGATTTGTTTTGTTTTTCTTTTTTTGATTTGTTTGTTTTTCGTTTTTACTCTTTTTGTTCTTTTTATTTTTATTATTATTGTTATTTCTATTATTATTATTATTATTATTATTTTTATGCTTCTTAGCTTTCTTTTTATTTTTATTATTATTATTTTTATTTTTATTCTTGTTATTGTTATTATTATTATTTTTTTTTATTTTTAATTTTATTTGTCCAGATTGATGCTATGACGTTGATACTGTGCCATAACTATTCTTTATCCAGTATGGACACAATAGTATGTAATGGTACATCAACCTTGAAGCTGGCGTGTTTTAATATGTTCCTTGTGAAGTGTCGCGGAGAAATATTTTTACATATTATATCAGTTATTCCAAATTTACTGATAATAAGGTTTTTTAGCCAATCCGCATCAAAATCATTAGGTGAACACTTAATGTATATTGAGCACCATTTAATAGTAATATCTTTTACATTTTTTGGCGAAGAAGGTTCCGTAACTAAACTTTTAGGAACGCTTTCTATAATTTGATCCACAGTATTGATCTCATCAAATATGGAAACGTCATCAACATTAGGTATTATCTTAGGAATTTAGAGGTATATTTATGTTCTTTACCTCCTCAATGACATCATTCATCGTCAGTTTCAATGCTACGAGTTCATCGCCATATTTTGAAAATTGAGTCAATAAGGCAATTGGGCAATTGAGATCTGACTGTAAGGTACAGGAATGTAAGGGGGGAAGAAAATATATAAAAACAAATTTCTATATGCGCATTTGAATAATTTATGAATTGACAAATATTTTTTTGTTAAATTGCTAGCGATGGTGACGTAAGTGGGGAAGAAAACATATGAGATTTTTCTTTTATGTATATGCGTATTTGAATATAATTTTCTGAAGTAATTTAAGAATTGAACATTTTTTTTTTATTTTTCTATTCTTAAGTTCATAAGAACATTAGCTCGTTAGCGATGGTGACGTAATGGGGGAAGAAAATATATGAGATTTTTCTATATGCGCATTATCCCTTGAAAATGAAAACATCCCTTGCAAATGAAAAATATCCCGTGCAAATGAGACTTTGTTGTTCTTTTCGCACATATTAAAACTAAATTCTGCATAAGAAATAAAACAATGACAACCATACAGATACTCTACTCTTCTCTTATAGAGTAGGTAGAGTAGGAATAAAAAAACCCAGCCATTATCAATTCAAGAAATTTAATATTATGTAATACTGTCGAACCGAAAAGTGAAACGTTTTTCATATAGTAGGCATTCGCTGTAAATTTGTTACTTTTCGAAGATTCAAAATGTAATTAAAACTAATTTAACAAACTTTTTAAACATTTATAGTGCTCTTCACGAAATATTTTTCCTGAATATTTTTTGTGGATATTTGCATATTTAGATATTTGACGCAATAACGAGTTTTGATTGTTTGAAAAAAATATCTAAATATCTCGATAGTGTCAAAAAATATCCAAAAATACATGCCGCTGGGCATAATATTCATAAGGAGAGGATCCTGAACAGGTTAGTGAGGCAGAATGATGGGCTGCATTAGCTCTGTACAAAACTTTCTGTTTTGAAAGCTGTTAACTGTAAGCTGAATAAATTTCGACTCCCCGAATTACCATAAAAACCAAATTACTTATACGTATTTTTTGACTCATCAGCGTTTGTTTACATAAAAATGTAAACAAACTTTTATTCGATCATAATACAATTAATTTACTATTGCGTAATCATACTCAATAATAACTATTATTAATTGTATTTGTCATTACCCAAAATTACATACACTGCATAAATGCGCACTAAGCATTATTTGATTAGCTTTATTAGCTTAGTGACACAGTTAATTATTATAAATAAAATATTTAATAATATTATTGCGCAATGCGTGTGGAAATATATTTTGTGGTTTAACAATAAAATACAGGGGCGGCGTATTTTATTCCACAACACCTCCCATTTTGAAGTACAAAAAATTGATACATTTTTTGGATGTATGGTAATTCAGAATTTCTCAATTTATTTAGCTTTTACTACATTTTTTTTTTTAATTCTCTCTTAACTTTTATTAACTTATTTTCTATAGTTTATTTTCCATATAAACATTTTCTCACAATATTTAATATACAAATTTTCAAAATTGGTTTAATTATATACCTTCTATATACCCATTTTTTTTACATATTTATGTATACATTTTCAAATTTCCTTAATCATTTTTTATATCAATATACAAATTATTATATTTCCTTTTCAACACTTTCCAATACATTTTTATTTTCCTTCATTTTCTTTTAAAATAATTTTCAATTTTCTTTCAAATTTAACATTTCATTTTTTTTTCATCAATATACATTTCATTGATACATATATTAATTTTTATTAATAAATTCTCTTCTAATTCCTTTTTATTTTAATTTTAATTCAAATCATTTTTTTTATTATAGCTTCTATACATCTTCAACCATTTTTAATTTTTAGACAATTTCAATAAATTTAGTTTTTATTTTTTGACAATATTTTTTTTTATTTTATTCTATAAATATTGAACATAGTTTTTTATCAGTATACAAATTACTTATATATTGTTTTTTTTACAATATTTTCTCTTTAACTCTTTTCTTATTTTTACAATTGATATAAACAATTTTACAATTTTATTTTACTATATTTCTCTTTTATTTTTAATATTAATTTTTAATATATGTATTAGTATATTATTTCTGTGTAATTATTTTTTTTATATTATAATTAAATAATGAACGAAATTTTTTTATATAGCTGTAATTGGCTAGCTAATTATTCCTCTAAATGCTAATAATAAAGTTAAATTTTAAATACTAACAAAAATTTTAAAACTTTGAATTTTAAAAGACAAAACAATTTTTATTATAATATAAAAAACTAATCTAGATTTAGAATTTAACATTATAAGAATCATTATTTTCGAGTTTCTTCTGACTAATAAAATTTTATGCATGTTATCTAAAATATTTATAATTCCGTGGAATTATAGAAGGACAATATTTATGAGTTTTGTGGTCATTTGGAAATTTTAACACATTTTTGTCTAATCGTTTGTAAAATTTTAGAAAAATAATAATTTACAAGAAAAATATGGATTTACAACAAAAAAATAATTTGATAATGGCTGCTGGGAGTTTTTTAACAAATATGGAAAAAAATTGATGGAAGCACGTAATCATTTAAATGCAATATTGGTAACATATTAATATTTTATGAAAAAAAATTTATAGTTTTAATTTTTATTTTAGTATAGTATTATAGAAAATGAAGAAAATTCTGAAAGTGAAATTGATGTTATTGTAGCTGCATTACAAAACAGCCGTGGAGAGCATAAAAAAATTGAAAATTATATTGAAAAAGTGGTAAATAATTACACTGATGTTGAATTTAAGAGCAACTTTAGAATTACTCATTCCACTTTTAATAAATTATTGGAAGTAATTGCACCAGTAATAAATAAATATGATGATGAAAATATGATAAGACGAGATGTTCCTGCTGTTATTTGGTTACTTTCAACACCTGATTCCTACAGGTAATTTTTTCCATGAGTGTACTTGTATGTATAAAGTTATTATAATATCACAATATTATTTAAGGTCGATTGGAGAGCGTTTTGATATGGCAAAATCTACATGGTGGAATGCTTTTTATAGAGTGGTGCAGGCGTTAAATATTATAGCACCTAGAATATTTGTTTGGCCCACTAGAACAGAAATGGAGGAAGTTAAATTTAAGTCAAAAGCTGGAATACCTAATGTAATTGGAGCAATTGATGGTACATATATAAAAATCGATGCGCCAGCTGAACCACAAGCATATATAAATAGAAAATTGTACCATACGATTACATTACAGGCCATTTGTGATGATAAATTGAAATTCACTGATGCTTTTGTAGGATATCCCAGTTCAGTCCATGATTGCAGAATTTTTAGAAATTCAGATATATATAAAGATATAAATCAGAATTTTTCTAAATATTTTATTGAAAATTCATTCATTTTGGGAGATAAAGCATATCCATCTCTAAAATGGTGCGTAGTTCCATTTAAAGATAATGGACGACTCACAAATCGCCAAAAATATTTTAATAAATGCCATTCTGCCACCAGACAGACAATAGAACGCGCATTTGGTCATTTCTTTGGTCGTTTCAGGATGTTCAAACATTTAAAAATGAGTAGGACAGACTTAATTCCAGATACAATTTTGGCAGCACGCTTTTTACATAATTTATGCATTGATAATAAAGATTTAATTCCAAATAATGAAATTGAATTTTTTGATTGCGATGAAGCACCACTTGACAATTTTATAGCATCATCAGAAAATTCCAGCCAAGCCATGCATATTCGTGAAAATATCGTCAATCAGTTGTTCGAGCAATCTCAATTTAAAAAAAAAAACTTAAAGAAATATAATTGTAAATGATAAACAATATTTTAATAAATATTATGTTTTTTTTAATTTTAAAATTACTAATTATAATTTTTTTTATTTTTTTTAAAATTATTTTTGCAATTGCTTCTCTATAGTCTTTAAATTAAGCATTTGAGCATTGTTATCACGTAAAAGTGTCATTAAATCTGCATGCCTTTGTTGCCTTTCTGCACGTATTTCGTCTAGCGTTTCTAATAATTTATCTCCAACTCGTTTTCTTGATGTTGCTGGCCTTGATATCGATGATCTTGATGTCGATGGTAATATTGTTGACGTGGATGGCAATAACGTTGCAGTGGATGGTAATAAAGTTGTTGTGGTTGATGTTGATGTTGCATTTAAATCATCACTTGATGGTGTAACACTTGGTGTAACACTTGGATGTTGGCTATAAATTTCGTCAAATTTTTCAAAATATTCGAAATCAAAACGACTATGACCACTGCTACCACTTCCCATATTATCTTTTTTCTTTAAATATAATTTTTTTAAGTTAGCCCATTTAAATTTAATTTTATGTGGTTCAATAAATACACCATCATTTTTAAGTTCATTACTAATTTTCTCATATACAGCATCTCTTTTTATTATATTTGATTGAAATTCTTCTTTATGTTCTTTATATTTATTAATTAGTAATAATAATATATTTCTTGTCCATTTAAATTTTGCTGTACTATTAGTTGTAACTAAAAATAATATTAACTAATTAAATATTATACCTAAACAAACTCATTATTACTAACTTTCATTTTGGGTTTCTATTGGACTGTCATTATTTTCTCAAACGTTGCATTATTTAAATTTTTCATAGAATTATCTGTCGAAGTACTTTTAACTCGACCTCTAGAGCAGAAGCTAATTTAACTATTGTAGTACATTAAAATAATTGTAGTAGAATGTAGTAGAATTTCGACCATTTTTACTTTACGCATACATTTACATAAATTTTGTATAAAAACACAACTTTGTGTCGCTCTGAACGCAATTTAGTTAAATAAAGTTACTAAAAAAATAACTATTTGACCGCGAGAACGCACTCATTGTTGTCTTTTAATTTATTTTCTACACAAAAATTTATAGGATTTAACTTATTTTCCATTTCTTTTAACTCTAGTTTTTTGATGAATGCCGAATTCATCAATACTAAATAGTTTGAGTAGCACCTAAGCGTGGTACTACTGCAAGCTTGAAATGAACATAAATTTACTTCAGGTTTTCTAATTGGGGTTTTAACAAAAGGAACTTCTATCGCCTTTTGTTCATTTATGGTACTCGAAATTTCCTGTAATTTTGACGTACCCTGAATATTGCATTTTTTATATAAATTATTATAATTAGAACTACCATCCCTGGGTATTCTTTTCTCCATATTAATTACTTCATATTCATTCTGTTAGAATATTGTTGCAGCGATGCTGATATAAATCACAAAGATTAATTATACATTGGCAAAACTGATTAATAATCTAGTACTACATTCTACGTGATAAAAGTGGTTGCTAACAAAAATTTCAACACAGTTTGCAACAACCAATTTAAAACGACATATCAAAAATTCTAGAATCTAATTATACAATTGAATTCAAATAAAGATATAATTTATAACGTTTAATTATTTCTTTTTATTTATATAAGAATATTTTCACAAGGTTAAAAGGTTATGGGCCCAGGCATAACTGGATATTGAATTCTTTTGTATTTTTGATTAAGAAAATAATAACGGATGTTGTTTTTTTTTGTAAAATTATGGATTTTAAAAACGAGCTAGTACGCGTACGTAAACTAGAAAATGGTGAAAATTGGGAACAATGGAAGTTCCAATTGAAAATTATTCTGAAAGCTGGCGAATAGTTTGATGTTGTTTCTGGTGTTAAAGTTAAACCAGATATTAAAGAAGGCAACGTAAATTCTGCTGCTGATGTTGAAATTTGGTTGAAACTGGACAACAAGGCTCAGATGGTGATTTCCACCACTGTAGGACAGCAGCCGTTAATGTATTTAATGAATTTTTATAATTCTAAACAAATGTGGGATAAATTGCAGAGTGTATACGAACAAAAATCTACAGCTTCTATACATTTTCTACAGCAAAAATTTTATTCATTTTCACGTGATAGTGGTGATGATATTGCAATGCATTTTTCTAAACTTGAACAGATCGCTCAGAGTTTACGAGATATGAAAGAACCTGTACCAGAAACTATGTTGATGACAAAAATCTTGATGACGCTACCTACAAATTTTAGTCATTTTATAACTGCGTGGGAATCTTGCCCTGAAGAAAAGAAAACATTAACAAATTTAACAAGCAGGCTGATGATGCAAGAGCAGCGAGTTAAAAATCAAGAGGTAACACCAGGTATAAAAGAAGGTGCATTTTTTTCGAAGAAATTTAATAATAAAAAATTTATTAAAACTAATTATGAGAATTCAGCTGTTAATTATGGTAATTCAAGTGGTTCATCTAACGGTAATGCAGGTAATTTTTCAAATAGTTTAAAAAACATTAAATGTTTTGGTTGCGGTAAACTCGGTCATTTCAAACGAAATTGCCGAAATAAAAATGCTAATCCTGGTTCTGGTTATGCAGCAAAAATTAATGAAAATAGTACAAATGGTTCAGCTTTCATAGGTGTGTCATGTTTATTGACAAATAGTATCAAAAATAAATCAGATTTGTTTCTTGATTCTTGAGCCAGTAATCATATGTCCAACAATTTTGACTGTTTCGTAAATTATAAAACTTTTGAAAATCCACTTAACATTAAAATTGGCGATGGTTCGTATATTCATGCCATTGGCAGTGGAAATATAAATATTATCTGTCTTGTTGATGGAGTTAGAACAGAAAATCATCTATCAAACGTATGGTATGTACCAAAATTAAGTACAAATTTATTCTCGTCAGGTAGCGCAGCTGATAAAGGCATTATAATGCAGAGTGATAAAAATCACTGTAAATTTTTAAAAAATGGAAATTTGGTTTTAGTGGGAGAACGTGATGACACTTACCGTCTATATAAAATGAAATCGGTCATCAGAACATTCAACATGTACGAGAACGTCTGAAAACTTTAAATATTCCGTATAAAGATGATACAAATTTTTTTTGTGATGGATGTATGCTGGGTAAACAGCATCGATTACCATTTAAATCAACTCATAGGTCAGCACAGTATGCTGGTGAAATAATTTGTGCTGATGTTTGTCGACCGATGCAAACAAAATCAATTAATGGGTCTAAATATTTTGTAGTTTTTAAAGATATTTTTTCTCGTTACAGAAAGGTGTTTTTCTTAAATCAGAAAAACGAAGTAAAAAATTTAATAGAATCAGTTATAACTAGCATTGAAAAAGAAAAAGAAAGTAATAAAATTAAAATATTTAGAACGGACAACGGTTTAGAAAATTGTAACATAGATGCCGCACAAATTTTGCAGCGCCATGGAATTTTACACCAAAGGACTGTGCCCTATACGCCAGAACAAAACGGAGCAGCTGAGCGTGAAATGAGAACTCTTGTGGAATCAGCACGTACCATGCTACATAATAAATCAATGGATTTGAAATTTTGGGCTGAAGCTGTAAATACAGCTACATATATTATAAACAGAACTGGCCCAACACACGTGAAGGGTAAATCACCGTACGAATTATTTCATGGTAAACCACCACAAATAGAGCAAATTAGGTTTTTTGGCTCACAGGTATTTACCCATATACCAAAAGAACTCCGTCGGAAATGGGATGTTAAATCAAAGAAAGGCCAAAGCGTACCGAGTATATTATCCCGAAACTAATAAAATTGAGATATGTCGAGATGTTGTATTCAAACTGGAAATTTAAAAAAAAGGGTGATAATGAAATATACTATGTAGATATTCCAGTAAATTATAATGATAACGATCAGAATGTAGCTGAAAATTATGATCATGAAGACCAGTTTGGAAGCTTTGACAATTCAGAACAAATTGAAAATGTGAACGATACAGAACAAATTGAAAGTGAACCAGAAGAACCTGAAAATACAGAACAAAATGATAATAAAAAAATAAGAGAAATAGAAAATTACCAATACATTATCAAGATTATGAATTATACAGTGCTATGAATGAAAATGAACCATTAACTTACCAAGATGCAATTTCAGATGAAAATTCATTAAAATGGAAAGAAGCTATGCAAGAAGAAATGGATTCGTTAAAATTGAATCAAACGTGGGATTTCGTAGAATTACCAATAAATAAATCAGTCATTGATAATCGTTGGATCTATAAATTACAATATGATATGAATGGAGAAGTTCATCGATATCGTGCAAGGTTGGTAGTAAAAGGTTTCACACAAAAGTCTGGTATGGATTATGGTGAAACTTTCAGTCCAGTCGTAAAATATGATTCCATACGAATGATATTAGCTTTAGCAGCTAAATATAAGATGGTAATCAAGTTACTTGATGTAAAAACAGCTTTTTTGTATGGCGAGTTAGAGGAAGAAATTTACATGAATCAGCCGGTAGGTTTTTCTGACGACAATACACGAGTTTGTAAGCTGCGGAAAAGTCTGTATGGACTCAAACAAAGTTCAAGATGCTGGAACAAAAAATTTTCCGATTTTTTAAAGACATTTTTATTAAAAGCAACTGATGCTGACAAATGTGTTTTTGTTCAACAAGAAAATGAGCAAATATTGATAGTTGCTATTTTTGTTGATGACGGAATGATAGCATCGACCAATGAAGAAAAAGTATGTGACCTGTTAGATTATCTCAAAAGTACATTCCAAATAAAGGTGAGCGATTTCAATTTATTTTTAGGCTTACAAATAAATATATTTAAAAATGGATCAATATTATTAAATCAATCAAATTACACTAATAAAATGTTAATAAAATTTGGAATGGAAGATTCTAAACCTGCTCGTACACTAATTGACTTACATCACTCAATGTATATAAATGATTATCCGAAAGATACATGCAATAAATATAAAAATTATCCATATCGTGAGGCTGTTGGATCGTTGATGTACTTATCAATATGCACTCGTCCAGATATATCATATGCTGTAAACTATGTAAGTCAATTTAATGATAAATTTTTAGGAATTCACGTAACAGCTGTAAAAAGGATATTTAGATATCTACGTGGTACAATAACATATGGACTTATATATGATGCTGATGAAGATGTGAATTTAAATGGCTATTCAGATGCAGACTACGGTGGGGACAAAGAAACTAGAAAAAGCAGAACAGGTATTTTGTTCCAAATTGGATCGTCAACAATATCTTGGTGTTCACAGAAGCAGTCTATTGTGGCCATGTCGACTACAGAAGCAGAATATGTTGCAGCTAGCCAATCTATAAAAGATTTGATTTGGCTAAATTTACTAAGAAAATAATTTTTAATTAATAATAATACTTTAAATATTCCTAGGTTGATGGTGGACAATCAAAGTGCCATCAAATTAATTAAAAATGCACAATTCCACAAACGTTCGAAACACATTGACATCAAGTATCATTTCATCCGTGATCATTACGATAAAGGAGAGTTCGCAATAGAATACGTCAGCTCCAAAGATTAGAAAGCTGATATGTTAACAAAAGGATTACCATCAGAAACATTACCTTTGAAAGACAACGTGATTTATTGCGTGTAATTGAATCAGCATCTAACAAAGTGGGAGTGTTAGAATATTGTTGCAGCGATGCTGATATAAATCACAAAGATTAATTATACATTGGCAAAACTGATTAATAATCTAGTACTACATTCTACGTGATAAAAGTGGTTGCTAACAAAAATTTCAACACAGTTTGCAACAACCAATTTAAAACGACGTATCAAAAATTCTACAATCTAATTATACAATTGAATTCAAATAAAGATATAATTTATAACGTTTAATTACTTCTTTTTATTTATATAAGAATATTTTCACAGGGTTAAAACATTCTCTATTTAATTTTTACTACAAAATTCTTCATTACAATTTCTCAATGTTTTACTTTGCCATTGTGGCGTATTATATGCAATATTTTTACTACATATTTCCTCAATTTTTAATGAATTTCTATTCCTTATGATAACCTGAGCTCTATTGTCATTTGGAAACTTTACTTCTTCTATTTTTGATGTATTAAGTGGTAATTCAGTATTTTTCTGTAAATTTTGTCTTCTTAATAACATAATGGTGGGGGATGAATCAGGGCGTTTTGATTCATCACTTATTGAAGCACGTGTCCTGGGTAATTTTCTCTATATGTTATACAAAAACGGCTAGTATGACCTAGCTCTCCACAACTAAAACATTTTATTATATTTTTATTTGTTCTATAATTATTATTTTTATTTGTCTTAAAACTTCTATTGTAGCTATTGTAGCAATTTAAATTATTGATTTGGTTTGGTACTGAGTGCCTTTGGAAATTTTGTTGTCCAGAAGAATAATTTTCATTATTATAATTATTTTTAGGATATCATATCTTTTCATCATCCATTTTCATTAATAATTTCCTTAATAATGTGGAAATATTGTTTTCGCTAGGCAGATTTTCTGTTGAATTGCTCCTTGTGTATCGCCTTTTGTACTGCTATAGGTCTCCAGCTTTTGCAAAAGGCTATTATAGGCCTCCAGCTTTTGCAAACTCCTATTTCCAAAAATTTCCACTGTCTCATCCTGTCCCTGATAACAATCCTCCAATTCCCTAGCTAATGGAGGAAGGTCCTTATAAGGTACAAAGTAATCACACAAAACCTTTTTAAATTCTTCAAAATCTGTAATATTTTTATGTTGGAAAAGAGCATTAGCTTTTCCTTTTAATTTACTTCTTATAAGATTGTTTAGGACAAAAATTCTTCCTCTAAATTCAGTTATATAATAAGCTTCTTCAGCCAGATATAGAAAATTTTGTAAATCCAGAGTCGGATGCTGTCCTGACCCTGAAAATACTGGTACATGTACTAAAAAAGCTGCCAAGTTGGAAGAGTGCTTTATATCCCCTTTTAGATCAACCTAGGCTTTAATAAAAACAAAGAATTAACTAACAGTTATAATATTTTATAAAACTAAGTGTTTTTCACAGTTTAAAAGTAAATATATTTTATGTTTTTATATAAAACTTATGATGTTATTTATATAAAATTTATACGAATGGTAAAAATGATCAAATTCTTATCTATATCGAATGGTTGAATTTATGATATAAGACAATATATATATATATATATATTGCTTCATATATTGTAAATATATGAAGCTTTGTGGTGCGGTCTAAATTTCGAAAAAATTTTTTTCGAGATTTTGATTTTTCTGGACGTTTTAGATGTCAGGGATTCAGAATCAGCAAAAAACATCCATGACCGCCAAAAATTTTACCCCTTTCCCTTTTATTATGGGTGAGGGGGTAATTTTATGAAAGAGGCTGCAGCACCTCAGCGGGGGACTGGATTGAAAAAATGAGAAATTATTTTCTTAAAAATACTATCTTACAACTTGTGCCAAAAATTTATTTCCCTACCTGCAACCCCCTCTAAGCTACATCACTTAGAATTGTTACATTTCAAAATTTATTATATAGTTTATGAAAATTGAATATTTTCCCTTTTCATATGGGTGTGGTGAGGGGGTATATCTATTAAACAGGCTGCTATACCTCGGCGGGGGACTGGATTGAAAAAATGAGAAGTTGTTTTCTCAAAAATACACACCTACACCTTCTATACAAAATTGAGAAACGTACCTTCAACCCTCTTCATTTTACAGGGGCAAAAAGTTCGAAATTTATAGAATAAAAACATATATATATTACATTTCGAGTATTTAGTATAAATATGGTATTACAAATTTGAGTACTTATTTATAAAAACTTGATTGTAATTTTAAATTGTACAACTTTGGGAGTTTTGTAAAAATCATAATTTTTGTTTAAATCTTCGTTTTCACTAAATCCTAGGTGGATCAAAAGGGTATATGAAGCACTCTTCCAACTTGGCAGCTTTTTTTTCGTAGGTAGGTGGGGAAATCTTTTAAAGAAGGGTCCGCTATAACTATATTTCAAAGCTAATATCTAATCTAAGACCTTTGCGAAAAATTTTAATTTCATGAACCACGTAATATATATAAAATTAAAAGTAATAATTTTTTCAAAACTACCAATGTTGTACAATTTGAAATTATTACTAAGTTTCAATAAATAAATACTCGAAATTGTATATCCAATATAATATTAATTTTTAAAATGTCGAAATTTTTACCCCTGTAAAATGAAGAGGGTTGAAGGTACAGGTCTCGTTTTTATGTACAAGGTGTAGAATAGTATTATGAAGAAACCAATTTTTAATTTTTTTGATATAATCTCCCGCATAGGGTATATTTCTTATTTCATTAATACACCCCCTCCTCTACTTTAATGAGATGGTGGTTTATAATTTTAAGTGATTTCGCAAGGTTTGAAATTATGGTACCTGGTATAGAAGTAAGAAAGTCGTACATAAACTCTGGACCATTTTATAGTCATTTTGAATTTCAAAAATTTTACTTTGAAAATATCGAAATTCAAATACAACTGCCATAAAGAGGGTTGAGGGGGTGGGACTGATTTTCTTATACAAGGTGTAAAATTTCATTGTTAAAAAAGTATTTTTTCATTTTTTTAAATTAGCCCCACGCGGAAGGCATGGAGCTTGTTTTCTAAATATGCCCCCTCCACCACCAAAAAAGAGCAGCATGTTAAAATTTGGAGTGATTTGGATTACCACGAACCTATTGCACCCAATTTTTAAATTTCAAGTTTATATCTAAACTGTGGCTTATTTTATAGTCATTTTAAGTTCCAAAATTTAAATTTTCATAAACTATATAATAAATTTTGAAATGTTGCATTTCTAAGCGATGAAGAATAGAGTGTGTTGCAGGTACGGAAGCAAATTTTTCGCATAAGGTCTAAAATAGTATTTAAAAAAACTTATTTCTTATTTTTTCAATCCAGTTCCCCGAGGAGGTGTTGCATCTTGTTTTATAAATATACCCCCTCGCCAGTATAAAAAGGGAAAGGGGTGAAAATTTTGAATGATTTCGAAAGATACTAACCTATTATATCTAACTTATAAGATAATAGGCCGTATATTAAATGTTTCATATGCTATGATCATTTTAAATACTAAAAATACAATTTTAATAGTCCCATAAAAATTCTTTCACTAGTAAAATGAAGGGAGGTACAGGTATGAGGCTGATTTATATGTAGAAGGTGTATAATAGTATAATGAAGAAACCTATTTCTCACTTCTTTAATAAACTTCTCTGCTGAGGGGTTGTAACTTGTTTCATATATAAGCCCCTTACCCACATAAAAAAGGCGGGGATTAATTTTTTTATATGGAATAGAAAGGTACTAACTTGTTATACCTATTTTAAAAGTTATAATGTTTTACGTGAAATCGTACTGGTTTTATGTGCATATCAATTTTCAAAAATTCAATTATAATATTACCATTAAATAAGAGGGCGGGGACCCAGGGCTCTAAATTTTTCTTATGTTCTTTGTATGGTGTCTATTCATGAAACTGTGAAACAGGGTAAAGATCCGACTATATTAAGGTGTGTTTTTTGACAAGCACAAAATTGTGCATTTTTATCGCTCCATGAAGGGGGTTTGCAGGTATATTATTCGGAAAAGGATACCATAAGCATAAAATTACATCCTTAGTTTACCTTTCTGTAAATTTTTGATTCAATTGAATGTGTTTTAGTACTATTTCTAAGCGATTCAAAAAGACAATTTTTGTTTTGCGTACGGCGTACGGCGGACACGAAATTTTTTTTTGCTGATTCTGATTCTCTGACATCTAAAACGTAAGAAAAAATTCAAAATCTCGAAAAAAATTTTTTCGAAATTTGCTCTGCACCACAAAGCTTCATATTATATTTAATATGAAGCAATATTATATTTAATATGAAGCAAAAGTTTCAAATGTTTCAGTGACGGACATCATTCCGTCGCTAAAAGACATTTTATATATAAATAATGAAAGCTACATACAACACCTTAAATTTTTGATAAACACCATATTAACAAATTAAAAAAAATTATACAGATAAATTTCTTTAAAAAAACGCGAGAATCTTAAGATAAAATAAATATTCCTATTTACTAATATTTTTTGATACTTTTCTTTTCATTAACTAGCCAAAAAGATATTTAAATTAAAAATTTTCCTCAAATACCAGAAAAAATGACAATACAACAATTCCAAAAAAGAAAATCCACAAAAAAAATTACACAGAAAAAAAAACATATCTTATAGTGTGTATCAATTTTTAATTTAACTTCATTTTTTTTACTTATGTAAAAAGAAATTTTTTTTGGAAATGAATACATATATTTTGCAAAAAACAAAAGAGAAAACTAATTAAACATCTAGTACTGTACAATTAATATATAAAAAAAATAAAAAAGCAAAACTACTTTTAAATCTTGTTGTATATGTATATAAAAAATGAATTTAAAACCATTTTTTTTTTTCAAAATAAAAAACTTAATATACGTTAAAAAATGAACTTCAAACAAAATTTTTTTTTTTTTTTTAAACAAATTATAAATTAATTTTAAACAATATTTTTTTTTTCTAAGGAAAACTAATTATACAGTCCGAGAGAAAAAAAACAACAAAAATTCTGCAATTTTAAACAAAAGCTACGGAAAAATGCGTCTTGCTTATCCCTTTTAGTGCTTTACGCAAACTCAGGGTGTTTCTTTTATAAATTTTTGTTTTGTATTACTTATTTTCCCTACTTCTGCTTCTTCTCTGGTTGCTACTGCCTTTTTTTTAAGCTCCTTCTTGGTTGAAGCTGCTTTGTTTTCCTGGTTGATAATGGCCGCAGAAATATATTATATCTCCTTCTTCCTTTGGTCGTAATTTTTTGCAAGAAAAAAAATATATCGCTGGTTCCATTTGATTTCGATTCAAAAGATTGTTTGGTCCTACCAAGAAACGTAGTACTTGGTTTACCGGCTGCGCCAATGTTTTATAATATTTATATAATGTTTATATATAATGTTTATATTTTGGCCAGTTCCTTTAACTTGTGCCAATTTATAATATATTATTATGTATAAATATTTAAATATTATGGGAGCGTAATCTTCAATAGAGTCTAAATATGATTAACTCGAATATTACGTTTATCTATATATCCGTCAGACTGTACGAAGTTCACCGAGAGTAATAGCCGTCAGGCCGAATACTACAACAACTTAGCTAAATAGCCGAGGTTGCTCAGTGGATTTCTTCAAGGATTTCTTTATTTTTAGCGAGTAGCCTATGTAATGAAACACTTGAAAGTTTGATTATTATTTGGTTGAAGTAAACTTTATTTATTTCAAGCTTAAGTTAAAGAATTAGCTCTGTACAAAACTTTCTGTTTTGAAAGCTGTTAACTGTAAGCTGAATAAATTTCGACTCCCCGAATTACCATGAAAACCAAATTACTTATACGTATTTTTTGACTCATCAGCGTTTGTTTACATAAACATGTAAACAAACTTTTATTCAATAATAATACAATTGATTTACTATTGCGTAATCGTACTCAATAATAATTATTATTAATTGTATTTGTCATTACCCAAAATTGCATACACTGCATAAATGCGCAGCTTTATTAACTTAGTGACACAGTTAATTAATATAAATAAAATATTTAATAATATTATTGCGCAATGCGTGTGCAAATATATTTTGTGGTATAACAATAAAATACAGGGGCGGCGTGTTTTATTCCACAACAGAACCACAGCCATCAACCAGCGGCTATCCTAAAATAGCTGCTGGACTAAAACGACAACCACTCAGTAACAGCAAAAGAGAAAAGGACAGGGTGGCGGAAAAATACAGAAGGAGGAACAGATCTAAGTCCTCCGGAGATCTGCGAGAAGAGAAACAAGCAGATCATCTCCTCCTAGGCGCAGATCATCATTGCGGGAAGATAGAAGGGTCTGGCACAGATTCAAGCACGGTAGACCAGTTAGGACCTCCATAAAGGATAGGAGGAGAGGGGTCTCCCACAGTCCAGTAAACAGGAACCGAGATAGAAGTCCTTCCAGAAGAAGAAGTCGGGAGCTTGAAGAAAAAGTGGTGATACACGTGGCCAATAAGAAGTGATAGATGGAGAAAGAGTGGAAGGAACTGCAGGCAAACCTACAACATGCCAAGGCTACATTGCCGGTCTTAAGCAACAGGTTTGCAAAAGAACAAATAAGCATTGCCTTAATACAGGAACCCTGGCTAGCCAAAGGTACGATTTGTGGGTTAGGTGATTCTAAAGGTAGGCTTCTCTTTAATTACACGGACTCCACACCAAGAGCCTCTATCTTATTTAATAAAAATATTAAATACGTCCCAATTACAGAATACTGCCAAAAAGACGTAGTTTAACAAATTGTAACATCAAATGGAGGCAAGGCTGACATTATTGTATGTTCGGCGTATCTACCCGGCTATGAACAATGTCCATCCCTGGAGTTGATTGGAATGCTATCATCTGTAAGAAGGAAGAAGACGCAAATTGTGATTAGCTGCGATGCAAATACTCATCACACCAACTGGGGCAGCTCCACTATCAACAGCAGAGGAGAATCATTGCTAGAATTCATCACCAGCAACAACCTATTTGTAGCTAATTCAGGGAATGAACCCACTTTTACTAATAGAATCATAAATGAGGTTTTTGATCTCGCAATTTCTACCCCATTTCTGACGAACAATATAAAACGATGGCATGTATCAAATGACCCATCTTGCTAAGACCATCAACCAGCAGAGCTATAGTAAAATCTTTTGAAAGTAGCTGTGCTGGACCAGCAAAAGCAATAGGCAAGTTCAGTGGTACTGGGAACAATACATAACGGCTATAACTGAATATAATAGGAAAAGCAAAAAGATCCTCTTTTCAAACGTTCTGCGAAAGGATTGATGAGTTACCAACAGCAGCGCGTATACACACGGTTATGGCAAATGAATCCCCATCCCCAGCTAGACGGATTCCAAAATGAAAACGATTGAGGCTCTACTAAAAGCACATGTTCCAGGAGCCCAAAATTAGAAGACAACGATTCCGGAAATTATCCAAATAGTACTGGCGTGCAACGAAGGAAGAATGGATACAAGCATCAAATATCATCAGTCCGGAGCGTATTGGCTTGGCCATCAATATATTAAAGCCATAGAAGTCAACAGGGCTGAATGGAATAATTCCGCCTCTTTTACAATAAGGACGTGAAGTACTTATCGCCATAATAACTCGGATATTGAAGATAGTCTTGTATGGGGACACATACAGCAGGCATCGACAGATGTCAAGGTAATATTTATTCCAAAAGCTAACAAAAAAAATGATGGTAACCCTAAGAACCTGCGACCCATCAGCCTGTCATCATTTATACTTAAAACTCAACTCTCATGGTGAACCCTCTAAACCGCCACCGATATACGTATCAGGCAGGTAAATCAACAGAAATGGTGCTGCTAAATCTAACAGGTAAGATTGAGAAACCCATAGCACACAGAGGTAGCGTTAGTATCATTCATGGACACTGAAGGAGCCTTCAATAACACCACACATGAATCCATGATTAGAGCGATGATCTAAAAAGGAATCAGTGAATCCATATGTAGATGGACAAAATTCATGCTGACCAGTAGAATCATCGAGACCTTGGCGGCATACAAGTCAAAGCGAAAACCAATAGAGGCTGTCTACAGGGTGTTGTATTTTCATCACTTGTGGTCGACAAACTACTGGTTAAGCTGCAAGAAAAAGGCTTTGACTGTCAAGGATATGCGGATGACCTTGCAATCATTATCAAAGGTAAATTTACAAGCACGCAATGTAAATTACTTCAAAAGGATTTAAAAGGGCACATCAATTGTATTGGAAAGCTGGTGCGGAACAGAAGAACTCCGAGTAAATCCAGCAAAAACCATCATAATTCCGTTCAGTAAGAAATACAAAATAGAACACCTGAAGAAACCAACGTTGTTCCGAACGGAACTGAACTTTTCGAAAAAAAACCCAAATTCTTGGGCATAACCCTGGACCAAAAGCTAAACTGGAAGGTTAGGTTAGGTTAGGTTAAGAAGGGGTGTGTGTTGAACTTTGGTCAACACACGTCACGAGAGATCTCGGTGGATCCATGGTGGTCCCCGCGCGTGGTCCAAAACTAAGCACTAATCCTGTCAAAGATTCTACTTACCTTTATGAAGAGAACCGTTCTCCATAGAGGTATGGTTGAAAGGGTCGATAAGTTATCTAAAGTGTCTCGGCCCAAGTATTTGTACCTGATGCGTGCAAGGCTGTCACATTCGCACACTAGATGTTCTAGTGTGGCTTCTTTCGTTTCGTCTCCACAGCGACATAAGTCAACCATGGGAAACCCTAAATAGGTACCATGTGTACCGATCAAGCAATGACCAGTAATGAGACCGATCAGTTTTCTGCAGGTTGTTCTATTCATGGATAGGACAAATTCCGATCTTTTCTTGGATAGCCGCGGCCAGCATAGTTTGGTTTGACGACACTGAGGATATAGTTCCCAAGTGTTGTTAACTATTCTGATCGCTTCTTCCTCAATTAAGCGTTTCGCGAATTCAATTATTCTTGGACTAAGACCCCATGTTTTCCCTATCATCTTTTTACAAGCAAAGTAGGCATTTGATGCCTTCTTTACTCTATCTTCAATGGTGTGTTTCCAATTTAGCTTGGGATGTAGGAACAGTCCCAAGTATTTGGCACCTTCCGATAGGGGAAGCGGTACGCCATTCAGACATGGATGTCTGAATTCTTTACCCCTTTTCCTTGTGAAAAGAACTAATTCTGTTTTTTGTGGATTAATGTTTAATCCACATTTCTCGGCCCATTTACATAAAGCCTTAAGACCGTATTCAAGGATTTCGCTTAGTGTTTCTAGAAATTTTCCACAAACAAATATAGCTATATCATCGGCATAGGCGACTACCTTTACACCAAGGCCAGGTAGTGCCTGAAGGATTTCATCTACCACCAGAAGCCATAAGAGTGGGGACAAAACCCCACCCTGAGGGGTGCCTCTAGTAGTCCTAATTCTTATCTTCCCTGTTCCCAAGGAAGAATTAACTGTTCTAAACCTGAGCATTGATGTGATCCATCGCGCTACGAATGGATTTACATCCATTCTTGCTAGCGACTTTTCTGTTGCATCCATTCTTACATTATTGAAGGCACCTTCAATATCCAAGAATGCTGCTAGGGTGTATTCTTTATACAAGAGAGATTTTTCTCTACCGTAGAGACCACCTCATGCAGAGCAGTCTCTACCGATTTTCCCTTGACACAAGCGTGCTGTGCACTTGAAAATCCTTTCTTTTCTAGAATCGTTCTGAGATGGTAATCCAATAGTCGTTCCATAGTTTTCAGTAAAAACGATGAAAGACTAATGGGTCTATAGTCCTTCGGCGCGGTATGACTTGGCTTACCTGCCTTCGGAATAAAGGTTACCCTAACTTCTTGCCATAGTTCCGGGATGTATCCCAGATATAAGCAACTTTTAAAGATCCTCACCAGGGAAGGACCAATTAGTGGCATGGTCCTTTGTAGCATGATGCACCACACCATCAGGCCCTGGAGATTTAAAAGGGGAGAACGACATAATGGCATTCTTAACTTTTTCCAAGGTAATTATTCGTTCTGGGAAGTCATTTTCCAAGTTAAGAGGACCTTCCTGAGAGCTAGCAATCTCAAGATGCGTGGTACTCCCTGGGAAATGAGTTTCTATTAAGATATCTAGACTTTCCTGACTTGTCTCAGTCCAGGTTCCGTCGTCCCTTTGAAGGTAACCTGGGTCCTTCGCTAGGATTTTCCGCAACCTAGAGGCTTCATTTGTGTTTTCAATATCTTCACAGAGGCGTCTCCATGAACTTCGCTTAGCGTATGCAAGGGAAGATTTGAATTCTTTTTGACTGAGACGGTATTGGTCCCAGTCCTCTTCTGATTCGGTTCTTTTTGCTTTCTTGAACAACCGCCTTGCCTTAGTTCTCAAAGTCTCAAGATCTTTGGACCACCGCTTTGGTCCATCTTTCCTAGACTTATTAGAGATGGGACAGGACGATTCGTATGCGTTCATTAAAATATTCGTTAAGCCGGTAACTTCTTTGTCGATGTCAACTGTACTATTTAACTCACCCCCCATGAGTGAGTTAATGTTCGTACCGACTGTTTCGACGAAGTTATCCCAGTTGGTTCTTCTAATATTCCTAAACATGGTTCCTTGGTGTAAGCCAATGGTTACATCAAAGAGAATTATGCTATGGTCAGAAAAAGATTCTAGGTCCGATACTAACCAATTGTCAACTTTAAATCTAGCTGAATTCGATATTAGAGTAATGTCTAAGACTTCTTTTCTACCTCTTATCACAAAAGTAGGTTCTGCACCTTTGTTACAGATTAGTAGGTTAGTAGTACAAAGAAACTCAAATAAAGACTCACCCCTTACATTAATGTCTGTGCTGGCCCATTGGGAGTGATGTGCATTGGCATCACATCCAACAACAATATCTAGATTCTTCTGCTCCACCATCCTAATCAAGTTGGAGAACCCAATTGGTGGTGGTGATTCTTCCGAGTCAGATGCGAAGTAGGCGGACGTGAAGATAAGATTGCTACCTTCAGTCCCCTCGCATCTTACTGTGGTCTGGTCTCCATTGCTGTAATTGCTCAATAGAAACATGTTAATATTTTTCTTAGCTAAGATGCAAGTTCTTTTCTTACCTGTATCCGAGTAAAACAGTCTATAGTTTGGTGTTTTTAGACCTTGGATTTGGTTGTTGTTTATCCAAGGTTCCTGTAGCAGGGCTACATCAATCTGCTTGTCCACCAATACTCGAAGCAGATTTGCCGATGCAGCCTTGCAATGATGAAGATTAACTTGGGTAACCTTCATCATTGAGGATCAGTTACTTCTTCTACTGCCTCCACTTGCGGCTTCTTCACAATGATGGTGCCACAACCGAAGGACAGCGTCCAATTTCTCTCCCTTAGGATAGGGACCGCTTCTTTATCCCACGCAAGAAGAATGCGCTGCCACCCTTTTTGCGGGGGATCCCTCTGGACTATTTTCAGACCAGCCATTGGTATTCCTGCATTTTGTTTACGAAGCAGGTCGAGGATCTTTTGGTCCCCGTATACCGGTGCAGGAACAGTAACCCAGGTTTGACATCAAACCTCGCCCCATCCCATAGCTCTCCGATTTGAGAGATATAGGATTCAAGCCTCCCAAGAGTGGACTCGTTCTTGCAGATCATGGTCCGCACCCCCTTGTACCATCCTCGTGCAATGATGGTGAACGAATCCACTTCTGAGAAGCCTGCTGGGTCTGCCAATAGCTGGTCAGTAATTGCAGCTTCAACTAGCAACCAACGCTCTGGTGAGATCTTGTGATCCTGGTCACTAAGATCTCTGATCGCAACGTGCAAATTCTCTGAGGTAGCTACCGGTACCTTACGCTGTCTTTTAGGCTCGACTTTTTCGTCATCGGCTGAGCGAATTCTCTTCTTCTGAACGCCTTCCACATTAGCTTTTGCCAATGGTGGATTGGATACCACGCCGGAACTTGGTCCAGCGGGGTGTTCAGCAAGAAAAGTCCTCGCCCAGTCGAGTCTACTCTTTTCTGCGGGATTAAGATCCTCCGGATTCCTGGATCCAAACGATTTAATCGCTCTTCTGGAAAGCTTCCGATTGTTGCGAATTTGGTCCGCCTTGGTGCGCTTGCTCACAACACGGAACCCTGCGTTAGATTCTAACGCAGAGTTACTGGAAGTAGTACCCGCAACCGCACCACTGCGAACTTCCTTCTCGTTATCGGTGATTCCAGCGGTGTTTTCCAAAGAAGCGGAAGTTGCTTCCACACCTTCGGGCACCGCCGGGATCACCGTCACGTTCAACTCATCGGACCCCCCCAGCAGATCTTCCTCAAATTCATCTAAGTCCAGGTGTATCCGGCTGAAGTCAAGTCGAGAGCCAATGGTCCCAACTGACTGAGGAGAGGAAGGGGGTAAGGAAACATTGAAGGATGCCATGGACGTTGACGGCGAAGGAGGGACGGACTTGTATTGGGATGAGGTTGACGGGGACGGGTAGTTAGGTACAGGAAGGTTGGACGACACTGAGTTTGTGGAGGATTTCTCCTCAACGGAAAATTTTGTTTTTGTTTTATTCTTTGATTGTTTCATTTTGAACCCACGAGTAAGGCGAGAAATAGAAGTCGACATCCGCAGAGCTCCCTTACGGATGCAAGGCTAGTTACCGCAGGGGGTCGCCTGGTACCCTACGGAGATCGTTAGCGATATCACATTTATACACCTGATACCATGCAGCCCTCGGCACGATGCTTGCACACCTTGGCTTGAGTGTTTTGGACCCCTTTAGTCAGGCACCTCCTCCTAGACCAATTCGGCATGGTTAAACCTGCCGGTAGCACACTACCGCCGACACGCGCCCTAGGATTCATTGGAGCACGCAAACCCGCCCGCCACGATAAGGCAGAGATCCATGGGGGAGCATTTTCATCACTTGTGGTCGACAAACTACTGGTTAAGCTGCAAGAAAAAGGCTTTGACTGTCAAGGATATGCGGATGACCTTGCAATCATTATCAAAGGTAAATTTACAAGCACGCAATGTAAATTACTTCAAAAGGCTTTAAAAGGGCACATCAATTGTATTGGAAATCTGGTGCGGAACAGAAGAACTCCGAGTAAATCCAAGAAAAACCATCATAATTCCGTTCAGTAAGAAATACAAAATAGAACACCTGAAGAAACCAACGTTGTTCCGAACGGAACTAAACTTTTCTAAAAAAATCCAAATTCTTGGGCATAACCCTGGACCAAAAGCTAAACTGGAATAGCCACATAAACAAAAAGATAAAAAAAACTCAATTATTCTTGTGGACCTGCAGAAGAATATATGGGAAAAGTTGGGGAGTACATCCGAAGATACCTAACTGGATGTACCTATCAATTGTAAGACCGATCATAACCTATACATCGGTGGTATGGTGGAGGAAAACAAAGCAACTGAATGTCGAGTGTAAATTAAACAAACTACAAAGAATGGCATGCTTAAAAATCACTGGAGCAATGTGTACAACACCGACATCGGTAATGAAAGCACTGTTGAACCTAGCCCCGTTACAGATATTCAAAGAAGAAGAAGCTAGAATGGGGCCATGAGAATCAAGGGCTATCAAGGTCCTGCACAAAGAAAACTGAAGAATCATCCGTCAATAACACTAGCCACGGAAAATGAATCATATCTCGACATGCCAACAGATGGTTGTGGAGTCATTCACAAATTCATAAAACCATTCAAAGTGGTTATCCCAAACAGGATTGATTGGGAAACCAACAAACCGGCGGAAACAGAACTAGAATGGTACACACACCGATCAAAAACGGATGAAGGAGTTGGATTCGGTGTATACGGTAAAAGGCCTAGGTACAATAAATCTTACCGTAGCTACAGTATTTCAAGCATAGGTGTATGCTATTCAAATGTGTGCTAATGAGAACATACGCAGGAAATACGCTAACAAATCAATTACAATCTACTCTGATAATCAAGCGGCTCTAAAGGCCTGTCACTCGACCCAAATAAAATAAAAAGCGGTACTAGATTGTTGCAACATCATAACTAAATTAGAAGAAACAAATAAACTTACGATTTCTTGGATCCGTGCACATGTTGGCCACGAAGTTAATGAGAAAGCAGACGAACAAGCAAAGGAGCCAGATCACCATTCCAAGGTCCGGGACCAGTCTTATTAAGCTACTTCCTCAAAAGCATGTTTAGGAACAAAACCTCAACATCCCAAATAGCCACATGGAATGATAAAGAAGGTATAAGGCACTCCAAACTCTTCCTCAAAGGACCATCGAAGAAAAGGACAAGGGAGCTGCTGCAGTGTAGCAGGAAAAATCCAGAATAATCACTGGCTTCCACACAGGTCATTCCAGACTGAGGAAACATTTACATAACATGGGAGTTTCACGCGAACGAGTGTGTAGATTCTGTCAAGATGAAGATGAAACAGCAGAACACTTATCATGTTATTGCATGGCCCTCATCAACAACCGGCTAAAACATGGAACCTATCTCTGTCAGACCTATATGGCTTTATCAGCAGTATTGGCCTGACAGATGAGTAATTAAGAAGGATGTCACAATAAGCCGGATAGCTGTTATAAAAAGGCGCTTATGTTAGGTTTAGCCCTGTACCTAAACCTAACCTACCTATTACAGAATATTAAATTTTTTGAATCAATAATATAGTTTTCCCGGTGGGGTGCAATGACGCCGGCTTTATTGCTCAATTACTGAGAAATAAAGCCGAATGCGCAAATTTTTGGTGGTTGGCTTTATTTCCCAAATGAATGAGAAATAAAGCCAACTTGTTATTTTGGAATATGAGAAATAAAGCCAATTTTTGTACTACGGAAGTATTTGGAAAAGGGCTGTATGTACATAATCACTTTCTTTTGCAGATATTTGGAAAAGGGCACATCAAATTGTATAAGTGCACGCGAGGCCAGCAAAATAATGCGGCCACCCGCGGCACGCAACGTGCCGGGCTCGTCTCCCGTGGCACGCAACGCGCATCGCGCTGACTTGCTGGCCCCGCGCGCGCCTATATAATTTGATGTGCCCTTTCCCAAAAATCTGCAAAACAAAAAATTATATTATTTGTACTACGGAAGTATTTGGAAAAGGGCGGCCGTACATAATCTCTTTCTTTTGCAGATTTTTGGAAAAGGGCAAAACAAGTGATAGAAAGTGATTTGCCCTTTTCCAAAAATCTGAAAAACCAAAAATTTTATTATTTGTACTACGGAAGTATTTGGAAAAGGGCGGTACATAATCACTTTCTTTTGCAGATTTTTGGAAAAGGGCAAATTAAGTGATAGAAAGTGATTTGCCCTTTTCCAAATACTTTAAGTGATAGAAAGTGATTCCAAAAATCTGCAAAACAAAAAATTATATTATTTGTACTACAAGAAAAAATTATATTATTTGTACTAAATTTTCTCTATTTTTATTTAGCAACAAGACATATTATATTTTCAACAGATTATTATTTTTGAAATTGGAAATAAGGCCGTACGGCTTTATTTCCCATTCCAATCAGAAATAAAGCCAACCACAAAATTAGCACATTCGGCTTTATTTCTCAGTAATTGAGCAATTAAGCCGAATTCGTCTTTATTGCGATCAACGTCATTACACCCTACCAGTTTTCCTTTCGAACGTTTTGTAGAATAACAAAAATTCAAAGTTTTCCAGAATAATCATGTTCTATTTCTTGTCTAAGTTTTAGTAATCCATTTTTGAATCCTATAAATTGTACGGAATTAAAAAAAAAATGTTGGTAGAAGCATTGCCTCTGAATACAGTGCCGTTGAGATACAAAATATGTGCCACATACGTAAAAAGGAAAATTTTCATATAGAGAAATCTTTTAATAATGAAATAAAAAATAAAATTTGTCTGCAATTATTTAAAGGTATTTATTTATGTATGTTCAAATGTTTATTATACGATAGTTTGATATTTTAGCTGCGCCAAATTCTGAACTCAAATTAAAAATACCAGACGTTGCATGAATGATAGCGCAAGAAGTTTTTTTCCATCTAAAATTAAGAAAAGTGATGAAGAAGTTATTTGAATATGTTAGTTGAAAGAAAATTAGGAATTACTGCCAGCATTCACTACAGTTTCTTTACATATAGTAAAAATAAAAATTGGGAATTGAAAGATCCTCTTTTAATTGGCGTGGTAGTAAATAAGAAATTTTTTAGGCAGATCTTTTCCCATTTTGCAGATAACCATTTTTTAAATTCTTGCTTTATCTCCATCACTTTTCTGGGAATTTTGTGCATTGAGATTCCATCACCACCATAAGTCTTGCATTACGGGACAACGCAGTATCTACCCTGTTTTGGCTTTTTGTATTCTTCCATTTACTAATTCAAACAAAAGAAAATTTTTAATTTTGTAATATAAATATAAATTACATTATACATTAAATACTATAAGGTAGCTCTAAAAGAGTATAAAAAACAATGTAGGAAAGCTCAAAGAGAATCTTGGAAAAATTTTACGGAACAAATTTGTAATATTAACGAGGGGGCTAGACTGAAAAAAATTCTGGCTAAAACTCACACTCAACCTGAACTATTAGAACATGCTGATGAAAGCAAATCCAACTCAGCTGACGAATCGTTGGAAATTTTACTCGAGGCAAATTTTCCGGGTTGTCTAAGCAACTTGGAGGAACCTACCCAAGATACGGTAATGAATTTTAGTAACTTTTAGTAACCTTTATTGAATATAAAGGAATTGATTTAGGGCTTGAAGGAGTTCTGCAAAACGCGAATATAACACTTCTAGATACGTTATGTAAGGTATTCAGAGTAAGGTATGCAAAACGCGAATATAACACTTCTAGATACGTTATGTAAGGTATTCATGTTTAGAACTATGCTATAGCTCTTCTGCAAAACGCGAATATAACACTTCTAGATAGGTTATGTAAGGTATTCAGAGCATGTTTACAACTATGCTATATTGTATATTCCATGTAAATGGAGAGAATCTAACCTCGTATTTTATTGGCAAGGAACTAGGTTTTTTAACCCGCTGTCAGTTCACTTGACCCTAACGTCAGTTCAAAAAACCTGACTATTTTTATGTCAGTCCCAATGAAACATGTTTCTATGTATTGGTGCGCACTGAATATTCACATATTAATTGTCAAAATTTTTGTTTATGTAAACAGTTTTGTAAACAATAATTTTTTGGTTATATAAACAGTTTTGTAAACATGTTTAATATTACATTATAAAAATAATATATCATAACAATTCTTAGATTTAAAAAACTGTTGAAATATTTGTATCCAACAAAATTTATAAATCTGTTAAATAATTAAAAATAATTATTTTACAATAATATAAGACATAAATTTAATTAGACAATTAATTATTTATACAATAAATAATTATTTCACACAAAAATTTAATATTTATATAAATTCAGTTATTCAGTACCAATTTTCAAAATGGCCAATAGTTTTTATTTTGAGAAATTATTTCAAATTTTTTGAATTGTTTACATTTTCCAAAAAGTGACATACATAAAATTGCTTATGTAGTGGAAAGAACTGAAGGGGAAAAATGAACTGAAAAAAAAATCAGTTCAAAAAGATGGCGGAATAAGAAACTGGATTTACTAACTGGATAATGTCAAATTCCCAATAATACATGCTAGGGTCACATTTTGACGTAAAAAAAGGGGAAAATTGGGAACTAGTTCCGCAATTTAACCTAGTTCCTTGCCAATAGAATTCGAGGTAAGGTTATCTTCATACCGAAACCAAGGAAAAGTAATTACGCCTCGGCGTAATGTCTTGAAGACATTAGAAAGAATTTTAGAATTAGAACTGAGACAATCCATGCCAATCCGTATCAACACGCTTATTGTAAGGGAAGATCACATGTTCATTGATATTGAGGGAGCTTTCAACAATGTCATGACGGATTCAATATTAGAATGTCTTAGAAACAGAGGGGCTGACAGTAAAATAGTAAACGGGATAGCGTCTATGTTAAGAAATAGAAATTTACAGGCAAACTTCGGGAACTCCCACAAATGCGGATTCGCGAGCAATGGTTCCCCACAGGGAGGTATTTTATCGCCTCTTCTGTGGTTATTGGTCATGGATGATCAGCTGAAGGAGTTAACGGATGCAGGTTACCATATCGCCTGCTGCGCAGATGACTTAGCTATTCTGGTTACTGGGAAATTCGAGACAACGCTAACCTCGTTAATGCTTAACCCGGCGAAAACGGAGCTTTGTCTTTTCTCCCGTAGAAGAATCGCACCCAGTTTAATCCTTCCAAAAATTGGTGACACCTCTTCAACCCTGGTTAACAAGGTGAAGTTTCTAGGGGTCGTTCTGGATAAGCAATTGCGCTGGCGGCAACACCTGTACGAAAAGGCAGGTAAAGCTATCAAAACCTTTTGGATCTGCAGGAGCGCGATCGGTAAAAGGTGGGGGCTCTCTCCAAAGATGATCTACTGGATGTATAGTAGCGTGATAAGACTCGTTCTTACTCATGCTGCTGTAGTCTGGTGGAAGTCTCTGGATGTGTGTACGAATTTAAAAATCCTTGAAAAGGTGTAGCGACAATGTTGCCTAGGTATTTCGGGAGCTCTAAGAAGCATACCTACCAGAGCTCTTGAGAATATTTTATTCATGCAACCGATAGATATTCATGTGAAAAAATTGGCGGCAAACTCTGCCATACGCCTTAGGTTGAACGGACTTCTAAATAATGTCTACCCGCAGTTGCCGCATGGTCGTATCTTAAGCCATATCAGTGAAGCTGGCGTCGATATGCTAGGTGAATGCGATTACCAGGTGGCAACTATAGAATTTAGGAAAAGATATAGTGTTAGAATACCCAAAGGGTATGTAGTGACACCGGTAATTCTCTCTAATAAATATTTTACATTACCGGTTAATCACGCCATCCGAGGATAATAATTAATCAATTATTATTAAAAAGAAAATTCTCAATAATAATATATGATATAGCAACACCGGTAATTCTCCGAAATTAAATATTTTACATTACCGTTTAATCACGCCATTTGAGTATAATAATGAAACCATTATTATTTAAATCAATTGTTCTCGATTAAAAGAGGTATTGCTCAATTGCATCTCTAACATTTGATATTGACAAATTAATTGCAGATGTTAGAAATGCAATAAAAAAAAAATAACTTCACTTCATCTTGAATAGTCAAAATACGAAGTTCAAAAATCGAGAACATTTGATCCGTAAAAATTATTAAATCATAAATAAGAAAATAATAAAATAAATAGTTGTGTGGACAAAACGTTAAAATAATCAATACTTTTATAGTTAAAAATAAATAAATATATAAATTAATAATATATTAATTATTAATAAAAAATATTAATATTGTTAAATAAAACTTAAATAGTGAAATTATATTAATTTAAAATAAAGTTTTTTATTTAAATATAATTAAGGTGGGGTGGCTTACAAGCACCTAAACCAACCCCACAATTGGTAACCCCGCACAAAAAACACGTATTTCATAAAAATATAAATTGTGTAAAAATTTAATTTCAAAACTAAAAGAAAAAAACACAAAAAAAATTTTTTTTTTAAAAAACGTATAAAAAACTTTAAATCAAAATTTAAGACAACCAACAGCAGATACAATATACAAAATTTTTACAAAATCAACAATCACAATCATCACTATCATAAGCTTCAACATCAAAAACAGCAATTTCATCATTTTCGCCAGATTGCCGTCCAGATCAACATCCAGATTTTCATCAAACATTCAACATCTACAATCAAATCACAGTTCCACGTCATCGTTTTCATTATTCGACATATCGGAAAACCAAGTAACAATTTTTCATATATTTTTAAATTATATAAATTGTGAATTAAATATATTTTAAACCAATATGGTATATTATATACAAATATAGTATATTTTTTTTACATACATTCATATATATATATATTTTTTCATATATACAGCAAACACACAATTTTTTTTTTCTCTTTGCTAAATAATTAAAAAATTGTAAGAATAATTTAAAATTAGAATAATTCAATTCTGGTAAATTTTGTTGATTGAAACAAATGAAAATTGAAATATGTTTGAGTAATAAATATATATTAATAAAAATATATATAATATATTAACCGGCTAATAAAATAAAATTTTATTTTTAATATTATATTAAAAATATTAATTTGAATATATGTACATATTTCAAACATTGATAATATTTGTATATATTTTAAAACAAAATTTTTTTTGAATATATAGTGTATTTTAATAGAAATAAAATTTATACATGTAAGAATTGTTTTAATATTTTTTCACTCATAAAAAAAATATAAAATAATTATAAATAAAAATAAAACAATCACCTTTTTTTTATTAGAACAAAAAGATTATTTATTAACTTATTAAGATTATTAATTTTTGTTTTATTAACTTATTAAGTAATTAATAATTTTAGAATTCAACTTATCGACACAAGTAACAGACTAAGACTGACTTACAAAAATTGAAGTAAGAAATTATTACTATTATGTCACGTTGCAATAGAATGTGATTATTGCCAAAAATTAAGAATAAGCATAAAGTAAATTATATTTTATAATTCACATTCTATTGTAACTTGAGTAATTAAAATTAAATTAAATAAATTTTCCGTGAGAAAATAAAAATTAGAATTTCCGAATAAAAATATTTTTTTTTATTAAAAAGTTCAAATTTGCGAATTTGACAATAATTATACTGTGGGAAAGGAAATGGAAGTATTTTTGGTTAGTGACAAGCTAGACAAGCTAGGATATATGATCTCCCCCTCCTTAAGCTGGACACTCTCCTGAGTGTTCTCGAGTTTATTATTATCTGTTAGTACTAATTTATTTTTCTCACCAAATTTTATTTTTACAAAATACAAAACTGAAATTAATAAAATCAAATTTACTGAACTTACAAATATATATGTTAATATTTTATGATTACTAGATTCATTTTTAATTTCTTCAATTACTTTAATATTTTCAATTTGCTTAAGATGAATATCTTCAATATTTGCTTTAATATTAACGTTATCTATTTTTAAATAATTTGGTAATACAAAATGATTTTTTATAGTTTTTTCTGAATTTGAAAATGTTACATCATCTATTTTTATTGTACAATTATTAAATGTTATTAGATTATTTTGAATTAATTTGTATTTTACATGATTACAATCGTTAATTAATGATACATTTTTAGCATTTTTTACTAATATCAAATTTGGCAAAATTTCAACTAATTGATAATTTTTATTTAGAAGTTTTTTACAATTATTATATTTTTCGTTCATTAGACTATTAATACAACCTTTAACTTCTCTTAATTGTTATATATTTATCTTCATTATCATAAAATATTTTATTTCCAAACAAAATAATATTATTAATTTCGATAGATATTTCTTCAAAATTACTGTTAGGTACAGGTATTACCTTATATTTTATGGCAAGATCTTTAGAAAAATTTGGAATTAAAATTGCAAAAACTAATTTGTCGTCAAACCTAAGAAGAGAACATTTTATATTTTTATATTTAGAGATATCTATATCGTATTCATCAATTTCTACTTCGGTTAATATAGAATGACTCATAATACCATATTTCGCGAAAGCTATATTTTGTTGTATTTTATCTATTTCGAGATTTAAAAGGTTAATATTAGATAGTATTGAGAGAAAATGTAAGTTTTTTATGCTTTTTTCAGTTATATCGGTTGTAGAATTTAATGCTTTTAAAGTTAAGACTTCGTTTTCGTTTATATATTTCTGTAAAATTTCGATATTTTTCTGCAGATCGTCGTTTATTTTAACTTGTCCATTCAAATTTGTGATAGATTGATGATTATTGAAGTCAATTGTTTTTAGGTGTTCTTCAATTTCAATTCTATCGTGGTTATCCATTGATCCAAAAAGCCAATTTGCTATGTTCCCTCCGATATTTATTAAACCACGTTTATGACGATGTGAAGTAATTGTTTTAATATTTTGTCTTGTTTTATTAATTTGAATTTCTAATTGTTTTCTAAGTAATATGTCATTACTCGACGGAAAAATTGTAGCTATGTTATCGTCTATTTTATTTAACGTATTTTCAAATTCATTAACATCTATTATATCTATTATTCATCTATTATTTTTCAATGTTAATCGTTCTGCTCATTGTGCGAATTGGTAAGCTTATTATTATTATTAGCAATATCAGAATCAGTTTTTGGATCTCCAGTAGATGTTGGCGTTGTATTTTTGTTATCTGAAAAATATTTAAAATTGCGTTTAATTCTTGAAGGATGGATATTTCTACCTCTTTTGTCTTTATATGTATTATTTTTAGCCTCAACTTGGATTTTTGTATATTTACTTTTATCTTTGTGGCGAACTGCATCTGGGTTTTCAATAAGTAGTTCGACTGTATCTCTGAATTCAATTTTTTTTCGACTTTTATTTAATTTTTCTATTTGGAGTTTCTTTTTATTTTCGAGTTTTTGTTTGATTATATTTAGATCAGGTATTTTATTATTTAGGAAATCTATTGGTTTTACTTCTGTTACCGAATGGATAGTGTTATTGTACTTTTCTGTGGCTAATAGAACTCGTTCTATTGGAGTTAGTTCCAACTTTTGAGTATCGAATATACGTAAATGTTCACAGAGAGTTCCATGAACTCTTTCGATAGGAGAATTACCAGTATGAGATCTGGGAGAAGTGAAGTGTACTTCAATATTCTCTTGTCGTAAAAATTCTTTCATATTAATACTATTGAATTCATTATCAAAAACTATTTTTCTTGGTTTTCCAAAGGTAGCGAATCTATTTCTTAATAACCCTATAATAGTGATTGCGTTACGATCGTTCAATCTTTGAGTCATTAAGTGTTTTGAAAACTTATCTATAAGGGTAAGAAAAACCTCTTTATAACAGAAAAATAAATCACCATGTAAAATTTCGTTAGGTTCGCTGGGGGTTTCGCTTAATTCGAATTTATATTTGTTTGGGTTTCGATCGTACTTCGCGGCGTTACATATGTCGCAATTATTTATATATTTGTGGATGATTTCTTTCAATTTTGGAAAGAACAGAACATCTTTAATTTCGTTATAGTTTTCGATAATAACTCTATGATTACTTTCACAGTGAATTTTTTCTATATTTTTTAAAGCTTCATCTTCATTTTCTAAACCGATAGCTATTTTTGTACATTTTACAAATTTAATTTTTTTATCATTGGAAAAGAGTTGGAGAAGTTTGTTTTGAAGTATATTGTATTTTGAATCTTCTAATTCAGAGAAAATACCTGTCGTACCCTTTTTTATAAATCTTCTTAATAAATCGTTTAAATAAGTATCGTTATATAAGTCATTTTCCGCGATATAAATTTGTCTAAAGCTTTTATATACAGTTTTAAATTCTTGTTGTTTTATATTTACTAGATAAATTTGGGTGAGATATTTATTTATTATAATTTCTTTAATAGGTATATGGTTACCAAGATCTTCAATACCACTGTTTGTGGCTAATTCCGAATCGTTCTATCGGCGTGATTAATTTCATTTTTATCGTGATTTATACGGCTTAGGAAATCGGAAACCTTATTTTCCTTACCTTTTACATATTCTATATCAAAGTCATATTCATTGAGTTTTATACGCCATCTTTGTAATTTCGCGTTAGGCTCTTTCAATGAACTTAACCACTTTAATGGTTGGTGATCCGTTTTGACCGTAAACTTATTTCCGAATAAGTAAGGTCGGAAATATTTCGTAGCCCAAATTATCGCGAGAAGCTCTTTTTCTATTGTTGAGTAACGAGTTTCGTGGTCATTCAACGTTCTACTTGCGAAACAGATAGGGTGTCCTTCTTGCGAAAGGACTGCTCCAATAGCAAAATTTGAAGCGTCTGTTGTAAGAACGAATCGTTTTTTGAATTCTGGGTATTTTAGTATTGGATAACTCGTAATTAGGTTTTTTAATTTTTCAAATGATTCTTTATACATTGGGTCTTTAATATTCATTTTATTGTTTTTCTTCAAATATTTTGTCATTGGTTGGGCTGTTTTGGCATAATCCTTGATGAATTTTCTGTAATAGCCAGTAATTCCTAAAAAACTTTTTATTTGTTTTGGAGTATTTGGAAGTTTTATATTTTTAATGGTTTCGATCTTTTTTTCGTTTGGTTTAATTCCATCTGTCGTCAAAATGTGACCTAAATACTCAGTTTCTTTCGCTAAAAATTTACATTTGTCGACTTGTATTTTAAGATTGAATCTTCTCAGCCGTTGGAAGATATCATTTATAGCTTCAACGTGTTCCTGCAGAGAGGTGGAAAAAATGAGTATGTCATCGAGGTAGACAACACAAGTTTTATTAATCAGGTCTCTCAAAACGTGATTAATCATCCTCTGAAAAGTTGCAGGGGCGTTTTTAAGACCGAAAGGCATTCGAATAAATTCGTAATGCCCTTGTGGAGTCGAAAAGGCGGTTTTAGCCCTATCCTTTTCGTCAACTAGGATTTGGTGAAAACCTTTCGCCAAATCAATAGTTGTGAAATATTGAGCCCGTCCGAGTTTGTCAAATAATGAATCAATGTTAGGTATCGGAAACTTATCGTCAACCGTTATGTCATTCAATTTTCGGTAATCTATTACCACCCTCCATTTCTGTTTACCCGAGTTATCTAATTTTTTTGGAACTACCCAAATTGGGCTATTATATGGACTATTGGATTGTTGAATGATATTTTAATCTAACATTTCATTAATTTGGACATTTACTTCCTCTTCGTGGACCTTGGGAAAGCGATATATTTTACTATATATCGGCTGCGAATTTTTTGTTATGATTTGATGCTTGATTTCATGAACACAAGACAATTTATCTCCCTCTACAAAGAACAGATCTCGATTCTGTGCTATAATTTTCTTTAAATTGATAGATTCTTCTGGATTCATATTTTCACTTTTTAGTTTTTCGAATAATTCCATTGTATTTATGTTAATAATCTCTAATTGAGATATTTCCTCGTAAGGACAAGCGTTATTGAATTTCGTTGCTACATTATTAACTTTAATTTCGTTTTGAAGTAAACTAATTTCGGCACCAATAGGTCCGAGTATATTTTGTCCTAAAATTGCTTGGAAATTTTTGTTGCTAAGGTCCATGATTTTCCAGGACATTGTCGAGTTTTCATTAAATTCTTTAGGCACTTTTGTGATGATTTCCTCAGTAATCATTTTAGTACCAGTTAGGGTTTTTATTTGAATAGGTTTGATCAATTTTTTACGATTTTTTATAGGGAATATATTATAGTTTATTATGGAAGTAGCTGCTCCAGTGTCTATGAGACAATTTATTTTTTGGTTTTCAATTGTAAAGGTAGCTATGGGTAATGACGATTGTGAGGCGACAGACGAAAATTTTCAGAAGTAGTGGCATTATTATGTTCAATTTCCATTGGTTCCGAATTGGGTTGGTTAGTATTAGTATGTCTATTGTTAGAATATCTATTAGAAAATGTTCCAGAGTTGTGATTACTATTGTTAAATCTATTGTTATACCTAAAATTTCCAGAATTTGGAATAAAACGTTGGTTTTGATTACGATAAAAATTATTGTTACTATTATAGTTTTGGGTATGACTTTGGTGGGATTGCCTGAATCTATTATCGTTTTGATTGAATTTTTCTTTTTGTTGACCAAATTGTTTTTGTTTAAATTGATTAGGATATTTTATTGAGTCTTTGTCATTTTTAAGGTAATACCAGTACTAACTAGAGCTTGATAAGCTTCCTCAAGGGTTTGAAGGTTACTTGTTCGAATAAACATAGCATCGACGCGATTTATTTTGTTTAGAAATTTATTTAATATTGACTTTTCATTATTTATTGGTTTGAATTCTTCAGGTTTATCATTATCAAGTAAATATTTTAAATTAAGCTTATCTAATATTAACATTAAATTAGAATACAATTGACTTACATTTCGATATTGTAGTTGGTCAGCTTCCTCTTTCAGGTCTAGATATTTTTCATTAACACCAAATGATTTAATTAATTGCTGTTTTACTCTGGTCCAATTAGTGTCTTCGAGTCTACGAATTGCTGCTGCTGCATCACCTTGTATTTTTGAATATAATATTCGATAAATATATTCTTTTGAGTTTTCTTCTGTCACCATTGCTGCGAGGGTCTCGACTTCTCTGATAAATTATGACAACGAGTAAGAATCTCTGCCAGTAAAAGCTGGAACGGCTCTGGCTTCACTAATAACATCTCTAATTGTGATACTTTGCATTGCCATTACTTGGTTAAATTCTTCTTGGATCGTTTCTAATTTTTTTATATATTCAATTTTTTGTGCCTTAGTAGTCATATATCTTATTTATTTATTTTTATTATATGTTTTTTATTTATATATTATTGTATATAGACTATTATCTATTAAATTTTTTGTAATTTATTTATAGACTTTTATTTATTTATTTAAATTCGTTATAGATATTTTTTTTTTTTGAAATTAATATATTACTGTTCTATTATAAGTTAACAACAAAAAAATCTATTTGTTATGTCACTTTTAATCTTTTGAGTTCTAAATTTTTTTTTTTTTGCAGGTTCGTTTTATTTTATTATTAAACAGATATCGATTTTAACACTTTAAAAAAAGAATCACTGTAACATTTGACTTTTAAATTAATAATTTTATGTATTATATTATTTAAAAAAAATTAATGTCACAATGTCGATATCCTACCGACTGCGCCAGAATTGTTTTAATATTTTTTCACTCATAAAAAAAATATAAAATAATTATAAATAAAAATAAAACAATCACCTTTTTTTATTAGAACAAAAAGATTATTTATTAACTTATTACGATTATTAATTTTTGTTTTATTAACTTATTAAGTAATTAATAATTTTAGAATTCAACTTATCGACACAAGTAACAGACTAAGACTGACTTACAAAAATTGAAGTAAGAAATTATTACTATTATGTCACGTTGCAATAGAATGTGATTATTGCCAAAAATTAAGAATAAGCATAAAGTAAATTATATTTTATAATTCACATTCTATTGTAACTTGAGTAATTAAAATTAAATTAAATAAATTTTCCGTGAGAAAATAAAAATTAGAATTTCCGAATAAAAATATTTTTTTTTATTAAAAAGTTCAAATTTGCGAATTTGACAATAATTATACTGTGGGAAAGGAAATGGAAGTATTTTTGGTTAGTGACAAGCTAGCCAAGCTAGGATATATGATCTGTATATAAATTTTTTTAAAAAAATATCTTGTTGTTACATTAAAATTACACATCCAAATTAATTTTTTTTCTCAAAATTTAACATATATTGTAAAATGTAATATTGAAATACATATATAAATTAATATTCATAAAAAAAAAAAATTTAAAGTTATATTTTTTTTATATAAAATTCATTTTTTTATAAAATTCATTTCCCCAAATTACAATAAATTATAATTTTATGTAATTGCCCACAAAAAATTATTTTATTATTAATATACATTTTTTTTGCCTACACACACAAATATTTATGTTCTCTTCTCTCGCCGAGTATATAAATTTTCTCGATTATCGCATAACGCATACTCACAAAAAACAATTATCGCATAACGCATACTCACAAAAATTATTATAATAATTAATTTTTATATAATACAGGGTACTTCATCAATCGTAGTACATTTAAAAAAAAAAAATTTTTTTTTGGTACTATCCACAATCGTAGTACAATTTTAAACATTTTTTTTGGTACCATCCAAATCGCAGTACATTATATATTTTTGGTACCATTAAAAAATCGTGGTAAATTTGATTTTTTTTAGTATCATAAAATCGCGATACAATTATAAGGTTTTGTCGAACTTTTGGAAAATATATTTTTATTTTTGAATTTTTTTTTCTCTTCCAATACTAAATTCTAAAATTTTTAATAAGTGTGAATTTTCATTTGGTTGTGTATAAACTTGACATACAATTTTTATACAATGATTAACGATAGCACAGAATCTAAACAAGTTAATACTAATGACAGGACAGATAACTCGAACACACCCAATGAAGGTAGAATAGATTCGGTACGTGTTCGATTACCACCTTTTTGGCCAACGAACCCGTCGACTTGGTTCATCCAAGCCGAAGCTCAATTTCAGGCATATCGCATAACGAATCAAGACACAAAGTATTGTCTTACCATCGCCGCGTTACCTCCCGAATCCTGCGAATCAATCATTGACATTTTATCCGACCCTCCTGATACAAATCGGTATGAACATTTGAAATCCGTATTAATCAAAAGACATTCAGTTTCCGAAACAAAACGACTAGAATCACTAATAGCAAAGGCCGATATCGGTGACAGGAGTCCTTCCGAATTATTAAGATCCATGAAGCAATTATCAGGTCAAACATTTGGCGACGACATCATTAAAAACTTGTGGTTACGCAAGCTACCATAAATCATACATATAGCATTAGCTGCAGTCGGTGACAAACCGCTTAGCGAATTGGCTGACGTGGCCGATAAAATTCACGAAGCGCAGCAAAGTACATCCGTTTACGCAATCACCGGATCACCCACTGTTGCAGCCGCAACAACAACGTAAAACAAACCTGCGTCCAATTTCGATGCACTTTTAGCACGCATTGAAGCAATGGTGGCGAAATTAGATTTCGAAAAATATAATAATCAGTACAGACCGCAATATAGAAACCAACCAATGAGATCGCGTAGTACAAACCGGCGCTCGAATAAAGTTCGTTCTCCTTCAAACACAGCTGACTCACAAACACTTTGCTGGTACCACCGAAGATTTGGGGACCAAGCAAAAAAATTTCAGTGCCAACATAAAATAACGGAGAAGCACCCAAACTAGTTGGGGCACCGCACGTAGCCGCTACCGGTGCCAATAAATACACTAGCCGCCTTTTTATTCGCGACGACTCAAACAACATAGTATTTTTAATTGACACGGGCGCCGATTTGTCAGTTTTGCCATGTAAATCACACGCAACAAAGACAAATTCGGACATTACCCTATCCGCCGCCAATGGAACTATTATTAAAAAATTTGGCACAAAAATGCTGAAGTTAAATCTCGGACTACGGAGGAGTGTTTTGCATCAATTTATGTTAGCCGACATCGACCGTGCCATAATCGGTGCCGATTTTTTAAATAAATACGGTCTAATTGTTGATTTGAAAAACAGAAAAATAATTGACCCATTTACTAATTTATCTATTAATACGTTAACCATTACGTCCGATACACCGACGCCTAAACTTAACGTGATAAAAAATGAATATTCGGAACTTTTATCACAATTTGCCGATCTTGTTCAACCTCCGAACTACGTCCGACATTCAGTAGTACATCATATAGCGACTAAAACCCAATTACCTTTCGCGAAACCTCGCCGATTAGATCCGATTCGACACGATGCAGCAAAAAAAGAATTCGAGTTTATGGTAGAATTAGGTATTTGTCAACCGTTATCGTCACCTGCATCATCCCCGCTACACATGGTGCGGAAGAAAAATGATGACTGGCGTCCCTGCGGTGACTATAGACAGTTAAACACAGCTACTATTCCGGACAGGTATCCAATTCCTCATATCCAGAACTTTGCCATGCATTTGAATAGCGCTAAGATTTTTTCCAAAATCGATCTCGTAAGGGCTTATCACCTAATACCTGTAGCAGACAGCGCCATACACAAAACTGCAATCACAACTCCATTCGGTTTATTTGAATTTCGACGCATGCCTTTCGGATTGCGCAACGCCGCACAAACCATTCAGAGATTTATGAATGAGGTTTGTCACGGATTAGACTTCGTTTTTGTCTACATCGATGACATCCTCATCTCATCTCCCGATGCGAAAACACATAAAGACCATCTGCGTAAATTATTTAAACGTCTTACGGAATATGGTATCACAATAAACCCATCGACATCGAAATGTGTTTTTGGGGTTACTGAGCTTGATTTCCTTAGTCATCACATTTCATCGCAATGTATTACACCGTCGGAAGATAAAGTAGAAAGCATTAAAAACTTTCCAACTCCGACATCAGTACGACAAATTCAAAGATTTATCGGAATGATCAATTATTACCACCGATTTATTCCCAAACTGGCCAAATTTCTCGCTCCGATATATACGTTTCTAGCTCAAGCTACTAAAAACAAAACAAAAAACAAATCTTTGACTTTACCAGACGAACTCAACACTGCATTTCAACAAGTAAAAACTTTATTAGTCAATGTCACTATGCTGGCATATCCACAAACGGACGGTAAACTAGCAATAGTAACGGACGCATCAGATATTGCACTAGGGGCTGTTCTTCAACAACGGACAAAACAAGGTTAGCAACCTCTAGCGTTCTTATCGCGTAAGTTATCACCAGCCGAAACTAAGTACTCAGCGTTTGATCGAGAACTTCTCGCAATCTATGCTGCAATCAAGCATTTCAGGTACGCAGTCGAAGGACGGGAATTTACTATATTCACGGATCACAAGCCGTTGGTAAATGCTATTTGTTCGAAAACAGAACGCAACCCGCGACAAACACGACATCTCGACTATATCGCACAGTTTACAACGGACATTAGACACATTGCTGGAAAAGACAACATAGTAGCAGATAGTTTATCTCGTTTTACTGACATCGCGATAGTAGACATAGACAGTTTTGACCTACATAAAATCGCACAACAACAGAAAAGTGACGACGAACTGACAAAACTTCTTGCACATCCAAGACCATCGATTAAACTTGAAAGAATAAAGTTACCGGAACTTGAAATATACTGTGAAGTTTCTACTACAAACAACAGACTATACATACCCGAGACTTTACGACGTTTTCAATACAATACATAATTTGGCCCATCCTGGCATACGAGCAACCAGAAAATTGCTTGTGTCACGATATTTTTGGCCTAACATCAATCGTGATTCGAATTTTTGGTCCAAGGCTTGTATACCGTGCCAGAAGACAAAAATTCATCGCCACACAAAATCACAGCATGAGACTTTTGACATACCAAACGCACGTTTCGAACACATACACATGGATTTAGTCGGTCCTTTTCCTATCTCGGACGGAAACTTGTACATTTTTACAATTGTTGACAGATTCACTAGGTGGCCTGAGGCTTACGCCATACCGGACATAACCGCGACCACAATTGCCAAAACGTTTGTCATGCAATATGTAGCTCGTTTTGGTATTCCAGCAACAATCACTACGGATCAAGGATCACAGTTCGAAGCCAAACTCTTTCAAGAATTAAGAAAACTTTTAGGCGTATTTCGTACAAGAACCACTCCGTACCACCCACAATCGAACGGGTTAGTGGAACGGTTCCATCGTCAACTTAAAGATACCCTCAGAGCACGTGGTAACAACACAAACTGGTGTTTGAGCTACCATTAGTTCTTCTTGGTGTTCGCGCCGCGGTAAAAGAAGACATTCAATGCTCTCCAACAGAACTCGTGTACGGACAGACATTGAAGCCACCAGGTGAATTTTTCATCGAACCAAAATCCGACACACATGACTGTAACATACTAATTACCAAATTGCGCGACACAATGCGTAATTTAGTACCAACTCCGACACGAAAAACCGACAAACAAAAAATTTTCATTCCAAAAACTTTAGACACGTGCGATTATGTATTTGTTAGAAACGACAAAATTAAACCGACTTTATCACACACGTACGACAGACCTTACCAAGTGGTACGACGACTACGAAAAGTATTTATTGAGCTCATCAACGATCACGAAAAATCCATTTCAGTCGACAGTCTCAAACCGTCTTATGCAGTATCCAACATTAAGTCGGGAGCAAATTGTCGTAGAGCAAATTTCAATAAATTCACAATAAAAAATTAAAAAAATTTTTTCTCTCAAAAGCTACATTATTGGGTTTCACTCGGAGGAGGGTGATGTCACAGTATAACATACAGTAGTGAAACGGCAGAACAAAGTGTAGTTCGTCCCGCCAAAATTCCATGTTAGTGTGCGTTCAATACATTAAAACTTTTTATGTGTCGCTTTTTCATAATTCACATCTGTGTTGAGTAGAATAAATTAGGGTTGGGAAAAATTATTCGATTTGCATTCTGGTCTAACGCATTTAATTTTCACCTTTTTTAACACTTAATTTAACTTTTTCAATATAAATTTTCATTTGTTTTTTTTTAATAACTTTGTTTATATTAATATCACTTCTTTTTCACTCTGCTATCAACTAATTTTAAAACTTACAATATTCATATGTAAAAAAACAAACGACTTTTCACAACCCTTTACTTAAAAAATATTCCATTACACACGACCATATGATTTTTCTTTGTTTATGTTCGTGAATGATGACGAAAATAAGACTTTTTCATAGGGGCTTATTTGAAAATTAACTTAAAACGCAAAAAAAATACTAATAATTTTCAAATCAACAGAGTGATTCTAATTAATGTTAAAGCTTAGCAATAGTTTAAAATTTCAAAATAAAAGCTTACTGTAAGTTTTTTAATAAATAAAATTTAATAAATAATCAAGTTTTATAATAATATGGGCTAATAATTTAAAAATAGTTGATTATAATTCAAAATATTATTAAAAAAGTGTGAACTAAAAAATTGAAATGCTGCAAAATTTTCGTTATTCACTCTGTCAAGATAAAATAAGCAAAGTGAGATAGAAAATGCTTCATTTTATTTTCGTCCTGCTCTAAAAATTATTTTGTTCTGCGTTTCACTACTGTATGTTATACTGTGGTGATGTAGTGACACCGGTAATTCTCTCTAATAAATATTTTACATTACCGGTTAATCACGCCATCCGAGTATAATACTTAATCAATTATTATTAAAAAGAATATTCTTAATAATAATATATAATATAGCAACATTCTCCGAAATTAAATATTTTACATTACCGTTTAATCACGCCATTTGAGTATAATAATGAAACCATTATTATTTAAATCAATTGTTCTCGATTAAAAGAGGTATTGCTCAATTGCATCTCTAACATTTGATATTGACAAATTAATTGCAGATGTTAGAAATGCAATAAAAAAAAATAACTTCACTTCATCTTGAATGGTCAAAATAAGAAGTTCAAAAATCCAGAACTTTTGATCCGTAAAAATTATTAAATCAGAAATAATAAAATAAATAGTTGTATGGACAAAACGTTAAAATAATCAATATTTTTATAGTTAAAAATAAATAAATATATAAATTAATAATATATTAATTATTAATAAAAAATATTAATATTGTTAAATAAAACTTAAATATTGAAATTATATTAAAATAAAAGTTTTTTATTTAAATATAATTAAAAAAATAAAGTTTTTTATTTAAATATAATTAAGGTGGGGTGGCTTACAAGCACCTAAACCAACCCCACAGGTATATAATATAAATGGCATAATGTGTATATGTGTGTTTCTGTAGTTGTGATGTGTAAAAAGTGTTTCTGTGTTTTTGTAGTTGTTTGTAAAAAGGGATTTTTTTTTATAATTATTTCTGATTACCCATGATTAGGTGGATAACGAGGAAATTGAGCTATTTCTTTAGTTGCAACATTACTAGGCAACTCATATAATCTTCCACCTAATTTCCGTAATTTTCTTCGTTTTTCTACCCGTTGTTTCGATCTTGTCATCAAAGCCGCCTGCATCCTGATGAATTCTTTTTTTTTTACTTTTGCGCCTTTAAAGTATTATCCTTTTTGTTTTCTTTTTTAGAAAATTTTCAAAACAAAAATAAAATAATGTCTGAATTCGAAACACTCATAAACCAAATTGAATTTTTTTTAAATAAAACAAAATTAAAAAAATTATTATTTAATTTTTTTTTTTCAAAAAAAATCTACAAATTAAAAAATTAAAATAATACTTAAAATAAAAATTGGTTTTATATTTTAATAATTTTTTTTATTTATATTTAATTTTCTATAAAAATAACATTTTTAAGCTTTAATTTGTTTTTTTTCTTACATTTCAGTCAAAGTATTTATTAAAAAGCTTAAAAGCTCAAACAGTCAAGCAAAGAGTTCCGTCATTTTTTTTTGTAAAAAAACATAAAATTAAAATTGAAATTAAAAAACAAAATATTTAAAAAAGTATAAAAAAATTGATAAAATTAGTTTTTTTCAAAATTATTTTTGTTTTTAATTAATTATTTAATAATACTTTCTTCTTTTTATAAAAAGTTTATGATAGTATAGGCGAATTTTTTAAAAATCACAATATTATTTTTTTTAAATAATTATTTTTTAATAATGTTTATTTTTTTTATTATCTTTTAATTAAAATAATTATTTAGAAGCACTTTTTTTGTTTAATTTAAAATTTGAAGTGAATGGGAATGGGAAAACGGAAATCCCATCCCGCATAATGGGATGACTATTTTCACTGACGGCTTCAAAATGGAAACGGGTTGCGGTACAGGTATAGTATCGATAGATTTTGATTTATCGATAAGCCTGACTCTAGATAGGTATATTTCAATCTTTCAAGCGGAGGTGGCTGCCATAAACAAAGCAGCAGAAATTCTTATTGAAAGAAACATAACTGGGAAAAATATTTTCGTATGCTCGGACAGTCAAGCTGCCCTGAAAGCATTAGATAAAAATTCGGTACACTCCAAGCTTATTAAGACATGTAAATCAAATCTTAACTTGGCATTAAGGTGTAATAGGGTCAGATTGCTATGGTCTCCGGGGCATAGTATGATTGAAGGAAATGAAAGAGCGGATGAACTAGCGAGAAACGGGTCCACCCGGAACTCTCAGACTCATTTTAGTGTAGGTTACCCCCTGACTCTTGCAAAAAATCTTATTGCGTAGTGGGCATTAAATGAACACACACGGAGATGGACCAACTCTTCCGATTGCATACACACGAAACTTTTCTGGGGTATCTTAGACGCGAAGAGGTTCAAATCGATTATGAACATGAATAAAGCTTCGTTTAGGCTTTTCACTGGAATCGCTACAGGTCACATTCTGCTGAGACACCATGCCTCGGCTTGGTCTGTCAGCGGAATCCTCCTGCAGAGGTTGCGGTGAGGAGGTGGGATCAATGAAGCATCTGCTGTGCAGATGCCCTGCGGTGCGTTGTAAAAGATTGAAACACTTGGGGTACCATTTTCTGACTGACTTTGAGGAGGCTGGTAAAATCAAGCCGGCAAAGTTGACTTCGTTCATAAAAGAAGGAGGATGAGTCGACGTGCTGGAAAATTTAGACTGAATCATTAAGTTAACAACTTTCGTTGTTTCATATAGTTGAAATGGATTTAACGGGAAATTCCAGGCTGAATCATTAAGTTAAGAAGTATAATAATAATATGTATTTAGTTTTGTTAAGCATTTCAATTATACTATGAATAAATAAACAAAACATTTAAAACAAAATGGATTTAACGAAAACTCAACTCAATACTCAACCTCTGTTTCCATGCACACTAATCCGTACCGAGATTTAGCTAACAAGTGAGTTGGTGAGTTGATTTCACTTTACTTACTGGATGGCTACTATGTAATTCGGTTCGAACAAAAATTCATTCGTAAACGAACAATTCGTACTATGTAATCCGAGATTCGGAAATTTTTAAATCCGTAAATTAAATTTCAGTGAAGCCAATTTATATATAGTTTTCGTTTCGAAAATTCGAACATTTTGCTACCATGTAAGTCGATTATGAGTAAAAAATTATCCGTAAAAGGAATATTTTATTCGATAACCATTTCAATTGTGAAAATTAATTCGATTGGACGCTTTTTTAAAACTGTAAGTATTTCTTATATTAATTGTGGATATTATATATGTGCATATTAAATAAATAAATCAATAAAAATTAATAAAATATATATTATATACAAAAATTAATTATTATGAGAAAATATATTGTTTTTTATAGGGAAAAACAAAAAAATTCAAATACAAAGCAGAGGCAGTTTGAATCAAAACTCGTTATTTCGTAAAATATCAAAATATCCAGAAAAAATATTTAGGTCGTGAAGAGCACAAATGATTTGGCAAAAGGAATGCTCAAAAGTAGTGAAGGCCGAAATAAGTCCAATAATTTATGGCAAAATTTAGCGGATGTTAAATTGTGTCGTTTGAATTATTTCCAATTACCAGGTCATGAATCATAAGAGACGATTGCTACAGTCATGTATCTTTAAATATGCGATTTAAGATCATAGGAGACGACAATCGTCACATGCTGTCAAAATTATAATGTCGTATCGTGTAAAAAACTTTTATACCATTTAGTTTAGTATCATATGAAACGATATCGCAAAGTGTGTATCGTTTTATCTATCAAATTTACACGATATTGTCTAAGCAATCGTGTAAAAATAAAAAAGTAGTTTTATTATAATGTTTGAAAATTATTTTAGAAAATTATAAAATAAAAAAGTTATTATGATCTAAAATTAAAATTTTTTCAATAAAAAGTGACAGCCACTCATTTCATATATGCTTAGGTTGTCAATAAATTTAATATTTTATTATACCAAATTTAAATTGTGATATATGCCACTAAACATATACGAAAATATTCGTCATATGTTTATGTTTTAATGTAAACAAAAGTGTAGGTCAAACGGGCATCGACTTTCACTTTGTTTGTTTACAAAATATCACCAAATATGTTTATGTTCTGTGTGGTATACATGTTAATAACACATGTATTCCAATGCATTTATATATATGCATACAGAGAACATTATTAGTAATCACGTAAATATATATATGTATATATATATATTTATATGTGCAATACTTTAAATAATATTTGAAACTAAGAATAATTATAAAGAAATTTAAGGATTGCTGGCGTTAGCAAATATTACCAATAATTAGAAATAAGTAACTAATAAATAATAAGTATGTAACGAATAGATTTAGGGTATAAAAGAGAATATGAATAAAATAAAGATTCACATTTAACTTGAAAGTCAAACCAATTGTTTTATTTTAACTAGGCTACTCGCTACCATTAGAATAAAATAATATCCTTCCAATCCAACTGAACTAGGCTCTTTAGCTGTTAAATTATTATTATTTTTCTTTAATTATTATTATTTTTCTTTTCTTTAAGCCAGGAAGGAGATTGGCGAACTGAACTCAGGCTCTTTAGCTAAGGTTATTGGATTGGATTTATTTATATAATAGTCCTACGACCAATCGGGGATACCCTCATATAGGTATCCAAGGGGAGTAGTTAACATAAAATCGGACAGATTGGGCCAGATATTACATGGCGATCCTGCCAGGAGGCGATTTAAAAAGAGCACTTGAAGAAGATAAGAAGGCTGGTCCAAGACCAATCAGTTTGGAGGAATACCGAAGAAAACATTGCAGCAACAACAACAACGTCGTAGAGGCAGTACCAACTCCAATAAAAATAAAGAAACGAGGAGGAAAGGCAGCAAAAGCCAGGAAGGAGATTGGCGAACTGAAGAGACTGCAAAGATTAGCGGTAAAACCAGAGGAGAAAGAAAGATTTAAGGCGCTGGCCAAGGAGAAGCAGGCAGCAGAAAAAGAAAGAAGAAAGAACAACGCCAACAAGTTGGACGAATTGTTTCAACGGTGTTTTGACTGTTTCCCTACAGAAATTTAAATAAATAGATAAATTAATATAAATATATATATATATATATATATTTAAAAAAAGAAAAAAAGAAAATATATGTAATTCTAAAGAATAATAAATATGAAATAAATGTAATTTTAAAGAATAATAATTATGAAATAAATAATAATAAATATGAAATAAATGTAATTTTAATAATTATGAAATAAATGTAATTTTAAAGAATAATAAATATGAAATAAATGTAATTTTAAAGAAAAATAATAAATATGATTTTAAAGAAAACAATAAATATGAAATAAATACCCTATGTATATGTAATTTTAATAATAAATAAATATCCTATGTATATGAAAATTTAAAGAATAATAAATATGAACTAAATATCAAAAACAAAAAAAAAAAAACAAAGTATATAGACAATACTTAGGTAATATATATGTATATCTAAGAAAACAAATAATAATAAGTATATACAATATATAATTTGAAATACTTTTATAAATAAATATGCAATACGACAAATGAAGGGTCAATTGCACTTGAAAAAGAAAAATAACTAAAAAAAAAAAATATAAATTAAACAAAAATATCAAATTCCAAATACTTTGATATATACATAACACATGTTATCGGAAAATTTTCATTATTAGTAATGAACATAATATAAAGAATAATTTAGAAATCATCTTTTTTTTTTTTGAAAAAAAAAACCGAATTACCATAACCCAAAATAAACTATAACCCAAAAGTAAATAAATTACTTTATACATACATCTGTATATGTATCGTGAATGATTCTTGTTTTTCTTGAAAATTCTTTTCGATAGCGTAACATTACTTATATTTAAATATTTCTTTGCATTGTGTTGATAATAATATATTTTTTTAACATGGGAAGCTCTTCCACCAAAGAGGAAGAAATCTTCGTTAATAACAATGCTGGTGTATCCACCAACAGTGTCGATAATAGTAAAAGAAGCTATTCGGACATTCAATTAATAATTATTATCTTAGCACTGGTTATCGTGATTTATTTCGTATTGTACAAAGCAAAGAAATATTTAGATAATAACATTAAACGGCAAGTAACACTTGCCGCAGTATAATTTAAATATTGTAGATAAATATTTTGAAAAAGATTTTTTTTTTCTATTATCGAATTTATTTCGATTTCTGAAAATGGCAGGCCATAAAACTAAGAATATTAACGGAAAATTACATAACCCAATAAGGGCAAATATTAGCGTAAATTTTATACATAATAAATTTGTAGCCGTGCCAAACGCGATCTTAACAGAAGAAGTTCTGAAAATATTCAAAGCAATTGACAAATTATAATTGCGTAATTTAATTTTTATACATTCATGAAAAAATATATATTAATTTTACTCATTCAATCTTTTAATCATTCGAATTGGTAGTAATTTTGTTCATTTAAATTGGGTCACATAGTAAATTCAAAGTAAAACTTCTTCTATGTACCACGTAGTCGGAATTTTTCAAATCACCGAATAAATACTAAAGTTATGAGTAGAATAGTAGCTAAATGTAGCACATAATATTTTAGTAGTAAAAATAGATAGTTTAAAAAAAAATACATTAGGTTTGGGTACCGACTAAGTTTTTCTATATGATTAGTGTAGGCACATAATAGATACAAATATATATATAGCGACCGCCTGAGGGTAGTCTATTTAAAAATATATATAAAATCGTTCCACTTTCGTTCCACTTTACATCACAAGAATTTATATTTATAGAATTTATGTATGAAACCCCGAAGGGTATTCTATTATATATAAATTTATATATATATAAATTTTTCGGAAGTTTGTACTATAGATTTTGCTTTGAAAAATATTTTCATTAGGATATTATAGTATAAATAGAGTAGGTTAGTATAAAAATAACAGTATATGAATAGGAGAGTTTTTAGTAAATATAAATAAATTAGAGGGATTTTTTTTTATATAAATAACTTTGTTTTAATAATAAAATTATGGTATAGGATATAAATAGTATTTTGGTAAATAATAATAATTACTGTAGAATGACAGTATAGATATATATAATATAGAATATGATAAGTATATTAGATAATGGGATAAGTAATTTAAAGAGTATATTAACAAATTTTAAGAAAACACCTAATAGAAAGTATAGTTCTGGGTATATTTTAAGTAAAATAGCCTTTATTCAGGAGATTAAAACAAACTTTTCGGAAACTTGGAGAAAAGTTTATATAGTAAACAATCAATTAGCGCTAGCATATAAAGAAAAATTCGATAAATTATACGAAGAAGTCAGTAAAATTTTAGATGACAAATCTGCAGAATATCTTAACGAAACAATAAGAGAAGAGAGTGAGGAAGAAAATACAGAAGAACCAATACCAGAAATAAAACAAGAGGAGTTAAGTAACGAAGACGATTATAAGGAGTCAGAAGATTTACTAACAGAAAATATAGTGGAAGAACCAAATAGCGGAATGGCTAATTTTGATTTTAATGTGGCACAAAAGCTGCCCACATTACTTATAGAAAAAGAAGAGACAAGAGAAGAAAAAATCAGAGATTTTATAAACAGCGTAGAATTTTATCACGACATATTGAAAGCTGAAGATCGGGCTATATTGATAAAATTCTTAACAAAATGCAAAATACAAGGCAAAGCACTAACAGAAATTGGAACAACCATAGTTACCACTTTTTCGGAACTGAAAAATATACTAAAAACAAAATGTGGTTGTAAGGACTCTATTGAAATTATTCTAAATAAATTGAATAATACTAAGCAAGGAAATCGACCAATGCGAGAATTCATCACAGACATTGAAGGTCTGATTTCACGCATGACTGAATTGGAAGTTCAGCAACAAAGCGAAACGGCAAGACCAACATTAACAGCAGCGAATAACCGAAGGGGCTTAGCTTTTCGAAAAAAAGGAGTTAACGACAGGTACAAAATTGTGTTGGACTGTAATAGATATACAGAATTTAAGGAAGCCTGTCATCATCTACTTGCATTGGATCCAGGTACCGAAAGATCCAGCGAAGTAATGAGATATATGAATAACAGAAATAATAATTATAATAATAACCAAAACAGACAAAATAGTAATAGATATAATAATAATTCAAATAATAGATATAATGATAACGGATATAACAATAATAGAAATAATAATTACAGAAATAATAATAATCATAATAATAATAATAATAATAATTATAGAAATAATGGTAATAATTCAAATTATAATAAAAATAATAACAATAATCGAAATTATAATAATAACAATAATAATCGAAACTATAATAACAATAATAATAATAACAATAATAATCGAAACTATAACAACAATAATAATAATAATTCAAATAATAACGGCAGTAGAAATTATACAGGAAATAGACGTCAAAATGGAAATGGAAATGTTAATTATAACAACAGAACAGCCAACGAAAATGTACCAAATCCAAGAATCCTCGCAATTACCGAAAAGGGAAACGAGCAACCCACCGAGGGGGCAGCCAACCAATCGGGAGGGGATTACACAAATTAGGCGATGACGTTATTTTCACACTACATATTTCAAATGGACTATATACAGACATTGAAATAAATAACAAAAACGCGACATTTTTAATAGACACGGGTGCATCTATCTGTACCATTAAAGAAAATATTTTAACAGACAATAGAATAGATATAAATAATAAAACAACTATTCATGGGATTTCGGGACATCTCGAAACATTAGGGACTTGTGTTAATAGATTAAATTTTCAATCAATAAACATTGATTACAATTTTCATATTGTTAAAAATAATTTTCCCGTACCAGTAGATGGTATTTTGGGAGCAAATTTTCTAAAAGATTTTCAAGCCAAAATAAATTTGGAAAAATTTATTCTTGAGCTTAATATAGATGATGAAAAAATCATTTTACCAATAATAAGTAAAGAAAATTTCAATACCATAATGGTAAAACCACGTTGTGAAGCTACCTATTGGATAGACACAAAATTAACAGGTGAACGCATATTTCATCAATCAGAATTATGCGAAGGGGTTTTCATGGCTGGATCGATATCCCAAACCATAAAGGGTAAAATACCAATCAAAATATTAAACACAAGAGATAGTGACGTAAAATTAAACTGGATTGAACCAGAATCTTTTAGTCTAAACGACCATTATATATTAAATTACGAACTATCAGAAGAAAAACCACAAACACGTGCAGAGAAACTGTTAAAAGACATTAATTATGACACCTTAAACGCAGAAGAAATAAATTGTGTAAAACAGATTTGTACCAAATTTAACGACATTTTTCATTTAAATGGAGACAAATTAACAATCACAAATGCTGGTAAAGTTAAAATTCAATTAAAAGAAGGAACAACACCTAAATATACAAAACCATACAGAGTACCACACTCTCAGAAAAAGGATATTCAGGAAGAAATACGGAAAATGGTGGAAAATAAGATAGCAGAACCATCAAAATCAGCATGGAATTCACCAGTATTGATAGTACCAAAGAAAAAGGATCCAATAACGGGATTACAAAAATTTAGGATGGTAATCGATTATAGAAAAGTTAATGACGTTATTGAGGATGATAAATTTCCACTACCAAATATTACCGATATATATGATATGGTAGGAGGCGCGAAATACTTTTCATGCATAGATCTTAGTCAGGGTTATTATCAAATGGAGTTAGATAAAGAAAGTAGACCATGTACTGCGTTTTCCACTGAAAATGGACATTACCAATTGACACGATTACCAATGGGTTTGAAAATTTCACCCAGTGCGTTTTCAAGAATGATGTCGATAGCAATGTCAGGGTTAACATATTCTAGATGTTTTGTATATTTGGATGATTTGATAATTTTCGGGAATAGTTTAGAATCCCATAACAGAAATCTTATCGAAGTTTTTCAAAGGCTCAGAGACGTAAATTTGAAAATTCATCCTGGAAAATGTAGTTTTCTAAGGAAGGAGGTTTTATATTTAGGCCATATAATTTCGGAGAAAGGCATTTGGCCAGATCCATCAAAATCTGACGCGATTAGAAAATTTCCACAACCAGAAAATGCAGACGAAGTACGGAGATTCGTTGCATTTGCAAACTATTACAGAAAATTTATACCAAATTTTGCATCAATAACAATTCCACTCAATAAACTACTGAAAAAAGACGTTAAATTTAACTTTACAAAAGATTGTGTCGAAGCTTTCGAAGCAATCAAGGAATTTTTGATAAGTCCAAAAATTTTACAATTCCCAAATTTTGAAGGCGAATTTATATTGAGAACAGACGCTTCAGGTTTTGCTCTAGGAGCAGTACTTTCAAATAATGATGATAGACCTATAGCATATGCAAGTAAGACATTAAATAGTGCTGAGAAAAATTATAGCACTATAGAAAAAGAACTGCTAGCTATAGTATGTGCTATTAAACACTATAGACCATATTTATTTGGAAGACGGTTCAAAATTTTGACAGATCATAGACCTTTAGTTTATTTGTTTTCACTCAAAGAACCATCATCGAGATTAACAAAATTTAGACTTTTGTTAGAAGAATATAATTTCTATGTAGAATATTCGCCGGGTAAAGAGAATTGTACCGCAGATGCTTTAAGTAGAATACAAATATCATCTGAGGATTTAAAAATTCTAATAATGACCAGATCAAAAACCAAAGAGGCAGAAGACAATGAAAAAACGGATGAGCAAATTATAGATGAGTTATTACAACCACCATTAACAGGTTTGAAATTAGTCGAATTAAAAATAGTAGATAGTTTCGAAGAGGAGATAGAAAAATTAAAAAATCAACAAGAAATAATTTTGGGTCCAAATAAAATATTAGCATACATACCGAAGAAGAATTGTTTATTAATGGTTAAACCAAAAGATAGCAGAGAAAATCAAAACACAACATTCGGCAGATTGCTGTGGAAAGATGTGCAGAAAATCATTGGTCCATTAAAAATAGGAGATTTATATATCTCGAAAACTGAATTATTAAAATTGAATGACGGCCGTCGACAAAACAATTTAAATAATATGAAAAAGAAATTGAACGAAATTTTTAAAAATATGAATATTAAAGTGCACATTATGAAGGATTTGATAAGGATAACTGACCCAGGTATGAAGAAACTACTATTAAACGATTATCATATATTACCAACAAGTGGACATGCAGGTATTAATCGTATGATTAAAAATATTAAATGCAAATACTTTTGGACGGGAATGCAAGAGGATATAGCAACTTTTGTTAAGCATTGTGAAACATGTCAACGAAACAAACACATAAACGTGAAAAAACAACCAATGGTCATAACATCAACCAGCGAGACAAGCTTTGAGAAAATATTTGTAGACCTCGTAGGACCTTTAGATGACACAGAAGAAGGGTATAAATATATACTTACCATACAAGACGAATTGACTAAGTTTATAGAAAATGTTCCATTGAAGAACAAAGAAGCAAATTCCGTAGCTGAAGGATTGGTAGAAAATTTCATTTTAAAATATGGAGTACCAAAGAAGATAGCTTCGGATCAAGGAACAGAATTTATGAGTCAAGTATTTAAAGAAATGTGTAAGATGCTGAAAATAGACCAAATATTTTCTACTGCATATCATCATGAAAGCATAGGAGCATTGGAAAATTCGCATAAGGTGTTAGGAGCGTATTTAAGAACATATGTTACTGAAAATCATTCAGATTGGCATAAATGGTTGCCATATTATACATTTTGCTATAACACAGCAGTACACTCTGAAACAAACTATACACCATACGAATTAGTATACGGAAAGCAATGCAAACTACCATCAAATCTTACGAATAAAGTAGAACCACTTTACAATTACGAAGACTACAATATCGATTTAAAAAAAAAATTGCAAATAGCTCATAGAGACGCGAGAGAAGTACTAGGTAAAAAGAAATTAGAAAGAAAAAATAGATTTGATAAAGATTATAGAGTAAAGGATAGTATATACGAAGCAGGGAGTCTAGTGTTATTAAGAAACGAAAATAGGAAGAAGTTGGATCCAATATATATTGGTCCATATGAAGTAGTAGGAAATAAAGGTGTAAACTGCGAGATAAAGACAGATAGAAAGAAAGTAGTAGTACATAAGAATAGGTTAAAACCATATTACACATATCTAATGATAATAACTGAGAGTTAGGTTATAAAAAAAAAAAAAAAAAAAAATTTCTTTTAAAGTTAGGGGGAAGGGGACGCCTGGAAACCCATAGATAGTAAGTAAATAGAGTATATATAAGAGTATATATATGTATAAGATTTAGAGTATAGATATAGGCATAGAAATTAGATTATTAATCATAATTATGAAACATTAGTGGGTAGTTTGAAAAATTATCAAACATTCGAAGGCATTATGGATTGAATGCTGAAAAATTGGTAAAATTATATTCAGTCAACATAATTCAAGATTGAGCAACGAATTATTTTAAAGAAAGTAATTTAATTTGAGAGAGGTTGGTTTATACCGGTTTTTTATAAATTAATGATGACAAATAAATAAATTAACGATTTAACAATATAAAAAAAACAAAAAAAAAAAAAAAAAATTTTTTTAGTAGAAATGAGATGTTATTAAAATAAAATAAATAAAAGAAGAATATTAATAAAAAGAAATAGAAATGTTAAAAAAAAAAATATTTAGAAATAAATAAGTAAATAAGAATAAAGTTTTATAAAGAAAGTTAAAACAAGAACGTAATTGAAAAAAAAAAAGACAAAAAATAAATTTAAAAGTATTTTGGAAAATATCTGTTAACGCTAGAAAGAAGGAATTTATTTAAGGATAAGATTCCTCCTTTTCCGCCAGGAGGGGTGGTGTGATATATGCCACTAAACATATACGAAAATATTCGTCATATGTTTATGTTTTAATGTAAACAAAAGTGTAGGTCAAACGGGCATCGACTTTCACTTTGTTTGTTTACAAAATATCACCAAATATGTTTATGTTCTGTGTGGTATACATGTTAATAACACATGTATTCCAATGCATTTATATATATGCATACAGAGAACATTATTAGTAATCACGTAAATATATATATGTATATATATATATTTATATGTGCAATACTTTAAATAATATTTGAAACTAAGAATAATTATAAAGAAATTTAAGGATTGCTGGCGTTAGCAAATATTACCAATAATTAGAAATAAGTAACTAATAAATAATAAGTATGTAACGAATAGATTTAGGGTATAAAAGAGAATATGAATAAAATAAAGATTCACTTTTAACTTGAAAGTCAAACCAATTGTTTTATTTTAACTAGGCTACTCGCTACCATTAGAATAAAATAATATACTTCCAATCCAACTGAACTAGGCTCTTTAGCTAATTTTAGTTTAACTCAGGCTCTTTAGCTAAGGTTATTGGATTGGATTTATTTATATAATAGTACTACGACCAATCGGGGATACCCTCATATAGGTATCCAAGGGGAGTAGTTAACACAAAATCGGACAGATTAGGCCAGATATTACAAAATTTATACCAATAAAAAACGATAGAATTACAATCGCCACATATGATCTTAAAAAAAAATTACGACTATCGTCTGACGTAATTTTTCACGACACTTTAATCAATCGCGTGTCGTGTTCTTATGATTCATACCCTGGATTTAAAATTATTTCCAATTACCTGCACGTATATCGGGGAATTCGTAACGTGTGAAAAATGAATCGAAATTGTCATTTTGGCATCATTGATAACGTTTCGAATTATAATTAAAAACGTATCGATTATCAATCGAATCGATTGATTTTATAACTCATTTACTTGACGTTTCAATCGAAATTTTTAACGTTAAATATTTTTTTATCGTTTTCATATCAAAAAGATATATTTATTCAATATTTTCAAATGTTAGTATGAAAATTTAATTTTTCTATATTACATTTATTTATAAATAATAACTAAATTTAAATATTTTCTAGAAAATATTTAAATACAGTTAAATATAAATGCTTTTTTTTAAATTTATTTACTTTACAAAGAAAATGAAACTAAAAGTAAAACAACTGTGGAATAAATTTAGCGGTGAATAAACTTTTACTATGAATAACCAAAAATTCAAAAAAAATACAGTAAATTTATTTGTATTTTTTTTTATACAAAAAAATATAAAATTTTTGAAATAAAATTATTATTTTTTTTAATAAAAACAATAAAATTTATTTATTATTTTTAATTTTTTTCAATATAATGACAACAAACAGCTGATTTTGATTTTTTTGAATAGATATTTTTTGAATTGCGATGGCATCACGATTTAACGTTTACGTTCGTTTCAGCCGATCGCTCGTTTTAAAACGTTCGTAAATTAATTTCGATACGTTTTCAAAAACGTAACGACTTCCCCGATAAGGGCCCTGCTGAATGTAAAAATTAATTTTGAAAAAAAAACACGCAGACAATGTAATAATAATAATAAAAAACCTATAATAATGAACTATTTTTATCAAATATTGAATATTTATCAAACATGAAATTAAAAATAACAAAATTATAATTACAAACTATTTTTTATTTCATCTCTTATTCTCTTAGCAATATTTGTTATATTATTATTTTCTAGTTCACATTAAAATTATTAATACGATCATAATCTTCATCTGTGGTTCGGTGTATAATAATTCATTGCTTAAATCCATTTTAAATTTAAGGCAAATGTTGTGTAAAGAAAGCGTAGAAAACATTTAAAAATTTACCAGCTTTTCCCGGACTATAGTGGAGTTCTCTAGCTGCTAGTAAGCAACGAAATTGTTTTGAGAGCCGGAAATTCTTTTATAAAACTAAAATAAAAATAAATTGTATTTTGAACTGAAATAAATGTAATAAAATTTAAATTTTACCTCTTGGTTTCTAATTTCTTAATATTTGAATTATCTCAAATCCTTATTCTAATAATTTGTTCATTTCCATTTTCTTCATAAAACCACAATGTTACGCTATCCATAATTTATTTAAATTTACAAAATTGTTTATAAAAAATCACTAAACACCACAAATCGTTTTTGTTTTTTAAAACTGTGACAGTTGACAAAAATTTCAACGGACGTGAAATTAACAAATTTTCAATAATAAATGGCAGCACTTTTTGTTCGATCCGAATATTTTACATGGTGCCAATGTTCCGTATAATCAAAAAGCATTGAAAATTTTATCACACCCGTAGCGCTTAAAATAAATTAAATATGGATCGGGAAAATAGCTGTTTAGAAAGAAGAATAATCAAATCGAAGCAATTGACTATTGATCAGCGAAATGGTATATTGCAGCTTTTGCTACAACAAATCAAAAAAATGTATTACAGTAAAGTATTACAGGTCGCCAAAATCCTTAAGAAAACAAAATCTTAAAGATTTCTATTTCATTGAATGCGTGCAATAAACAATCTTTTAGAACACATTACTTTTCGTTATAATTTACTTAATTTAAATTAATTTTGTATATATTTTAAAATTTCAAAATAAATAAAAACACTGAGAGTTTTGTATATCATAATTTGGAACAAATTTTATACTAGAAATGTATCATAATTTAGAACAGAGGGAGTATATTTATTCCTAATGGGCGCATCCAGACCACTAAGCAGCTTAGACTAAGCGTAAACTTATAAAGCGGAGTGCTTTGACCGAGCAATGGTGTGGTGTTGGATAGTATGCTACGCTGGCTTTAAATGTCAAAATTGTAACTTTAAAAAAAGTTGTAAGTGTTTCAAATAATTAAAAAAATATTCAATTATTTAATATAAAATAATTAATTTAATAATTATTAATTTTGAAGTACCTAAATTAATAATTATTAAATAATTATTAATTTAGAATTGATATGAATTCTGCAAACAACTAGCTAGAAATATATAAATTGTTCTACTTCCCTCCATATTTTCTTGAATTAATTCTAATAAAAGAAGTTTTTTGTTGACTGAAATAAAAAATGTTTTTATTAATTTCTTTAAACTTATTAAAGAAATAGAACAAACACAATAATAAATTTATTTGCACAAAAATAAATTTATTTGCACAGAAAAAATAAGCAAAATAAATAAAAAATATTTTTAAATTTTACCACTTTTATTTTATTTATTTGTTTATTTGTATTTTTATTAAACCAACCAGGCGCATGGCCCTTAAAGATTGTTACAGTAATAATTATAATAGTATGGATATATGAACCTTAATATATAATTCCAAAATTTAATTCAATTAACATTATTTAATACAAATTTAATACAATATTAGAAATAACAAAATCTATTTTAAATATACATATATACATATATATATATATGATTAACCAGTGTGGCCCTTAATTTTTGTCAAACCTCCTCTGCAACTCTCGCTTAAATAACAAAAAAGAAAAAAACTATCACGTTAAAAACATAATACCAGGTGAATGAGCGACTGAAAGCACTTATTTATTAACAACTATAACGACGATTATCTATATGTAACTGGAGTATCCATGCAACCCCGTCCACCAATCATCCAGCTTAACAACTACTATGTCCAAGTCATTACTCAGCCACGCATACTCATATAAAGAATGTAATTAGTAATTTAATGATTTAAAACCATAAGCAGCTGTTTCTTAAAAAAATTTATTTTGGGAGATAAGTTGAACCTTTTTAAAGCAACTGGAACAGTTTTATTATAAATTCTAGAAACTGTAACACTAAAGGACTTGCCTAACATTGAGAAAGATACACGACTAAGTGTAATCTGACGAACTCTACTGGTTGAAGCAAGATAACAAGTAGTTGGGCTTTTGATTTTGGATAGTTTTGTAAAGAAATTGAAGCAGTCCAAGATTAATAAACGACTTGAAACTAGTGCCCAGTAACTTATTGACATGTGCAGACACATGATCTCTGGCTCGAACCTCGAAGATTATAGATTGTTACCTTTTTGGTGTGGTTTTAAATATATACTTTCCAATATATATATTGTCTTATATAAATAACGAGACAGTCTTGTTAAAGTATAACAAATAAAATATTAATATAATTTTATTAAATATAAAATTACTATTTATAATATATCAATTTAATTAAGCTTTTAAATATTTTAGATGTGATCACTTCGATGTACAGGAAAAGAAGAAAGAGTTTCTTTTTCCTCTGATAAATATTAACTTCAACTTGACTTTTGACATATCTATTAGAGTTGCCAATGTGTCAACACCTTCCTTGTTTTATTCAGGAACGTAGTCCTGTAAATAACTTGGAATTTTAATGGTCCTACCTCCACGAGTTCTTCTAAATTCTTGTTCTGGTGTAGTGAAAACTTCACTAGTTGACAGCTCTGATTGTTCAATTGTATCAGAATTAATATTAGAATGTTGTTGTGATGAATCATCGACTTCTGGAATATTAGCAGTTGATAATGATGAATTGTGTTGTGATGATGACGAAATCGGTGATGATGTAACTGGTAATGATGAATTGTGTTGTGATGATGATGATGAAATCGGTGATGGTGTAACTGGTAATGATCAATTGGCTGATATAGGTTGCATATTAAATAAATCGCATAGAATGTCAAAATCAAGTTTCGATTTAAATTGTATTTCATTTTCATTTTTAAAATTTGAACGACTTCTTAATTGGTTTGTGTGTGAACGAATTAACTTTGTTATATGGTCGTATTCGACAAGTACATTATAATTGACATTCCCAATTCTTTCAATTATTTTTCCACAAGCACAAAAGTGTTTATTATGTTTGTACACTTTTGCGTATACCAAATTACCTATACTATATTCACGATGTTTTGCTCCATGATATATATTAAATTGTTGATTTTGTTTTTCATTTATCTGTGCTGACGTCATTGTTGAATATGATGGTTTTAACAAATCAAGAGTTGTAACTACTTTCCTTCCGATAAATAGTTCAGCTGGCGAAAGCCCTTTTGGAGCATTCCTATTCGGTGTTGATCTATACGTTTCTAAAAATGTCTCTAAATTTTCGACACTCGTTCCCTCTTGCTGAAGTTTTTTAAGAGCACGTTTCAGAGTATCGACGAAACGTTCTGCCTGTCCATTCGACTGTGGATGATATGGTGCTGTCCTAAAATGATAAATGCCTCTCGATTTTAAAAATTGTTCAAATTGTTTACTTACAAACTGTGTTCCGTTGTCTGAAACAATTTGGATACAGTTTCCAAATCTTGGAAAAACTTTTTGTAATTTTTCTATGACATCTGATGTTGTGATTTTATTTGTTTGAAAAATTTCTGGCCATTTGGAATATGCATCTACGACGATTAAATAATACTTCCCATCGCAAGGCCCTGCGATATCTATATGGATTCTTTCCATTGGTGCTTTTGGAATTGGCCATGATTGTAACGTAGTTTTAACTGGATATTTTGCAACACTAGCACATTGTTGACAGTTTTTCACATAACCTGCTACTTCTTGATCAATTTTCGGCCAATATACGTGAATTCTCGCTAGTAAAAACATACGTTCAATTCCAGGGTGTCCCCGATGAAGTTGGTGTAATATTCTTTGTCGAAATTTTTTCGGAATTACGATGCGTTCACCAAAAAGTATACATCCTTTAACTGTCTATAATGAATCTTTTCGATTAAAATATTGTACGCATTCATCGATTTTTATATTTTCTGATTGTGACGAAGGCCAACCATTTTGAATATATTCTGCAATGATTTTGAGAGTTTCATCACCTTGAGTTGCTTGTTGAATCATTTTAAATGTTAATGGCAAAGATTTTACTGATGATTCTAAATCTTTTTCTATTGAATTTTCGAACTGTGAACAAGCAATTATATAATCTTCTTCTGATATAGGATGCGATGAAATTAATCGTGATAGTACGTCAACAAATCCGAAGTCTTTTGTTGCGACATATTCGATATCGAAATCATATAACATTAACGTTAATGTCCAACGTTGTAACCTGTTTGCTGTTTAAACTGGTATGCCTTTTTTTAACCAAATATTGACAGAAGTGGTTTATGGTCTGTCAATAACTTAAATTTGCGACCGTATATAAATCTATGAAATTTTGTTACAGCGAAAATCAATCCGAGTCCTTCTTTCTCGATTTGACTATATTTTTTTTCAGTTTCAGTAGGTGCTCTGGCTGCATGAACAATTAATTTTTCTGTGCCATCTGGAAATGTATGTGCAATGTATGCTCCAATGCCTTCTGTTGATGCATCTGCAGCAACTTTGATTGGAAGTTTTGGATCAAAATGCGTTAAAAGTAAATCACTAGATAAAATTTCTTTAAATTTTTCAAAAGATTTTTGACATTTACTTGACCATAAACTTTCTTTAAGTAATAATTTGTCTAATGGTGAACGTAAATTTAGCATTTCTTTAACAAACTTACCATAATAGTTGATAGCACCCAGAAGTGATCTTACCTCGTATTCTATTGGCAGGGAACTAGGTTTTTTAACCCGCTGTCAGTTCATTTGACCCTAACGTCAGTTCCAAAAACCTGACTATTTTTATGTCAGTCCCAATGCAACATGTTTCTATCCTCGTATTCTATTGGCAGGGAACTAGGTTTTTTAACCCGCTGTCAGTTCATTTGACCCTAACGTCAGTTCCAAAAACCTGACTATTTTTATGTCAGTCCCAATGCAACATGTTTCTATGTATTGGTGCGCACTGAATATACACATATTAATTGTAAAATTTTTTGTTTATGTAAACAATTTTGTAAACAATTAATTGTTGATTATGTAAACAATTTTGTAAACAAAAAATTTTGTTTTTTAAACAATAATTTTTTTTAAAAGCCAATGAATTATATTTTTTTTAATAAAAATTTTATTGCAATAAATAATTGTTTATTGCAATAAATAAGGAATATATATTTTCATTCGTATTTTTTTATATCATGTTTAATATTACATTATAAATACCCACAAATAACATATCATAACAATTCTTATATTTAAAAAACTGTTGAAATATTTGTATCCAACAAAATTTATAAATCTGTTAAATAATTAAAAATAATTATTTTACAATAATATAAGACATAAATTTAATTAGACAATTAATTATTTATACAATAAATAATTATTTCAATCAAAAATTTAATATTTATATAAATTCAGTTATTCAGTACCAATTTTCAAAATGGCCAATAGTTTTTATTTTTAGAAATTATTTCAAATTTTTTGAATTGTTTACATTTTCAAAAAAGTGACATAAATAAAATTGTTTATGTAGTGGAAAGAACTGAAGGGGAAAAATGAACTGAAAAAAAAATGAGTTCAAAAAGATGGCGGAATAAGGAACTGGATTTACACTTTTTGAAATGTCAAATTCCCAATAATACATGCTAGGGTCACATTTTGACGTAAAAAAAGGGGAAAATTGGGAACTAGTTCCGCACTTTAACCTAGTTCCCTGCCAATAGAATACGAAATTAGTTGACTTATGTTTTCTGGAGCTGGCATTGATTTTATTTTTTGAATTTTTGATGGATCAGGCCTTATGCCGTTTTTATCAATTATGTGACCTAGGTATTTGATTTGTGCTGACAAGAAAGAACATTTTTCGAATTTAATACGAAATCCATATTCGTATAATCGTTGTAATACTTCCGTTACAATTTTAATGTGACTGCTAAAATCTATTCCACTGATAATGATATCATCCAGATAAGCTGCGACTCCGTCTATTCCAGCAAGCATTGTGTCCATTATCTGTTGAAATGCTCCTGGAGCGGATTTAATACCAGGTGCCAACCGATTAAAAGCGAATAAACCTCTATGTGTGTTTATTGTTAACAATTGCCTTGATTTTTCATCCGCTGGAATTTGTAAGTACGCATCTGACAGATCTATGTGTGTAAATACCGTACTTTTACCCAGTTTTGCAAATATATCACTTGGAATCGGTAATGGATATTGATGTGGTTGTAAAGCTGCATTAAGACCTGAGGAATAATCTCCACAAATTCTTATTTGCCCATTTGGTTTTTTAATTACCACAATAGGTGCAGCCCATTCACTGTAATCGGCAGGAGTTATAATACCTAAATTTTCTAGTCGATTTAATTCTTTTTCGATTAGTGACGTCATCGAGTATGATATCGGTCGTCTCGCACGAAAAATTGGAATAGATTTTGCTTTCAATTGTAACTGAACCTTTATTATGGAACTTACTCCAGGTTCATTCTTGAATAAATCGGAAAATTTACTTTTGATGGTTACAATTTCCGCTTCCTTGTCAGCTGTAGATAAGTTTACTTGACTGCATATTGTTTTTAATGGTTTGTCCCATAGATTAAACTTATCGCACAAATCAATACCTAGAATATTTAAATTTTTTATTTCAGTGACAAAAATAGAATTTGAATGTACTTCCCCGTTAAGTTCGATATTGCATTGAAACGTAGCAATAATCCGAATTTCATGACGTGATGCACTTTTTGGTTGCATTTCTGACTTTGTTGAAATACTTCCTGGTTTACCCAATTTTAACCATACATCTTTTGAAATAATAGTTACATCTGATGCTGTATCGACTTGCAATCGAAGTGGTACATTGCTGATATGTGGTGAACCAGGTACATTGCTGATCTTGATTACAGTATATTTTCTTGATTTTTCGAACCCAATATTATTGACATTATTGGCATATACTGCAATTGATTGGACGTGACGTTTATTTTGGTATTTGCTTGACGAATTACCTTTATTTGAATTCTTATAACCAGCATTTTCGACTTTATTTGAATTTTTATATGCTTCTTTCTTAGAAAAACATGAGCAATAACCTTCTTTGTGGCCCGTTTTGTGACAAATATTACATTTATGACTTGTATATGAGCAGTCTTTAATAAAATGCATTGAACCACATGCCCAACACGGTGTTTTAGGTTTATTGTTGGATACATTTCCAGATAAATATGTTTTATTTTTGGGTACACGTTGTTGAATGGATTGAATTACCGGTTGTTTTGGAGTTTGCTGAATTAATGCAGTATCTTTTTTTAATTTATGAACTTGTTGCGCTTCCGTTACCAATTTCGCTATGGTTATGGAATCATTTTCATTTTCAAGTTTTGCCAACAATCTGGTGCGAATATCTGAATCCACTGACGATTGTAATCCTATAACGAAAACCAAGCACTTAAATTGATCAACTGTAAGATTATTTAGATTAAAATTTTCACAGTTTTTATTAACAGTTGCCGCATATGAAATAAAATCTTCTGAACTGGATTTTACTGTTTGCAGCAACGATATCTAACATTCAACAACGATTCTTGTACACCAAAAATTTCATTTAATGGTTTAATTGTATCATCAAAGCTAACATCTCGTATTTTTTTTTGGTAAAATAAAATTTGTATATTTTTCATGCGCTAACGGATTTAGCTTACGCATAAGTAACCTTACTTTTGCTTTATCGTCTAATTTTGCTCCGTCAACTTTAAATAAATCTTCATAAAAATTCATTAATATTATTGGCTAAGGAATCCATTGTAAATTCCAACCCTTTTTCAATTTGGTTTTCATTCGACGTTTTTAACGACTCAATATATTGTTGCTGTAAGGAAAACGCTTGTTGTTGTTTTTCCGATAGCTCACTAAGTTTCGCTAAATTGGTTTCATTCGTAGCCATTGCAAAAATAATTATTTTTTTCTTCAAAAAAAAAACATATAAAATAACCTTAAAATCCTCGTCGCTACTTTTGTTACCTTTTTGGTGTGGTTTTAAATATATACTTTCCAATATATATATTGTCTTATATAAATAACGAGACAGTCTTGTTAAAGTATAACAAATAAAATATTAATATAATTTTATTAAATATAAAATTACTATTTATAATATATCAATTTAATTAAGCTTTTAAATATTTTAGATGTGATCACTTCGATGTACAGGAAAAGAAGAAAGAGTTTCTTTTTCCTCTGATAAATATTAACTTCAACTTGACTTTTGACATATCTATTAGAGTTGCCAATGTGTCAACACCTTCCTTGTTTTATTCAGGAACGTAGTCCTGTAAATAACTTGGAATTTTAATGGTCCTACCTCCACGAGTTCTTCTAAATTCTTGTTGTGGTGTAGTGAAAACTTCACTAGTTGACAGCTCTGATTGTTCAATTGTATCAGAATTAATATTAGAATGTTGTTGTGATGAATCATCGACTTCTGGAATATTAGCAGTTGATAATGATGAATTGTGTTGTGATGATGACGAAATCGGTGATGATGTAACTGGTAATGATGAATTGTGCTGTGATGATGATGAAGAAATCGGTGATGGTGTAACTGGTAATGATGAATTGGCTGATATAGGTTGTTTGATTTAGTTCATGTTTAGTTGAAACTAATCGAACTCCTTTTGATTTTGCAGAAGGAGAATCGGAATTAGTTTCAGGATTTAATGTTGAATATAGAAGAGGGTTTGCATTGATTTTTCTAGCCGAATATTCTAGTATTTTATTTATGAGAATATTATTTTGTGTAATTCTCAAACGAGAGCTGATTATCAATCGTCAATCCAAGATTTTTTACATGATCTACAAATTGTATAATTACACAATTACAATGGTATAATTAATTAAATAATAACGTCAAATTCACTTTTTACTATTAAAATATATGGTGAGTAAAATGACACCTCAATCTCAGTCATCTCACTTGTCATTTCATTAGCTAAATCGCTTTTAGCTACTCACTCACTCACTCACTACTCACTTTTTTAGCTAAATCTCGGTACCGGATTGAACTCGAGTTGAAATAGCATGGGAACGTAATCTAGATTTATAATCTAGATCTAGATACCCCAATAAAATAATTTTAATAATTATAATTAAAATAATCTTTATAATTAAAACTATTAAAATTATCAAGATCTATAGCCTATAGGGTCTTCTCGTCTTTTAAAATTTTTTTAGCTTTTTGACTAAAAAATAAAATTCTATTATAAATTTTTATGAAACAGTTAATATTTCGTCCAACCATTCATACAAGCCTTCAATTAAAAGACTAATGACTATGCTACCTTTGCACAGTTAAAATACTGCGGCCATTTAAAAATTTTCAGTGGGCAGATCAAACCTTAAATATAATCGTAATCTAGATTTTTCCTCCTTTAGAATTGCAATCTAATATCATTATTGAATATAAAGCCTTTTGATTAAAGAAGTTTCTACTCCATAAATAGATTTACAATCTATTACCTATAATTCAGCCATTTAATCGCAACAATGATTATTTTCAACTAATCATAAAGATATTGGTACATTATATTTTATTTTTGGAGCTTGAGCTGGAATAGTAGGAACTTCTTTAAGTAACTTCAGTAACTAAAGAAGTAAGGAACTTCTTTAAGTAAAAATAGTAGGAACTTCTTTAAGGACAACCCGTATCATCTGGCAAGCTACCTACCCCCGTCTCTTTGGCTAGAGACATCTCTTCTAGCAAGTCGCTTGCCTCATCTAACTCATCAAGCTCGTCTGTATTCGCCTGGAATATCTTCAGTTTCGCTTGACGGATACCGAAACGAAGCTTGTTCTCAAGCTTCGCGAGGGGCACCAGGCTTTCCTCGTTAATCAAAAGGAGGTAGGACAAACTGCCTTGCTGCAGTTCCGTAGTATCCCCCTCCTTTTTGATAACCATCCAGTTGTCCATCGGGACATCTGGATTGTGTAATTGCAAGCACCGGAGAAGCTTCTCCCCCTCAATTTGCATCCTAGGCAGCCAAATGCGCGCTCTAGGTCTCCTCGGAATCTCCTTAGCTGGGATTAGACCAATCTTGGCATCCTCCCAGGCATCGCTAATCTTAGCGACACTGCTGCTAAGAAAATCCAGAGAAAACTGATCGACACACTTGACCACCCGGTAGCCCCTGACTACCTCGGATGAATCGAACCCCGGGATAGGCCCACCAGTGCTTGCAAGTAAATGATCCATAACCATCTCTGACAGTTTTGCCTCAATTTCCATCCAGAGCTTGGATGAAACTTTTCTGTTGGGATCTTTATCGTTGATGACAGCTACATTCAAGTGGCATCTGACGATGTCGCTTAGCTTTTTCGCTGTCATCTTCGATTTGGCACTGGTCTCCATCTTGGCGACCTTGGTACGTGCACCTGCTAAGGACTCATCTTGAGACCTATTTCTTTTATTAGCAGGCCGAACTTCAGATTGTGCGGTCTGTGTCTCAAATCGTTGCACAATCTGAGTGTATTTTATCTTGTCTTCTGCATCGTTTTCGTGAGTATTCCCCTCAGCTTCATTTCGCGCAATCTTGCTCAAAATAAACTTTGCCTTGGAATACTCACGTTTGAGCAGGGTACCAGAACTTCTAAATTTCTTAATAGTACCAGGCTTGGTACTATCTGTGCTTGTAAGTGTAGTAGTACTATGGCTGGTACTTGCTACACCTACAGGTTTGTTTGTTATTGGTGTACTATGGCTGGTACTTTCGGTGACGTCCGAAGCTGGAGTACCGTAGCTGGTACTGTCACTTACCGTGTCACCCTTAATAGTCTCCTGGCTGGAGGCTAGGAGTTCATCCTCCGAGGATGAACCGATATTTGGATTTGGTTTTAGTTGTTGTTGTTGTTGTTGTTTTTGTTTTGTTGTTGATTTAAGTTTCTTCATTGCTGTTCCCACGAGTTTGTCCGGAAATGAGAGTCCATCATGGCAGAGCCGACTTACCATGATAAGGCACTGAATACAACCGACCTTGCCTGGGCATCGGAGGGAGCTCGTTAGCGACTGGTTTGACCCCCAGCCTTTCAGTCCTCGGCACGGCGCTCACACCACCACTGACATTAGGTCGCACACTGCATATTCGGTCTGTGTGCATGTTTAATATGTACACAGTTCCAGGGGCCACCACGAGGAGGTAATGCAGGCACTTGGCTAGGAACTTCTACAGTTGCAACATTTATACCCTAGGATACAAATGCCTACCCTGTAGAATCGCCACCCCGAAAAAAAACTTGAAAAGAAAAAAACTTGAAAAATGCATACAACCAAAAACTACTGATCCAACAATAGCTGAAGAAGCTGATATAGAAAAATTAAGTTTAGCCAAAACTACATTGGTTTTGAGTGTTGAATCAGATCTGTTCATTCATATCCGAGAATGTACAAGTGCACTTCAAATTTGGAAAACATTTCTAAATTTATATGAGGACCGTGGATTATTAAGAAAAATTGGGTTGCTGCGAACGCTATTAGCTATTAGATTAGATCAATGCGAAAGTATGCAAAATTATATAGATTTATTAACATCAACAGCAAGCAAGCTGACATGCATTGATTTTAAAATTAGTGATGACTGGTTAGCAGCAATAATACTTGCTGGTCTAACAGAAGAATATAAACCACTAATATTAAGCTTTGAAGCTAAAGATGGGAAATTATCTGCAGATGAAATTAAACTGAAATTATTAGATACACAATTAAATAATTCCAAAAAATCTAATAATGCTTTTTTCAGCAAAAATAATTTATCTAAAGATTCTAAAAAATATGGTAATAATAGAAATTTCAAGTGTTACACATGTGGTGGAAAAAACCATAAAAGTGCACAATGTCCTTCAAAACAAAAGGTCAAAGAAAGTAACGGTTCGGTGAAAAGAGCTTTTACCGCGTGTTTTTTGCACAAGGTCAACAGTAAGATTGGTACATAGATAGTGGTGCGTCAAACCATATGACTCCAAGCAAACATTTGTTGTCTAATTTAAAAAAACCAACAATAAATGAAATTTCAACAGCGAATAATTCGAGATTGACTGTAAATGGTGTTGGTAAAATTAATTTTGTAATTGATAAAACAGAAGTTGAAATGTCAGATGTTTTACATGTTCCCGATTTGTCTGCGAACCTATTATCAGTTAATAAGATAGTGCAAAAAGGCAAGAGCGTATTATTTAATAAAGATGGTTGTTCAATTTATGATTCAAAAAATTTATTAATAGCTAGATGTGAATCGGAAAATGGTGTGTATAAAATAAAAAATAAATTATCATTATGTATGATGAGCAAAGCTGAAGAGAACACTGCAATTACATGGCATAGGCGGCTTGGTCACATAAATTATAAAAACTTATGTAAAATGCGTGATGGTGCAGTAGTTGGCATAACATTTAAAGATAAAGACATTGCTTTATTGAATTGCAATATTTGTGCGGAAGGAAAACAAAGTAGATTGCCATTTAAACAATCTAATAGTAATTCAACAAGAATATTGGAGTTGATACATTCTGATTTGGTTGGTCCGATGGAAACAAAATCAATAGGTGGAGCTAAGTATATTTTAACTTTAGTTGATGATTTTTCAAAAAAGGTTTTTGTATATTTTTTAAATCATAAATCCGAAGTTTTGGATACATTTTTCAATTTTAGATTATTACTTGAGAACCAAACGGAAAAGAAAATAAAAATATTTCGAACAGACAATGGGGGTGAATATTGTTCAACACAGTTCGAAAATTTTTGTAGAGCAAATGGTATCCTACATCAAACAACTAATGTATACACTCCACAGCAAAATGGTACTGCTGAGCGAATGAATCGTACTATTATTGAACGTGCAAAATGTATGCTTTTTGATTCGAAATTGGATAAGTCATATTGGGCTGAGGCATGTAACATGGCAGTATACATAATAAATAGATCAGTTTGTTCTGCATGGCCAGATAAAACACCTGAAGAAGTTTGGACTTCAAAAAAGGTAAATATTTTACATTTGCGTATATTTGGTACACCAGTTATGGTGCATATACCAAAAGAAAAAAGATATAAATTAGATCCGAAATCTAGAAAAATTATATTTCTTGGTTATGATAACAAAACTAAAGGTTATCGTTGTATGGATCCAAATACTAAAATTTTAACAATTAGTAGAGATGTAACATTCTATGAACAAAGATGTTCATCTGAACAAAATTTTGATATACTAGCTGAAAATTTGAATATAGCTGAAAGTTTAGATTCAGCTGAAAATTTAGATTCAGTGAGGGTAGATGAAACGAAGAATATTGAAAATCAAATTCAAAATTTTAATGATAATGATGATATTGAACTTGATAGCTATGAATCAGCTGAAGAAAATAATGCATTAAGTAGTGATTATGATCCAAATGCAACAGTTGTTTCGGAAAATTTGGAAATTCGTAAATTTAATCGTGTTCCGATAAAGAAAAATTTTAATGAATATATCACATATTTTTGTTGTGAAGAAGGTGAAGATGAGCCATTAACAGTATCTGAAGCCATGAGTAAAGATGACCATAGAAAATTGAAAGAAGCCATGAGTGATGAAATGAATTCACTGGAAGAAAATGAAACTTGGGAGTTAGTAGAATTGCCAAGTGATAAAAAATGTTTAAAAACGAAATGGGTTTTTACGAAAAAAAGGGATGATGAAGGTAATGTTATTAGACACAAAGCACGTTTCGTAGCCAAAGGTTGTAGTCAGAAAAATGGTATTCATTATAATGAAACGTATTCACCAGTCATTCGCTATTCCTCGATAAGATTTTTAATGGCATTTGCAGTTCAACATAACCTAAAAATAGATCAAATGGATGTGGTCTATTTAACACAATGTACGCGTCCGGATATAGCTTTTGCGGTGAACGATGTAAGTAGATTCAATTCTAATTTTAGTAAAGCACACTGGAAAGCAGTGAAAAGAATAATGAGGTATATAAAAGGTACAATTGATTTTAAATTAGTATATAAAAAAAATAATATTGGTAATGGTAATGGAAATATAAGTGGTTATAGCGATTCAGATTGGGCATCAGATGTTGATAAACGACGATCATGCACTGGCTATGTGTTTATAATGTCAAATGCAGCAATTACATGGTGTAGTAAGAGGCAACCAACAGTGGCACTATCAAGTACAGAAGCCGAATACTTAGCGATTTCATCAGCAATTCAAGAAGCAGTGTGGCTTAAATAATTAGCTGCGGAATTAAATAATCAAGAGGTATCACCAATTAAGTTATTTTGCGATAACCAAGGTGCTATCAAGTTGGCCGAATCAGATGGTTTTAGACCAAGAACAAAGCACATCGATATCAGATTCCATTTTTTAAGAGAAAAAATTGAAGATGGTACTGTGGAAATTAAATATATATCTACAGAAGAAATGCTTGCAGATAATTTAACAAAAGCGGTTACCAAAGACAAAAATAATTATTGTAACAAACATATTGGTATGTGTTAAAATTTAAATTTAAATAATGATTGTTTTATTAATTAAATAGTGTGAATAATAATAAAAAAAAAAAAAATATTTGAATTATATGTTAAAAATGAAATTAAATTTCTTATTGTACTATTTTAATTAATATCATATTTTTTTAAATAATATTGAATTTATATTTTATCAAGTGAGGGTGTTGAAAACCAAAATGTTTATAGGGTTATTTTTGCAATGGTCACACTACACATATTTTGTATAACGTCAAAGAATGAGAGTTTAAATAAAATCACTTCCTTTATAAAAGTCAAATCAGATAGTCGTGTTTTATTTTACTTAACCTCGAACAATACCTTTTCAACAATTATTAATCGTCAATCCAAGATTTTTTACATGATCTACAAATGGTATAATTACACAATTACAATGGTATAATTAATATAATAATAACTACAAATTCACTTTTTACTATTAAAATATATGGTGAGTAAAATGACACCTCAATCTCAGTCATCTCACTTGTCATTTCATTAGCTAAATCGCTTTTAGCTACTCACTCACTCACTCACTACTCACTTTTTTAGCTAAATCTCGGTACCGGATTGAACTCGAGTTGAAATAGCATGGGAACGTAATAATAGTTTTTATTAGCCTTGACTTCGCTCTAGATTTCTGCAGGGTCAAGTGTCCTTAGAGTATATATATCAGGAGACGCTATAAGTATAAAAAAGTGTCAGACGTTTTTGTGGGGGGAAGAAAAGAAATATTTCATATATTTCTATATAAAAAGTGCGAATATTTGACAACCAAAGTGCGAATTATTGACAAGTAATGCTCTAAAATAATAAAAATAATGACACAGCTTGTAGGGGCAAATTCATGTTATAGCATCTCCTGATATATATACTCTAAGCAAGTGTCATATTCAGAATACAGTGGTGGGATGTTGGTTTAGCGTTTCTACTTCGCTTCGCTTACGATTAGCGATGCGCCAATATCAGAAGTCGGTATGTTAAAAAAATTTCGCTACGCTACTTTTCTGGTGCTTCGGCAGTACCAATAATATTATTTCGATATTAATTTCGAATGTCAAAAATATATATTTCATTGATAAAAATATATAAATATTAAAATGTCAATAATAAAAGTAATAAATTTACTAATGTGGCTTTCGTTTGGGATTGTTTAAAGTTTTTATCTAAATGCTGCCCAATCGAACATGATAACAAAATCGATTTTGCTATTATTAAAAGGAGGGGGTAAAACTGGAAGAAAATCTTAGATTTTTAAATATTGATTTCGATAAAAAAAATGATTTTATTTTACCTATCGCACATAAAAATTGATCTAGATAAAAAAACGATTTTTCTGCTCAATCGAAACCGACATTACATTTGTAATTGTAATTGAAGTTATTATTTCTATTAAAATAATATTTCGCAATAGGCAAAGTTGATTGAAATTCAATCGATAAGTATCGCAAATTACGCCTAGCGAAAAGTGACAAAACATACCAATTTTCGCTAAGTAGCGTTTTCGAAACGGTTCGTTGGCACTAACATCCCACCACAGAATAAAATATCGATATATAACTATTGTCAACTTTTGAAGAATACAACCTTTGGTAATTTTGACATTTCATTCAGTCATAATTTGTAATTTTTTTTAAATATTTGGTTTAGTAAATTAATCGATTAAATTAAGGTAAATTGATTAAATTGCTTATGTAAACGAGAATTGGGAAATGTTTTTTGTTAGCATTGTACTGTCAGGAATATATTATCATCTATGGTTTTGCTAAAATATTTATATTCTAGATAATAAAAATTGCCTAAAATTAATATATTTGTAATAAGTTATGTCTCAATTGAGTGCAAACGGTGAGTGCTCATCAAGTGTTTCAGCTGATAACAAAGAACCAAACTCAAGTCTAAGTCAAGAAAGTGCTAATACAGCTCATCAGCAGCAAATTCATCACATTCCTATATATGTTGAAGGTAGAAATGAACCTGTTTTAAATAAATTTAGTGATCAAACGGATTCTGGTGCTTCATTCGCTCATACCAGAGTACCACCTAATGATATTCCAAAACATGGATCAATTTTTAGCCGAGTAAAAGAAATTCCCGTAAAAAGCTTTATTCCAAATTTTGAAAGTTCCCGACGTTCCGCGTCTCCAGCACGAAACATTCCGATAAATGTAGAAAAACAACATTACCATCAACAGCAGCAACATCACCAGCAGCAAACGCAAATACACTCTCAAAATCAGAATTTGAAAAAAAGTCAATCTCCGATACCCAGTCGACCGATTTCTGTTGATCCAATCACTAAAATACAAGCAATACAAAAAGAAATGCTAGATTTAATGGATAAGGTAGAGAAATTTGAGGGTGGATCTCGTCAAAGCAAAGAATACATTTATTTGGATGAAATGCTTACACAAAACTTATTGAAATTAGATACAATAAATACAGAAGGGAAGGATAATATTAAAGCAGCTAGGAAAGAAGTAATTAATTGCATTAATAAATGCATTTCCGTTCTCGAAGCCAAAGCCAATGGTGCGTCAGCAACAGATAGAACCTAAGTTTTTTGTTACAAAAGGTAGCTTAATAAAACATACTTACAGATTGCAAACACACATGTTAGTAATATAAAAACATTTTTTAGATAATTTGCACTCTAAAAATGTTTTTTAAAATTAATAGAATATTAGAGCACTAACTAATATATATACAAAAAAAATGTTTATCTTTTCATTATTAATAAAGAGGCTTTGTTTGTCCAATAAAATCAAATATTGTAGTCCGTAAATAAGAAATAAATCTATAATACAATATATTATTCATAATATGAAAATTGACAAAATTTTGAAATTAAAATTATACCGTTTTCCAATTCTCCACGTTATTATACTATATTTAATAATAGATAAATTGTAGTGAATTTATAGTGAAAACAGTATTTTTCTACATATATAATCATAAATATATTTAAATTATGTTACTCTATTCAATATATTTATATGATTTATATTTAAAATAGACTTGTACACTTTTTAACATTTTTTAAAAACTACGACTAACACTAAAACAGCATTTCATTAAATTAGCATCTATAATAATGATATTAAAATAAAAACAATTCCGTGAAGATTTATTATTAAAAATTTATTTATTTAAATTAAATAAAAAATTATGTTTAAAATTTAATGCTTTTTTTTATACAATTTTATACATTTTTTATACATTTTTACATATTATAATATTATTAGAATATCTACTAATGTATAAAAGTTAATTTTTTTTTTATTTATTTACCCACGTTCGCATATAATTTCTACAGCGTTGGGTTCCATCAAAACTGATTCCAAACATCTATGAACAGCAGAACCAAGAATTTCGTCAAGCAAGAAATTTATTAAACTGAAAAAATAAAACTTTATTAATTAGGAGTTTCATTGTTAAATTTCCATTACTTTTCATCAGTTACGAATCTCCATAAATTCATTTGTAAATAATGAGTATCAACTTGAATTTGTTGTAAACCATATTTACTAAAAGTTCGTAGCCGAACACATTCCAGAAAGCCCTTTCAAAAGGAATTGATAAGATTTTTTTTAAAATAAAATAAAAATCTTACTTTTAATCCAATTTTGATTATTCCTGTAATTATAGATACTTTTGAAAATTCTACAGCAGTAAATATTTCAATTCTTTCAGAAAATAATTTATGTATATTGGAAACATAGCTTGATTCTAACTGTGCAGAATTATAATTAGACCAATTGCTCCTATAATGTTGCTTTGATGAAGTTAAACTGCTAAAATGTGTTTTACGACTTGAGTCACTGCTTGCTGCTGTTCGTATACCGGATTCATAAAGATTTCCTATAACTATTTCAAAATTAGACAATTCCTCTACAATTCTCTTCATTACAGCCCGCACAGATCTTGGTTCAAGGCAATTTAACCAATCTCTATTTTCAACACTTTTACGAATTATCTACAAAATAATATAATTTGCATTTCGGTATTATTATGAATACTTAATTAATAATTAATGTACCTGTGATATATTAACACCTTGTAACCTTACATAGGCATCCAATAGATTTTGGGCTGTTTCTCTCATTTCAGCTATTATTTCAGTTTCATGTGAAAGTGTTGCACTATTCTCAGAATCTATGTCATACAAATCATCTACTAGATTTAACTAAAATCATATATTCTTAAAAAAAATTAAATGCATTTGTCACATATATACCAATATATGAACACCACTTTGTTCCATTTCGACACAAGTTTTAGATAAGACCAACAATAAGTTAGGTGGACTCGAAGTATTTAATTGTGTAAAAGAATTCATTATTTTGGAAAAATGTCTTAGAAATCCTTAAAATAATATGTAATTTAAAAACATTTAGAAAAAAAAAATAAAAGCTTATTTACCAACTAATAAATTTTCCCTAATGCCTTCAACACAAAGTGAATCTTTAAAATCCGCCTTAATATTAAATGCCCAATCTGCTTCTAAAAATACTAACAAGTCCTGAAGAACACCTTTAACTTTCTCAATTGTTGACATGTAAAGAGTAGTTATTAATTCATTCAAATTAAGTGTAGCATCATTTTTGGCTGATACTAGAGACATCCGAATAGAACTTAAGTTATCAGAAAAGTTATCCTTCAAATTTTTTGAGTGAACTTCACATAATTGGTGTGCAGCACCTATTATAATATCAATAGCTGTTCGTTTTACTTCAACTTCCCTACATATGTTACGCATAGCTAATAGTCGTCTATGAAGTCTATCCAAACCTCGCAACATAATCTGAGTGTCTCCAATACCTGTTTCAGATTCAACACGCTGTTGCACTAGCAATAAATAATTTTCTATATTGTGATCCATGAAATTGTTTAATTCCTCCTTGAAATTGTTCCTAGATAAAAACAAACATTGTAACATAAGTAAATATATTTAAGTGCCATTTGATGTAATTACCTATCACTTTCAATATCTTTTACAAGAAACATATCGTAATAGGCTGTCACAACTAAAGTTAAATCATTTAAAAATCCTTCAATACCCAAGTCAATAAATTCTATCATATCCCTTTCTCTTTGATCTTGCAATACAACAATTTGATCAGTTAATCTTTTTGAAGCATATTGTAACATTTCTGCCGACAAACTTTCTGGATTTTCATTTAGTAGTATTAGTAATTCACCTGTTTCTGCCAATGATTGGGCCGAATTTCCTACTTCAAAATCCTTTCTAAGTTTTTCTTTCAAATTTTCAATAATCATTTCGCAATCTGTCTGAATACCTTGGAAAGAGGGCTGATTGCCATATTTTTGTAAAACTTTCTGAGCATGAGTATAATCTTGAACAGCTTGGGCATAATTTTCTTCATCAATTAAAGTTTTCAATTTTGCGGGCAATGATGAAAGAAATTGCAGCCGTTTAAGCAAGGAATTCTTTCGAGATAACTTACATAACTGAGATCGCGTCCCTTCTAATGTGTCTGTAATTTTCTCACTAAAAGTTGTTATTGACGTCATTTTATTTTTAAGCAGATTCATATCACTCTCCATTTTATTAAAATCTGTTTTCATTTTTCGTATTGTGTCAGTAGCCGATATAAATTTATTGTAATTTTCATAAACCAGAGTTTGCATATCACTATGAAGAGTTTGTGTATCTTTTATTATGCCTGCTTCGGTATCCATTATTTGTTTCAAGGTATATTCCTATATTAATTTAATATAAAAGTAAATTCATATAAAAATGTTTTTACTATACCTTTAGTAACTTTTCTAAATATTGTTCAGACTCGAAATCGGTTGCATCCATATCAAAAGGATTCCCACACTTCTCAGCCATTTTAGCAGTATCCAATTATTACCGATTATTTAATACTGTTTTTAAGAATATAAAAAAGTACATGAAAACAATATACATATAATATAATATTCAAAGCATTCAAAAAAATCCACACAAGAAGAAAAGAACAAGAAAGAAATAAATTGTTTTTGTTAATAATACGAAAATACCTACGAATAAGAAATATATGGAAGGAGCATAAATAATAAAAATTGAAGCCAGCCTGGATTTAGTAGTCTCTTTCTTTTCACCACCGAACTGTCAAATTAATAAATAGCAAATAAGACTAGGTTTTTTTTAATTCGGGCAGCAATTTTTAAGGAGAGAAATTTTTTTTTTTTTTTTTAAATACATATAAAGATCATCCTAAGGAATATTTTAGTTCGCACATTGATAATTATACAAATTGAAAGTAAAATAGAGTAATTTTGTTACCTAGTTAATATTTTTAATTTATATTGAGACTCTTAAAATTAAAAAAATAAGCCAGCCCTGTATATCTAAAATCAGCTGTTATAATATTTTCATATTATTAATTTGACAGTTCGGTGGTGAAAAGAAATAACACTATCGAAATCGTGGCTTCATAAACAATTTTTAAGATTTATTTGATAAAATAATTTTATTAATGCAGGTCTAATAAGAGAATTACTTAATTAAAATCACTGGTTCTTCTGTCTTAAGAATTTACTCATATAAATGTTAAGAATGCTGGTCGCCAAAAAGTGAAATAGCTACTCAACTATTTTCTCATACAACTTGGTAAATTACACTAATATTTGTAAAATATAAATTTTTTATTATATTGTATATGTGGGGGGTAAAGGGGTGGTATGCGCATAAATAGTTGATGGTTTCCAGCTACCTCGACCTAGCCTCTACTACTCAACGCCAAGTCTCACCTTCACGAGGTACCTCCTGTCAAGCTGATCAATCTGTACGAAAGAACTTGTATCCAATCCAGTTGGTGTAGTATGGGTCAGTGAGCAAACGAGATATGGCGGAATAAAAATCAATAAACGTCTGTCCTACATTAGGCGGTTTATGGTCTGCGTCTGTTCCCAGTGGGGCGGTAGTATCAACATACCTGGTAGTAGGTTAAAAATACAATTTTATTTCAACAATATGAGTTCTAATAAAAAAAATAACGCGGCTGGGATATCTGCCAAAGTGTCGTCAGACTCCACGGCTGGCAGCGAGGGCTTGGATAATCTCGAAAAGAAATTATCTAAGTCGCCAGTGGAAAACATACACAGCGATAAATCGTCTACACCATTGGTGGATAACCAGGCCATGGTGATAGAAAAAGCTACTGGAAAGAAAAATACAAACACTTCTAATGGGGAAATAAATCCATTCACAAGAAGTCAAAAAATTGGGCGCTCTCCAACAAGATGTACGTCGCTAACAAATCTGGAAACGATTACATCGGCTCCACTCTCTAAAGAGCTAAATATTCATCAGAGATCTATTATTAGCTTAATAAACAAGAACAGTGAAAATTTGAGACCGAGAAGAAATAAAGTGGCATCAGAAGGAAATCTAACAGAAATGCAAAAAGCCGTAAGAAACAATTTTGCTGAAAAAGAAAAAATTCAAAAGTTAGAAAAAGAGTTAAATGAAGCCAGAAAAGAAATACAGGATTTGAAAAGTATTATAACAGCGATCCAAAATAAAGAATTAAACTCTACAGCAAAAGTTCAAATCACTGAAAATTCAAGTGTACAAATGAATGCAAACGTTGTAGCAAAAGAAACAGAATGGCTGCTACCTAACAGTAAAAAAAGAAAAAAAAGCACGACAGATTGAGATTGAATCCAAAAACTTAAAAAGCAAAAATATTACTAATACAGCGAAACGAGGAAATAAATCAAGTCCTTACGCTTTTCCGGAGAACGAGGTATCAAACAACCGTTTCCAGCTTTTAACACCGAAAGATCAAGAGCAAAGTATAAATAGTCCTATACTTACCAAAAATACGAATAAGAACTTACCATTCTCGTTAAGTAGTATAAGATCAGCTGGTCAGAGTTTCCAACCTGAAATCAATAGGAAAAAATATAAACCTCCATCGGTCATCTTCAGTAATATAAAAAGCTACTCAATGATGAACCAGGAACTAAAATAAAAAATAAATTGAGTTTAGTGCGAACATGTTAGGAAACAATCAAATTAAAATAAATGTCAATTCAGAAGACGAATATAGAGAACTTACCAGATACGCTAATGATACTAAGCTTGAATGGCACTCTTATGAGAATAAAACTACGAGACCAATAAGAGTTAAGGCCAGACACTTACATCCATCGTGTGATCCTGAACAAATTAAGAGCGAACTGTTAGAAAGAAGTTTTAAAATCTTAAGTGTAGAGAACAAAATAATAAAAAAGAAGATAGACGGTAAAGAGTATATAACAAAACTACCGTTATTTATGCTAACATTTGAAAATGATGAAAGCATAAAAAAGATCTTTGAGATTCAATATCTAAACCCAGGGCCGGAGCTACCATAGGTGCAGAAGGAACACTTGCACAGGGCGCCAAAATTTAAGGGCGGAATAAATAGATTACATTTTCATAAAATATTAAAAACAAAAAATTAAAAAAATATTTTATTTTTTTTTAAAATAAATTTTTTCAAAAATAAATTTCTTAAAAATTTTATGTACATATTAAAAAATAATATAACATAACGAATTTCTTTTTTGGATAAATTTCCAGCAAACATTAAATTAAGCTAAATAGTTCATTAAAAAAAGATCTCATATGCATAAATAATATATATATTTCTTGGGTCAATGAAAAAACTATGCACCATTCAATGTTTGCTATCCATACAAAATAATTATAATTCTTCAAACTAAAAAATAATCTTCTATATGAAAATGGTGCAATATCCAACTGCCCAATTCAAACAAAACCGCACCAAATTCCATCAAACTAAAAAAAAATTTCTATATATTTTTGGTGCAAAATCAAACTTCCGCGCCATGAAATGTTCGATATTTGTTAATAAATCCAAATAAATCTAAAATTATGGTTTTTAAATCGGGCGGAAGATTAGCAAAAAATGAAAAATGGTATTATGATGGAACGAAAATAGATATCGTTAACGAATATAAGTATTTAGGAGTGATTTTAACACCAAAAATTAGTATGTATAAACATCTAGAAGAAAGGTATAGCCAAGCAACAGCAGCGATAAATGGTACATGGAAAAATTTATTAGGAAATAGTAATGTGCCGCACTCTGTTAAGTATAAAATATTTATGTCAGTTATAAGATCGGTAATGTGTTATGCAGCACAAACCTGGGGATACATAAAATATGAATATGTGGAAAAAATACAAAAATATTTTCTAAAAAGGGTTTTCAAATTACCAAACTATTGTCCTGACTACATCCTTTACGTGGAAACTGGTCTTGCACCACTTTATCTTTATACCCTAAAGCTAAATGTGGACTATGTAATTAAAACTATGGGTGAAGATAAAGAAAAATTAACATATAAAATTTCAAATATAATACACCGTAAAAAAGAGTTGCATATTAAACATTGGATACAGCTAGCAGAAGAACACGATTTAGATATGAACTGGAATCAATTTAATGGAGAAATATGGAAAAATAATATATATAAACTAATCAGTAAAATAGATGAAGATTTTAGGAAAGAATATCTGTATAAGGCGAAAACATCAAATTATAGAAACTTTTACATAAACATGAAGCACGAACATGGAGAAAATAGCTATTTCAATGATAATTATACAACGTCTGAAATTGCTGCAATTTTTAAAATGAGAGGAGAATTATTATTTCTAAATTATACGCCGCATATAAGTACGGAAACTTCAACGTGCACAATGTGTAATCTGCAGAAAGAGGAAAATATTTTCCATTTTTTAACAGAATGTCCAATACTAGGGGAATTAAGAAAAATTTATTTTAATAAGAATGTGTTGAGTCATGATGAAGGAATGGAAATCTTAAACGGTATAAATTGGAAAGTATTAGCAGGCTACACAGTGGAGGCATATAAATATAGGAAATTAATACAGGATGAGTACAGATAAAAATAACCATCATAATAATAATAAAAATTATAAAAAAAAAAAAAAAAAAAAATATTAGAAGTAGTAATAAATAATATAATAAATATAAATATAAATAATGATAATAATCATCATAATAATAATAATAATAATAATAATAATAATAATGATAATAAAACATAAATAATAAAACATAAATAATAAATAAATCTAATAATTAAAACATGTATGATTTACATTAAAAACTATATAATAATTACAGAAAAAGCAGACGGCTATATAAGCCAATGGTTTCTTTGTATTTTTTTAAATAATAATTAATTAAAACATGTAATTTGTAAATAATATTAATAATTTTAATAAAAAAATACTTTTGAATTGAATTGAATTGAATTGAAATGTTCGATAGCCATACAAAATAATTATATTTCATCAAACTTAAAAATTTTCTTCAATATGAAAATGGTGCAGTTTCAAACTTCTGCTCCATAAACGAAATATATGTATATGTATATATAGAGAAAAAAGTTATATAGTCATTCATATGGTATTTATAGATTATAGTATTATGGTATACACAAAGTATTATATGTATAGTATAGAGAGGAAAACGCTTTTTTCGGTTTGGTTAGTTAAGAAATAAAAAGAGTTCAAATAAAAATAAATAAAAGTAAGTCTGTTATAAGGGATTTCTATAAATATTTCATAAATAAAAAGGAAGAAGAATTTTATATTGTGTTATTGAGCTTTATAAAATATATAATTCCAAATTATCAATTGGCCAAATTTAATTAATTAATAAAACCAAAGTATATCTTAGTTACCGCAACAATTAATGAAGCTGTAATTGATTGAAATATTTAATTATTTTCAAAGAAGTTTCAATTTTTCAAAATAATTATTTTCAAAGAAGTTTCAATTTTTTTAATTAAAACAGTCTGGGTGTACTATATTTTAACAGGACAAGCGATCGGGATATCGTTTATTCTGTAACGTACTTTCTTCTTCTTTTGTTTTGAAAGTTTACGCAATAAAAATTTAATTTTATACTTTTTAAAAATAGTTACTTATATTTATTTTTAAATATAATATGCATAACTCAATTTTAATTCATTTTATAAGTCTATAGTATGTATTAGTACGTTCTTTGTAATTAATGTTATTTTGTTGTAATTTTAAATATTTATATTTTTTGACGAATATACCTCTTTGGGACACCTCATAAAAAAAATGCATCGAAAGACCTACTTCTTGGCTGATGTGGAAACGGTTTTGTAGGGCGGTTTTTTTAGAAAGTGCACCAGGAGCAAAAATCTCTAGCTCCGGCACTGTCTAAACCACATGAGGATTAAAAATTGAACTTTCAAATCTAACAGTCTTGTTCCACAGTGCAAAAGATGTCAGAGGTATGGACATACGTTAAAGTATTGCCAGAGAGAACCAATCTGCGTAAAGTGTGCGGGGAGCCATCTAACTGTAGAATGTAAGAAAACAAGAGATACTCCTGCGAAATGCTCTAATTGTTCACAAGATCATCCGGCAAACTATAGAGGTTGTATTATAGCTAGAGAAATACATAAAAGAAGATTAAACCACGTAAGTAACAAGAAAAGTATTTCTGAAATTACAACAAAATCAATTACAACACAATCAGTTACCAAGGGGGTACGCTTCGCACAAGCGTTGAAGTCAAATCAAACAACCGATAGTCATAGTCAAATTCATAACACTAGCCAAAATTCAATGCTACAAAATATTATAAATGTTGTCAGTAAACTTGCAAGTAGAATGGACAGAAGGGAGAAATACTTACCTCGCTCACCAGTGCATCGTAACTTATAATGGATACAAAAGATCTAAGAATAGCTACCTGGAATGCTAATGGAATCAAAAACAAAGTTAAAGAATTAGACATATTTCTTAATATGCTAAATATAGATATATGTCTTCTTACTGAAACTCACATGACGAGTCAAATGTTCCTACAGTTAAAAGGTTACAACAGCTACCTAACAAATCATCCAGGGGAACAACCGAAAGGTGGAAGCGCTATTCTAGTCAAAGAATACATAAAACATTATCTTGGCAACTGTATTTGCTCAGATGAAATTCAACTAACGAAGGTAGTGGTAGAAACAAAACAGCAAAAATTTCAACGACAAAAGGTAAACAATTGAGAGCAGCAATAAATCAAAGCGGTAGCAACTACTATTCCACTGGTAGACCGACTTATTGGCCGTCAGACTCTTACAAAGTTCCAGATCTACTTGATTTCTTCATAACACGAAAGGTTTATCCTAATTTTGTAGAACTAGAGGATAATTACGACCTAAACTCAGATCACTCTGCATTTATTCTAAATATAAGCGAGAACATAATAAAGAAATCCGGTCGTCCAGCCTTATCCAACAAATGTACGGATTGGGGAAGCTTTAAAATTGAGTTAGAAAATACAATAGATCTAAAAATAAAGATTAAAGAGGAACTACAACTGGAAGAAGAAGCTATGAAATTTACTGAGCAGATACAAAAAGCAGCATGGAACAACACCAAAAATATTGTCCTACGATTTAAAGGGATCAACTATCCAAGGGAGATCAAAAATATAGTTGCGGAAAAGAGAAGAGCTAGAAGACGGTGGCAAAGCACTAGAGATCCGTCGGATAAAAACATATTAAACTACATAACTCAACAACTAAAAAGAGAAATGAAGAAAATCAAAGAAACATCAATGAGCGAATATCTAGAAAATCTCTCTGTAGATAAAAATAGCAACTTCTCTCTTTGGAAAGCGGTAAGGAGTCACAATAAGCAGATTTCGCATTCTCCTCCGATCAAAAAGCAAGCCGGTACCTGGGCAAGAGATAGCCTTGAAAAAGCACTTGCAGAGCATCTAGAAAACATATTTAAACCAAATGATGATAACTCTGTAATACTTGAAGGTACTGTGAACACAACTCATCAGAAAATAAGACATGTCACTACTAAAAGAGGTCATGGCTGAAATTAAGAATTTTGCAAAGAAGAAAGCTCCAGGTTATGATCTAATAACGATAGAAATACTTGCTCAGTTGCCAAAAAAAGGAATAGTAATGCTGACTCAGCTGATAATGCTTCGTTCAGACTACGTCACGTGCCAAGCATATGGAAAGTAGCTGAAATAATAATGGTACAGAAACCTGGAAAACCACCGAACGATACAAAATCCTATCGGCCAATATCGTTGCTACCAGTTATCTCCAAATTAATGGAGAAACTTTATCTGAAAAGACTTAAACGGATAATTGAGGAAAAAAATCTAATCCCATCGTTTCAATTCGGATTCAAAGAACAGCATTCTACAATAGACCAAATCCATCAGTTAACAAATTTCATAGAAAACGCCATTGACGGGAAAGAGTACAGCTCGGCTATATTCCTGGACGTTGCTCAGGCATTTGACAAGCTATGGCACGAAGGACTTGTGCACAAACTTAACAAGTCACTGCCAATTGAACATGTCCAATTTCTGGCATCCTACCTTCAATACAGATGCTTTAGAGTAAAGCAGAAAGAGGAATATACAGAGTTGAAATAAATAAATGCAGGAGTACCTCAAGGGAGCATTCTAGGACCAAGTTTGTATGTTCTATTCACAAGCGATCTACCCGTTCCAGTTAATGTACTTATAGCCACATTTGCGGATGATACGGCCACGGTAGCAACAGATAAGAAACTAGAGGATGCTGTTTATAAAACACAGGTAGTAAATAATGCCATCCAAGAATGGACAAAAAAGTGGAAGATAAAACTAAACGATGCGAAATCCCATCATATTATCTTCACAAATAGAAGAATCGAACAAATAACGCCAGTTTACCTAAATGGAAACGTAGTGCCACAAGCAAACACAGCAAAATATCTAGGTATGACACTTGACGTAAAACTTAGATGGAAATGGCATATAAAAATAAAGCTGAGTGAACTAAACATAAAATACAGAAAACTATACTGGCTACAGAAAAATACAGAAAACTATAAATACTAAAGCCTGTTTGGATGTACGTCATTCAAATATGGGGATGTGCAAGCCAAGGCAATATTAATATTATTCAACGCTTTCAAAATAAAGTAATCAGAAACTCCATGGTTCATCAGAAATCGAGATCTTCATAGAGATTTAAGTATCAATTATGTGGAAGACGAAATAAGACAAGTAGCTAACAAACATCACATTAGGATACAGAACCACATCAACGAAGAAGCTGCAGCAATAGCACAAGAAACAACGACAAGGAGAAGACTTAAACAAAAGAGACCAGATGACTTACTCTGAACAACTGAAAGACAATACTATTTTTAGCAAACAGAGTCAATTTTAGTGAAGCACTGGGTGATCTAAAAACTTTAAAAAAAAACTTGTAGATTAAGATTTCAAATTTAAACTGATGGTTGGTCCAAGAGACCAGTTTTAGTAAAATAAACAGACATACTTGACAAAAAAAAAAAAAAAATTGTATATGTGTTGTATATTTTTTCCTCGTTTAATTTCCTTCAATATTTTCATTTCAGGAAGAAATTAAATTCTACTACATTTACATACTGCTAGAAGTTCCATCGTGGAAGAAGATGAAACTGAAGTTTTGAGACAGAAGTATGAAATTTTTGATTGTGATTACACAAAATGCATATAGTTATATTAATTACCAATATAATATAGATAAAGAAACTAATTCAAATTTAGACGACGATGATAATTTTTAATTATACAATTTGCAATTAATATTTAATTGCTGATTTTAAATATAATAGTTGAAATGATTTATTATTTTTTTAAATAAAATTCCACTGCCATTCAACAATGCCATCTGTGATCTGTACAGAGATAATCAGCTATTTTAAATTCCCTTGTCAAAAAAAAAAATTCCCTTGTGCAGCGATCTATTTTTTTCTCATGTAAAAATATAATATACTATCTCGGTCTATTTTTCCTGCACAAGCGGCAAATTTTTATCATTAAAACCCAGCATTATTGGGAGCGTTCAGTGGCAAAAAAAAGTAACTAAAAGCATACACACAATTACTAGATGGGACATTTCATGCGGCAAATTTGAGCGCACCAAACTTAATATGCCAATAGATGGCCGTATATTTTGACAAAATATATTTTTCCCCTTCAAAGCAAAGAATAATATATAATGAGCGTTTTCTTTTATTCATTCTGTGGAAGGATTAGAAGGAATAGAATATTGGAATATTTTTGGAATATTTTTGGTCATATGTAAAATTAAATGTTTTCTTTTGTTTACATAATTATATATGCTAGGATTAATTTAAATTATTATAGTTTTAAAGTATATTTCTTATTATTATAGTCAGTTTAAATTATAAAAAAATACTTATAGCCACATTTGCGGATGATACGGCCACGGTAGCAACAGATAAGAAGATAAGAATATTTTTGGTCATATGTAAAATTAAATGTTTTCTTTTGTTTACATAATTATATATGCTAGGATTAATTTAAATTATTATAGTTTTAAAGTATATTTCTTATTATTATAGTCATGTTTAAATTATAAAAAAATGTTTTTCCTTCAAAATTTGAGGTTAGAATAAAGAATATTCCTTTTATTCTACCTTTCTACTTAGTAAGAAAAAAATGTATTCGGAATATTCCGAATGAATAAATGAACACGGAATGGAAGGAATAACATAAATAGAATGAAAGAACATTTTTTGACATTTTAGGCGCTGTTGTGGAATAAAACACGCCGCCCATGTATTTTATTGTTATACCACAAAATATATTTGCACACGCATTGCGCAATGATATTATTAAATATTTTATTTATATTAATTAACTGTGTCAATAAGTTAATAAAACTAAGCAAATAATGCTTAGTGCGCATTTTTGCAATGTATGCAATTTTGGGTAATAACAAATACAATTAATAATTATTATTATTGAGTACGATTACACTTTTGAATTAAAGTTCATTTACATTTTTATGTAAACAAATGCTGAGAAGTAAAAAAGTGTGTAAAAATAATGCGGGTTTTCTGGTAATTCGGGGAGTCGAAATTTATTCAGCTTTGGGTTAAAAGCTTTCAGAATTAAAGGTTCTGTACGAAGCTAAAATATTAACCATCAGCTTGTAATAAATAAAGTTTACTTCAAACAAACAAAAATAAAACTTTCAAGTGTTTCATTATATAGGCTACTCGCTAAAAAGAAATCCTTGAAGAAATCCACTGAGCAACCTCGGCTATGTAGCTAAGTTGTTGTAGTATTCGGCCTAACGGCTATTACTCTCAGGGAACTCCGTTCAGTCTAACGAATATATATGGACATATTTCAATCGTAATATTCGAGTTAATCATATTTAGACTCTATTGAAGATTACGCTCCCATAATATTTAAATATATAATAATATATTATAAATTGGCAGAAGTTAAAGAAACTGACCAAACAATAAATATTATATAAAAATATTACAAAACAGCGTTCGGAATATTCGGAATGAATAAAAGAAAACATTCAATATATTTTGAAACTCAAACTATATATTTTTTATCCTCTGCCCGTCTTCTAAATTTTTTTTACACAGGAATCAGGATCTACATTTTCGTACATTTTCTTTGATTTTCGTTGAGAAGCAAAAATTCTATCGTTTTGAGTTTTTTAAAACCAAATATTTTAAAGGATAAAAATTTCATTTATTTTTCAAATTTAAATTCTGTATTTTTATTTATTTTTGGGGGGAAAAGGTTGGTATTAGCCCTAGACTAGACAGAGTATATTCCTAACGTATGCTCTGGTAAAAACTAGGAAAAGCCTTCTGATTTACACCTACAGATCTGCCAACAAACCCTACTTCTCACCTTCTAGAAGGTAGGTAACATAGTTATCTGCCGGGTGCCTCCTGGAAACTTACTTAGTAAGGCTGACGAGAGAGGGTGCATGCAAAAACTTAGCCCAATAACTAGGTAATCCGTATATCGCTTAGACTCGTCGGGCGTGGAGTGGACAACAGTCTACGAAGGGTACATACGAAACTATCGGTAAGTTTGGGCGGAGACGGAAACTCCGGGAGAAATGACACAAAAAAAATAATAGATGGAACACAAAAATTTTCAATTCGAGTTGGGATATCAGCTCAAACTTCAGGAGTAGTAGCCGCGGCTCCTGGCGGGCTTGGTGTTACGAACCCCCATGCCACTAACACTAAGTCTCCAACGGGACAAACTGGAAATAGACACGGAACGAATTTGGCTAAAGAAAATGAAATAACGAAAATTAAACAAGCAAACAACATAAGCGATGCTCTGGATCCAAAGAATACCCCCCATTAATAAATCCATTAAAAAAAGGAGGTATTACGAGGTCACTGCCATGCACGACCATACAACAAAATGAGCGATCAAATTGCAGAACTGAAAGATGAGATAGAAAAAATGAAAGCTAATAAGGTAAACATCGACAGCATCGAAATGAAGAGCCCAGAAAAAGGAAAAACTGTAAGTATAGAAATGGAACTTAATGAAACCACAGCAGGCCCAGCCCAGGAAACGCAGTGACTACTCAAAACCAGAAGGCCCAGCAAAAAAAGGAAAACTGTGGAATCACCAGAAATGCTAAGTATACTGGTTTATTATACCTTTCAAATTTGAAATTATTATATATAAATTTCAAATTTGAAATTATTATATATTAATAAGTATACTGGTCAAGAAAAATGAGAAGATGGAAAAGAAAAAAGAAATGCAGCGTGAAGAAGCATCAGTAAGTATACTAGTTAAGGCAGGCGAGAAGAAGGAACAGATAGAAACAAAGAAGAAAGCGGTAAAGAATTATAAGCCGCCACCAGTAATCCTGAGCAACGTAAATGACTATCCGCTAGTCAACTGAATGCTAAGTGAAGGAAAAATAAAATATAAAGTTAATATGCTAAATAATAGTCAGTTAAAAGTAAATGTAGAATCGGAAACGGAAACGGATTACAAAGAATTAACTAAAACCATAAGCAATGCAAAATCAGAATGGCACTGATATGAAAATAAGTTAACAAGACCGACAAAAGTAATGGTTAGGAACTTGCATGCTACATGCAATCCAGCAGAAATAAAATCAGAACTAGCTGAAAGGGGTTTTAAAATAATAGATGAAATCAACAAATACAAAAAAACAGAAAAAAATGGAATAGATAACTCAATTAAACTACCATTATTTATGCTAACTTTTGATAACTCGGAGGACATCAAGAAAATATATAACATCTAGTTTATTCAGCACATTAAAGTCAAAATAGAGGCGCTAAGAAATAGTAATATAGTTCCGCAGTGCAAAAGATGTCAGAGGTTCGGACATACACATAAATTTTGCCAAAGAGGACCAATATGCGTAAAGTGTGCAGAAAACCACTTAAGAATTGAGTGTACAAAAGACAGCTTGACTAAACCAAGATGTGCGAATTGTCAGGAAGAACATCCTGCTAGTTATAGAGGACGCCTAGTAGCTAAGGAGCTGCAAAAAAGAAGAAACGCAACTAGCAAGGAAAACTAGAGACGACTTTACACTACAACAACAGTAAAAAAGGGAACACCATACGCTCAAGTTGACGGTGTGAACATCACATATAAAACACGAACGGATTGATTAAAACAGGATACACCGTCTGATACGAATACACCGTCAGATTCAAAGTTAATAGAAATCCTACAAAATATGCAGAACAAGATGGATGAGATTTCTTTAAGATTAAATAAGGTAGAAGCCGGTCAAAGCAAATTGTACACGCCTAGAAAACAAAATGAGAACCTATAAAAAGGATTTAAGAATTGCCACATGGAACGCCAATGGCATTATAAACAAAAAAGTAGAATTAGAATTCCTAAAGGTACAAAGTATAGACATATGCCTTATCTCAGAGTCGCATTTAACAACACAGACTAACCGAAGAATAAAAGACTACAAAGTATGCAGATCGGACCACCCCTCTAATAGATCTAGGAGAGGTAGTGCAATCATAGTTAAGGACAACTACAAACACCACGAAGTTAGCTGACGGACAGACGGACGAAGTTCAACTTATCATCATAAAGTTTGATTCGATCAAGCAACATATCAACTTGGGAGCACTCTATTGTCCGCCAGGCTGTAAAATAGATCATCAAACTTTTAAAGGAATAATAGAACTAATGGGAGACAGATTTATATTTACTTCAATGCCAAGCACACTGACTGGGGATCAAGAATTACACTAACTAGAGGCAGAGAGCTAAGAAAAACAATTAGGTATACCGGATGTCAGGGTAAAACAACAGATCCCAGCGGGCTGAAAGGGTTAAACAACAGATCCCAGCAAATTAAAAGAGAAATACAAAAATACAAAGAAGAAACCATAACCGCTGTACTAGTAACTAACGGCCACCAAGGAAACAAACTACTCGTTGTGGAAAGCGACTAAAAAGGTTAGAAGACCTATTTCGCACTCCAGGCCAAGCCAATTCAAAGACAACAAAGAAAAGGCACAAACTTTTGCGAATCACCTAGAAGAAAATTTAAGCCGAATGATATTGAAGAAGAAATTGAATTAGAAGTCTATGTTAATGCTGAACACGAGGACATTCCTACAGTAACCATAAGTGAAAGAGAAATGATAGTCAAAACAATAATAAAAACAAGAAAAGCTCCAGGTTTTGACCTAATCACAGGTGAGATCCTTAAACATCTGCCACGTGAAGTGAAGGTCTTTGTAAGCTTACTCAGATCATCAATGCGGTGCTTAAGCTTAGATATGTTCCGAGTGTATGGAAAGTAGCAGAAATCATCATGCTGCACAAGCCAGGAAAAGAACCAACGGAAGCCAAATCATATAGACCTATTTCACTACTGCCTACAATATCGAAAGTGTACGAGAAACTGCTGCTACTAAGACTGAAGCCTATAATAGAGAGAAAAGGAATTCTACCAAATCACCAATTCGGATTCAGAGAAAAACACTCAACAATTGACCAAGTGTATCATATAGCAACATCATAGAAAAAGCACTAAAATAAAGACAAATTTGCTCAACTCTATTTCTAGACGTGGCACAAGCCTTCGATAAAGTCTGGCACGAAGGGCTCACTCATAAAATAAACCGCATGTTTCCGAAACAGTACGTCGAGCTTATTACATCTTATCTAACAGGTAGGTACTACAGAGTAAAACAAGAAGATGAATATTCACCAATAAGAGAGATAACAGCAAGAGTGCCGCAAGGTAATATTCGTGGACCAATACTTTACTTACTATACACCACCGACTTACCGGAACTTGAAAACGTAACAACAGCTACGTTTGCCGACGATATAGCTCTAATTGCCCTAGGCGATAACTTAGACGACGCGACGAGTCATCTACAAGAGGCAAGCGACAAAATCACAAGATGGACAAAAAAATGGAAAATTAAATTAAAAGAGAACAAATCGGTATACGTTAACCTTAACTTCACCAACAGGAAGATCGACAGATTACAAATAATAAGTCTAAACGAAGTAAATATACAACAAGAAAATACTGCAAAGTACGCATATAGACAACATAGGAATGACACTGGATGTTAAATTAAACATGTAAAAAAGGAAAAAACCGAGATGGAATGCAGATACAGAGATATGATCTGGCTTATATGTCATTACTCTAAACTTTCGATCCACTGCAAAGTGCTACTCTACAATCAGATGATCATGCCGATGTGGTTATATGGTATCCAACTTTGGGGTTATACCAAGCAAACACATGTAAATAAAATTCAAACATTTCAAAATAAGGTATTGCGAAACATCGTCAACCTTGGTACATTCGCAATTGTGATATTCATAGAGATCTTAGGATTCCAACATCATACACGTCTGGAAAATCACGTCAACAGAGAGACTCAGAAGCTACTGGATAACTCTAACTTAACGAAGCGCTTAAAAAGAACAAAGCCGTTTGAGTTAGTATTAACACGCTGACAGGTCGGTAACATCATTCAAAACACAAAGTTAGATTAAAATTAATGGTTAGTCCAGGTGACTAGTTTTAATAGGTGGGGTGAAGGTGGTGTTTTTAGTGAGTTAAAGTCTCACACTACTGGTCCACGCGCGCGGGGACAGTGTCTTAAGAGATTGTCACCTTCTTCCGTCCACAAAAAAAAAATTGGTTAAAGAAAGATCAACGAACTTGCGATCGTACTAAAAGTATGAATGATTTTTTTACAGGAAATATTTTATTATAGTTTAGTTAGATAATTAATATTGCGAAATGTTATTGTTGGAAATTGACTCATATTTGTATTTGTAAATGTAAAATGCTTTTTATTTAAGGAATAGGAATGGAAAAATAGAATATTTAGATGATAATTATATTAAGTACATTTAAAAAAAATTACGTCCAAAATAAAACGTGAATCCCTCTGATTCAACGCAATTAGATTGAAATCAAATAAATAGAAACTCACAATGTTTAAATTGTACACAAAACAAAACTATTATTTATTATTATATTTTACTTTTCAGGATCTCCAATATAATTAAATTGTGTCTACTCTACTCAAAATCAATTTCACAATAATATTAAATAAATAAAATACAAAACAATAACAATGACAATTAGTATTGCCATATAGACTTCAATAATATCAAGAAAAATTATAAGAGGCTAGATTCAAATTGTCAAACAAATATTAACAAAATTAAGCTTTAACATTCGGCCATCCTTCTAAACAATCGCCCTCGATTAAATTTCATAATCCTTCAGGTATGTTGGAGGTTGTCGAACTCTTTTTGGTAACACTATTTCAGATTTTTCCAAATGTTGTTCTTCAAATCATTCAGTAATATCAGCTTCATAATTTTCTTCATCATACATTGATTGATCTATCATTGGTTCTTCCAAAATCGTAGAATTATCGAATTCAATTTCATCTTTAGTTATAACATCATCAAATTCGGTGTCATCACACGGTAATAAAATTCTTTTTATGTCATTAATAGCCACGATACCTTCATAAACTTTCTGCGTTCTCTTCATACTAGGTATGTCAGTCACCTTGAATCTATCAAATGGTAATACGTCAACTATTACATGTGGACCTCTATAATGTGGTTGTAGTTTAGTTGATTCTCCTGTTGAAACTGCATTTCGTTTGATCATCACTATATCACCAGGAAAATATTTTCAGCTTCACATCGTTTTTTATTATATTGACGTCTCTGTAACTCTTGATTTAACTTTATTCGTTCCAATGCAATTTCTCTTTCAACTAAAATGTTATCACTTAATTCAAAATGTCGTAATTCATCATCAAGTGGAGTAGACATGATACTTCTTGGTTCAAAATTAAATAATACTTGGAATGGTGTTTTCTTAAGCACAGCGTGAATCGTATTATTTAAACTAAATTGCACTTGTCCAATGTGTTTATCCCAATCACTTCCATCAATTTCATTACAAAGTGTCGCTAACATTGGTGTTATACTTCGGTTTAATCGCCCACATTGTCCATTTGCTCTCAGAGTAGCAGTTGCATTTTTAATATGGATAATGTTTTTATTTTTACAAAATTTAATAAAAGGCTTACCAGTGAAAGTGGTACCCTTGTCAGTGATGACTCGATTTGGTAATCCGAAAACATTTATAACATCTTCCATGGCACGAACTGTAGTTAAAGACTTAACGTTTCTTACAGCTTTTAATATTACAAACTTGGTAAAACCATCAATAATTACCAATACGTAGTTATTACCCTTGCAGCCCTTAACAAACGGACCTAAATGATCTGCATGCAATGTATGAAATGGAATACCAATTTTATCTATCGAATTTAAAAATCCTTGCTTTTTCCCACCAGGTGTTTTGTGATATAAACACTCAAAACACGCACCTATAAAATTTTTAATATAATTTTTCATTCTTGGAAACCAATACTTTTCTTGAATTTTAACGTTTTATTTAAACCAACATGGTTTAAACCAATACTTTTCTTGAATTTTAACGTTTTATTTAAACCAACATGGGCAAAATTGTTGTGAATATTATATACAATTTGCCACCTAGCTTTTTCAGGAACATACCATAATAATTTATTTTTTATCATTTTCAATAACAAAATCATTTTGTATTCGCTGCTCATCTTAAGTTTACCAACTTTATTTAAAACATCAGTAATATATGAAATTTTATTATCTTTTTTTTGTAACAAAACTAACCAATCATATTCATTTAACGTTGTATATAACGATACTAATTCAGCAACAGATTCTGTTTCCTCAGCTTCATAAAATGGATTCCGGCTCAATGCATTAACATGTTTCATACTATCTCCGGCACGATGTATAACCTCAAATTCGAATTCCTGTAGCTTCAACCACCAACGTCCAATTCGTGGTATCAAATCTTTTTTTGTTAATGAACTTCTTACAGCATTACAATCAGTAACTACCTTAAAATGAATACCAATTAAATATACACGAAATCGTTCCAACGACCAGACTACAGCTAACGTCTCAAGCTCAGTAGAATGATATCTAGATTCTTCTTTAGTTGTTTGTCGACTCACAAAATTAGTAGGATGTAATTTTCCAGCATTTTGCCTCTGCAATAAAACACCACCTAAACCATCTTTACATGCATCGGTGTGAACTTCAGTTTCAGCAGATGGTGAGTACAAAACTAATACTGGTTTCTGAATTAATTTCAACTTTAATTTTTGAAAAGCATCTTCTTCTTCAGTAGACCATTTCATACAACATCTTTTTTTACCAGATTACTCAAAGGTTTTGCCAATTTAGCAAAATCTTTTATAAATTGTCTAAAATAACTTGTTAATCCAAAGAATTGTCTAACATTATGTACATTTACTGGTGCAGGAAAATTTGTTACACAACCAATCTTTCGTGTACTCGGTCTCATTACGCCTTCTTTTATCTCGTAACCCAAATATTCAACTTCATTAAAAAGAAACTTGCATTTTCTTATATTCAATTTTAAATTTGCTTGTCTCAAAACGTCAAAAATCATTTTTACATTTTCCATACCCTCTTCTTCTGTTTCACTTGGTAACATGATGTCATCAAAATACGCCATAGCTATAGTAAATCTCAACGGTCTCAATGATTTGTTAACTAATTTTTGAAAAATTGCTGGTCCATTACTTACGCCAAAAGGCATTCTCAAAAACTCGTAATGGCCATCTGGTGTTATAAAAACTGTTAAATGTCGAGATTTTTTTTCAACGGGTATCTGATAATAAACGCTTTTCATGTCAAGAGTAGAAAAAAACTTTTTATTTGTAAGGCGATCTATTTGATCACTAATAACTGGCAATGGATATTTAATTTTTTTTGTAATTTTATTTAAAGCTCGATAATCAATACAAATTCGCTTTTCTCCACCTTTTTTCTTGACAATCAACATTGGACTCGAATAATTTGAAACTGAATCTTCAATAATGCCAGCATTTTTTAAATCTTCTATTTCTTCTCTAACAAATTGTCTTTCAGCATGATATGGACAATACGTAATTGGTTTATTATTTTCTAATTCAATGCTAAATTCTACATCTTTTGAAACTCCAAGTTCTTGAATATTTTCAGCAAATACATCACGATATTCAATTAATATTTTCATTAATTTTTTTCTAATTTCATATGACAAATTTGGTCCAATTTCAATATTATCAACAAAATCATTTGATTCAATATTAATACAATTTACTCTTAAATTTTGAATTGACTCATCAATATTAATTTTATCTTTCATACAAAAATAACCATTTGTCACTTTCTCATTTTTATTAAAAACAATATCATTAAACGTTGAATTTACTATTGGCACAGCAAGACGATCATTTTTAGAATTTATTAAACATTCAGGTATAAAAGATCCATTTCCATTTGCAGACTTTTCAATTAAAATATCATCTTCACAAATTTTATCAACATATACATCAATGAAACCAACAAATTTTGGACAAAATCAAATTCGCTTTTCTCCACCTTTTTTCTTGACAATCAACATTGGACTCGAATAATTTGAAACTGAATCTTCAATAATGCCAGCATTTTTTAAATCTTCTATTTCTTCTCTAACAAATTGTCTTTCAGCATGATATGGACAATACGTAATTGGTTTATTATTTTCTAATTCAATGCTAAATTCTACATCTTTTGAAACTCCAAGTTCTTGAATATTTTCAGCAAATACATCACGATATTCAATTAATATTTTCATTAATTTTTTTCTAATTTCATATGACAAATTTGGTCCAATTTCAATATTATCAAAAAAATCATTTGATTCAATATTAATACAATTTACTCTTAAATTTTGAATTGACTCATCAATATTAATTTTATCTTTCATACAAAAATAACCATTTGTCACTTTCTCATTTTTATTAAAAACAATATCATTAAACGTTGAATTTACTATTGGCACAGCAAGACGATCATTTTTAGAATTTATTACACATTCAGGTATAAAAGATCCATTTCTATTTGCAGACTTTTCAATTAAAATATCATCTTCACAAATTTTATCAACATATACATCAATGAAACCAACAAATTTTGGAGGTATAACAGTTTGACCTTTTGCCCACAAATTAATCTTTGCTTTAGGTAACTCAGGAATAGTTAAACTCTTTAAACACTCATCATTATTTTCATCGATATCTTCTTCAAAAAATCTCAAATTTTTTCCTCGTTTTATTGTTGTTATGTGTTTTGCTTCAGTAAATGGTTCCAATCAATAAAGGCACTTCTAAATATTTATCAGGTATCACATATATTAAAACATTAGCAAATGCTTGATCAACTTGTACAATAGCTGTAAATTCACCGATAGGATTTAATTTGCCATCACCAAAACCATAAATAATAGCTTTTTCATCACAACCATTATAAATAAATTTCATTTCATCCGCACAGGATTTTTTTATCAATACACAATGTGAACCAAAATCTACATAAGATTTAATTTCTCTTCCGTTTATAAATGCTATTTGAAAATACTTTTCATTATTTGCTGAAATATTTTTATTATTTACCAATGTTTTAACTTCTGGTTTAATTCCATTATTACGATTTTCTAAATTTCTATTATTATTAAATGTACAAAACTTTTGCATATGTCCTCGTTTTCCACATTTTAAACAAATTATTTCATTTTTACAATTTGGTTTAATGTGTCCAATTTCACAACATTGATAACATTTAACATCTTTAATTTTTTGAACGTTATTTTCATTTTTTAATGGCATTTTTTATTTAATTCACAAAAACGACCAATATGTCCCGGTTTATTACAAATATGACACAATTTATTATTTTCAGAATTATTTTTATAATAAGTATCCGAATTTATTTCATAAATCGTTTTAGTATATTGTTTAATATCAATAATCATTTCATTTATATTAAAATGCATTTTTGCCAATAGATATTGTTTAATATCTTTATATAATAATCCTTCAATGATTTGTTGTTTTATTTCTGTGAATTCCAAATTTAAGTCGTTACACATTCTAACTTTCTCAAAAAAATACTCAATAATACCTTCTCCTTTTTTCTGTTTTCTATCTAACAGAATTTTCCATTTTTGAGGACACGTACACGTTCTGATTCCAACAAAAGTTTTGATAAATTCCTGTTCAAATTCTATAAATGTGCTTACTTTAATTGAATCAAACCAATTTAAAGCTGCTCCTTCTAAGCTCATACGAACACTTTCAAGCGAAAAAGCGTCCGGCCATCTATTTAAATTTGCAATTGCTTTTATGGATGTTAACCAATCAACAGCAATTACTTCTTTTTCTTTACCATTAAATTTTTTTATGGTTTTATTTAAATCAGGCATAATATGATAGTTCTCATTTTGACGATTATTATTATTATTGATATTGTTGTTGTTTGTAATCATACTCATTAACATTTGATTTTGTTGCATCATTAATTGAATTAGTTGCTCATTATTATTTGTATTACTATTTAAATTTTCATTAAAATTTGGTATTAAATTTTGGTTACCTGTATTTATTGATGAATTATTTATACTCGGTGCATGTGTAAAAACATGATTATAACTCCCCGAAGTTGCTGATACAGTCGACGCAGTTGTTACCATTGCTGTTATTGGTACATAATTATTATTGCAATAATTTCTAGTACATTCCATTTTTTGCTCAAATTCTTTAAAAATTTTGTCAGCCATTGTTAACTATATATATTTGTTAAAACTTATCTCCTCAATAATTAACAAATATTTCCTCAATTACAATTAACAATGCTTTCTCCTCAATAATTAACACGTTGTTAACTTAACCTAAAAAAAAATGTTTTTTTTTTATATTTGCCACAACATGAACGCAAATGTATCCCACTTCTGATATATTAAGTACATTTAAAAAAAATTACGTCCAAAATAAAACGTGAATCCCTCTGATTCAACGCAATTAGATTGAAATCAAATAAATAGAAACTCACAATGTTTAAATTGTACAAAAAACAAAACTATTATTTATTATTATATTTTACTTTTCAGGATCTCCAATATAATTAAATTGTGTCTACTCTACTCAAAATCAATTTCACAATAATAATAAATAAAAAAAATACAAAACAATAACAATGACAATTAGTATTGCCATATAGACTTCAATAATATCAAGAAAAATTATAAGAGGCTAGATTCAAATTGTCAAACAAATATTAATAAAATTAAGCCTTAACAATTATTGTAAATATTAAATCTCTTACTAAATTTAAACTGAAACAGGTCGAATTATAATTTAAATTATTAATTGTTAAAATTTGAAAAATAAAAGTAACGTTTTTTCCCATTTGAAGCTAAAGTATATGAATTAATCGAAAATATCATTTCTTGTTCGATTGAAATTAAATTTTTGTGTAAAATGAAAAAATATAATAGAAGATATCCTTATACTAATTAATTTTAATAAGGAAAAATTGTAAATGGCAATTTGAGACTATTAAAAAAAATCCTCTAAAGATCATCAAAAATATTATAAAAATTAAAATTAAAATCTATGTATCTTTTTCCTTAATAATATTAATTTATGCATAATGATTATCTGTGATAAAAAAAATAATTTTCGATGTGATACAAAATAAATCGCTGCCAAACATAAAAATTTATGTTATTTTTTTCCCATTATGACAAAATACTATTTTATGGCCGCTTCATAAAAAAATATTCACAAAAATATTTTATAACCCAACACAAAAAAAAATGTAAGGAAGGGAAAAATTATAAATAATCAGAAATATTTTGTAAAAAGAGCCATCTATTGAAATATATATCGTTAACTATATACGTACGTTAAAAAACCTTGTATGAATATCACATCTAGTAATTGTCTCTATGCTAAAAGTGACTAAGAGTTACAAAAAATGACTACTTATCGTTGTGGTACACAAAGGTGTCAAAATAACACCGACTAAAACCGATTACGAGCGTTCAGTGAACACACTTTGATCAACCTCAAATGACTCTTGGTGTGTTTCTTATTTACGGTCAGACCATCAGTCTGATCAATCTGATTAATCTGAAACTGTTTCTTAGTTCTGCCATTGACTAATAATAATATATAGACTTATAAAGTAGAACAAACTAAATTTCCACTTTCTGATTTGACTTTCCTAATCTAATGTAAAAAATCAACGTTCAACGTGCGTTTTTTGTTATATATTTTCGTTAGATTAGGAGGAAAGGAAATATTATGAATGACTAATAGTGGCTGTTTATATGCGCCTGCCCAGGCGACTGCCTCAACCATTTTCGTAGAAGAGAGGTAAGTGCGGGCAGAGGTAAAAAAAGTTCAAAAAATTTAGAAATTTTTTCTGTTGCCCCGTTCCTCTCCATTTGTTTCAAGTTTCCATAATTCCTTTTTTGTCAAAAATTTATTATTATTTTCAAACTGCCGGACGAGTAACATCTCCGGAAGAAAATATTTTTAATTGACCATAATTTTCAAACTGCCGAACGAGCAACATCTCCGGAAGAAAATATAAATAAATTAGTAATTGTGGAAAATATAAACATTATTTTTATTAGTGAAATATTTTCTATTATTTCTAATTATTATTTTTTTAAAAATGATTTTAAAAGCAGATAATTATTATATCTTTTTCTAAAAAAAAACTATATTTTTATATTTATATAAAGATAAAAGAAGGATTTCTTGTATTATTATTATCGTAATACTTATATTTATTGGACTTTATTTGTTTGGCCTTAATTTCCTTTTTCATTTTTGTTATACAAAGGAAACAAAATATTATAGAAAGATGGAAGTTAGTAAAAAAATTGACCTTTCTAACTTTGTTTAAAATGAATTAATCCTTCTTTCTTCTTTTAAATGTTGAACTATGAAGTATAATCTTGTCTTTCTATATCGTAATTTCAAAACTTTAAGTGAGTCATATATAGAAAACTAATTTATAACTATGTATTATAAAATAAAATTAGAATAATATAATAAAAATGTAATAATTGCTTAATACAAATAGAGAAATATTTTAATATAAATATTTAAATATTAATATTTTCAGGTTTTGTATTTTCGGAATATAAAAAAAATCAGGATAAATATATATATATATCTCTCTCTGTCCTTAATTTTTTTAAATCTGTCTCAATATTATTATACATATAATAATATAGACAATAAATATGTATAATAAATATGTATATAAAATATTATATAAATATTTATATAATAAATTTCTATGTTTCACGGAAAAAATATAGAGACAGATGAATATTAATATTAATATTAATACTGAATATAATTAAAATATATAATTAAAGAGGAGGAATTAAGAAACCTCTATTAATTTTGTGATGTTTTTATAAAACAAATATTAAAATAATATTAAATTAAATTATATTTAATATTTTTTTATATTGAAAACAGTGATGGATACGTCGATCGCATTATTCGAGGAACCACAAATTCGGCAAGCATAGCTGAAAGTTATACTTGTAGTCAAGTATAATATTTTACATTTTAATTGATTTTAGATAATTTATACCATGTATAATATACATAGAAACAAATATATTATATTTATTATACATAGTATAAATTATCTAAACTCAATTAAAATGTAAAATATTATACTTGACTCTACAATGAAATTAATTCAAATTCATGATTAGTTAAATATTTGTATTTACGAATATGTAGTAAAACTTTTGGTAGAATTTAATAAATTTATTAATACTTGTAACTCTACGATTATGCGCTTCGTGGCTCATTAAGAGTTACAAGTTACAACGCTAGCATTCAAAATCAAAATGATTTTTTTCAATTTACGAATGTCAAACTTAACATATTTCAATACCAAAATGTTCCTCTATAAACTCCCCAGGTATGATCTTTTCCCTAAAATTCTGTTTCGGCCATTTTGAAATTGTTGAATTTTAAATGAAAAAATTGGGTGAGGAAGGCGCATCTAATCACAAAAAGTTTATCAAGTCGCTCCTAGGCAGGCGCATATAAACAGCCACATATGAGAGCATCCGTGAGAGGATATTTTTTTTTATATTGAAAAAACGGATTTTTTTTTGTTTTCTCATATATGTGATTGTATTGTATATATTTATGAATAGTTTTGTTGGTATTCGTGCATTTGAAAAGTTTCTAATTCATAAATAAATTCCAATTTTCAATTTTTAGCAAAAAGAAAATAGTTTCTTAATAAATAATTGTAAGAATAGTACAGGCGTTAGGGTATTTTTGGTAATATCGATTAAAAAATATATTGCATATTTTATGATTATACAATATATTCAATAAATTAATAATATTTTCTGATTATACAATATTATATTCATAAATTTTAACACTATATTTTAAAATTTGGTTAGATTTAATTTAATTTAATTTGAAAAAAGTTGAATTGAAATTGAAAATTTATTAATTCAATTTAGAAAAGATAAAAATACATATTTCTAAACATGTTTAATTCCTTTTAAAAAACTTCTAATTTATTCTTAAATGTATTCCCATATTTTAATCAATATTACCAAAAATACCCAGACGCCTGTACTATTCTTACAATTATTTATTAAGAAACTATTTTCTTTTTGCTAAAAATTGAAAATTAGAATTTATTTATGAATTAGAAAATTTTCAATTGTACGAATACCAACAAAACTATTCATATAAGATTATACAATACAATCATATATGCGAAAACAAAAAAAATCCGTTTTTTTTTTCAATATAAAAAAAATTATCCTCTCACGCATGCTCTCATATTAGTCATTCATATTCATACATAAATATTTCCTTTCCTAATCTAACGAAAATATATAACAAAAACGCACGTTGAACGTTGATTTTTTACATTAGATTAGGAAAGTCAAATCAGAAAGTGGAAATTTTTTTTGTTCTACTTTATAAGTCTATATATTATTATTAGTCAATGGTTCTGCTCAGATCAATCTGATAAATCTGATTGCTGTTTCTTATTTCAATTTCAGATTAGTCAGATTGATTTTTTTTATCGGAGAATTTTTTCAGATTTTTCAGATTTATCATTGTTTGTGGCTAACTTTGTGCTTGATTTTGTTGTTACGGCTAAACTATTCTCAGATTGTCATATCTCAATAATTTGTTTAACCAATTTTTTTTTATTATTTATATTTTTCGTAAGTTATTAATAATAAATTATTATAAAAAGTAATATTTTATGAAAAATATTACAGAAATTCTTAATTAAATTGAAAAATAATTTCGAAAATTTGAGAATTCCAGAGTTGCAGACCAATATTTTCATTTTACTCGGCAACATTGTAGCATTTTTTTATCTGAAAAAAATCTGACTTTTTCTTATTTCACTAGACAGATTTTCATAATGAAAAATCACCCAAAATCAAACAATGCATTAGCGCCCAAAATTTGGGGCGACTTTTCAAATGAAATATCACCCCAATTTCTATTGTTATTTTTTGGGCGAATTTTCATTGTTTTTTTTTGGGCGATTTTTCGTTGAGCGATATTTCATGGAGCCATTAAGAATATATACAATATATTTATTTATTTTGCCAAAAATAGACAACAATAACAATAATAATACTTATAAAATAGTTAAAAAGTTTCCATACTAAATTTAAAATTAATTACATATAAAAAATAAAATATAAAAACTTAAAAAAAAATAACACAAATTCCAAAATATTATTTCACCTCGCCTAGTATCAGATTTTTTAAGGACAATTTAGATACATCGGCGTTTGAAAAATTTGGAGAATTTGTTGAATATTCTAGAACATCTGTTGAAAGGCTCATTGGCACTGTAGTTAGATCTGCATTGCTTTTCCACCAAAAATTTTGGATTTCTGAAGATTCTAGTGGAAGTATTTCTAACGATTTTACAGCAGATGTGGTCAGAGTTAATGTTTTTATTGATGAGATCATAGGTAAACAGAGCGTCCATGAGTTCTCTTCTCCCTTGCAACGATTTCATATTTAGAAGCTGTAGACGGCTTGTATATGGAGGACGTTGGTAATTATCCGAGCTCCAAGGCAGGTTCCTCAATGCAAATAATAAAAATTGTTTTTGCACAGATTCCAGTCTACCAATATCAACATCATACATTGGTGACCAAATAACACTGCAGTAGTCTAAAATACGACGTCAGTAGTCTAAAATAGGACGCACAAGTGAGCAAAAAAGCGATTTTGTTACATATGGGTCGTTGAATTCTTTTGACATCCTTTTAACGAAGCCTAGTCTGGATTTGGCTTTAAGATAAACCATGTCCAAATGCTGTTTAAAACATAGCTTAGCGTCCATTAAGACTCCAAGATCCTTAACTAATTCAGATCTGGCCAGTTTAGATATTCCGCAAAAGTAATTATAAATGTTAAAACAACGGCGGCGGCTAAAAGATATAACACAGCATTTATCAATATTTAATACCATACCGTTGTCTGTGCACCATTTAATTAATATGTCCATATTTAATTGCAGTTTTATGATCCAATGGATTCCGAATAGAAACGCAGATTTTCAAATCGTCCGCAAATAGAAGGAATTTGCAATTTTGAAACTTAAGCGTGAGATCATTGATAAATACAAGGAATAAAAGTGGTCCCAAATGGCTTCCTTGAGGGACTCCAGACGATACATCAATTGATTCCGAACAAGTGTTGTTTAACTTAACGAACTGTTTGCGATCACTCAAATAGGAAGCGATCCAGGTTAATAGTACCCCGCTTACACCGAATTTGCGTAGTTTGTGCACTAGCAATCCATGGTCCATTTTGTCGAACGCTTTCCTGAAATCCATGTAGAATGTGTCCACTTTTCCAAAAAAAATTACCACCTGTTAGCTTTAGGTAAGTCGGAGGAGGAAACTTCGGAGTTCTAGTGAAGTGGGCGCCAGGTCTAGGGTGACCAGCAGCGCATCAAAAAAAAAACGCAAGACCAAATTTTATAATACTTGAACTCCTTGCACCACTGGGATTTCCTCCTAAGTTTTGCCAGCTACGCTAAGCCTGTGGGACGTGAGTCGACCAGTGATCCAAACGGTGTTGTAATTTAATAAATTACAATCATAATAATTCTTTCTCACCTTTTATTTTAACTGTTCATTAGTCTTCTATTATATTCTTTATTTTTGAATAAAACTCTTTTTTTTTTATAATTTACTAATTTTAACTTTTATTTCAATTTACTTATTAACTTTCATCATAATTTAATTAATACAATTTTTCTTTATATTAAAATTTGTTTTCTCTATTTATTTATTTAATTGGAATCACAATTGTAATTTTAAGTTTTTATCTTTAACACTGCTTGTTAAATAATTATTTTAATTAAATTATTATAACAATTTAACTTAACTGTTATTTTTACTTTTTATGAATTAATAATTGAACTATTAGAATTTATCAAACGAATTAATTTTAATTTTAACGTTTTAAAATGAAACTTTATTTTGGAACCGGGTCGACTGTTTGAAATTATATTTTACCATTTAAAATGGATTTTTGAAAAAATACCTTATCCGATCGACTGGCTAACCGATCAACTGGCTTTATTTAACAATTTTAATTTTACTCAAAACTTTATCCGATCGACTGGCAAAATTTTCATTTTTCTTTCTATTTTATTTTGTTGGAGAGCTTTTTTGGTTTTCCAAAATCTTTCCAATAATTTTTTGGAAAACCAATCAGCTTCTCCAACAAAATAATTTAAATTAATTTTAATTCGATTGGTTAATTAATTTTACGCGTTGTCAGCACAGAGAAATTATTATTTATTGAATTAAATTATTTCTCTGTGCACGAGCAACGCGTAATTTGAAACTTTTGTTTTTCATTAATTAAATTTAATAATTTTATTAATTTGAAATTTATTGATTTCCGTTGTGAATTGAAGCACAGGGTGCCTCAATTCACAACACCTTCCCTCTTAGAAAAAATATAAGGGTAGAAGATTTTCTTCGACTCTTATATTTTAAAATTATATTTATATATATTTTTTTTATATATATATATTTTTTTATATTTTTTAACTTTATTTTTGACATTTTTTTTTTTTAATAAAAACTTTGTATATTTGTATATTTTTTTATATACAATTTTTTTTTTTAAACGTTATATATTTAACATTTTTTAATAAAAACTTGGTATATTTTTTACTAAAAATTTCTTTTTTTTTTTTTTTTAAATTGTATATATTTTTTTTTAAAAAACATTATTTTATTTGATATTTATGTATTTTATATATATTGTTTTTCTAAATATGTTTATATTTTTCTTAACATTTTATTTTATTTTTTTTTTTTTACTTATTTCCTCTTTTTTTTTTTTATTTTACTACAATTAAAATCTTATTGACTTATTTATTTAACAAATTCTAAAAAAAACTTATTTTGTGTTTACTAAAAATTAATTTTTAATAAAGTTTTATATTTTATATTAAAAAGTAATCCTTTTGTTGTATTAAAAACTTTTATAAAAAAAAATCCTTTTGTTTTATTTTATATTAAAAACTTAAAAAAAAATCCTTTTGGTTTTATTTTATTAATAAAAATTAAGTTAATAAAGTTTTATATAAAATTATATATTAAATATTATAATTATTTGTATATATGTATGTATATTTTATTATAAGTTATTTTATTTTTTAATAAAATTTATGTTTTTTTTTTTTTTTTTTTTTTAAATATAGTGAAATAAAATGCATATATATATTAAAATTTAAGATTTTAATAAAATGAATATGGATTTAAGGATTAAGGATAAGATTTTTGTATATTATCCCTATTATTTGTTTTTGAGCGTTCACGCTCCCCTTTCCATTTTATCCAAAAAAAATTAAAAAAAAATTTTTTTATTAATTTTTTTTATTTATTAATATTAAAATTTTTTATTTTAATATATTTTTTAATTAATATTAATATACTTTATTTTTACGCTTCCACCTATGTTTTTTATACCTATGATTTAATTTTAGTATTTTATTATTTAATTTTCTTAATGATAAAATAATAACATTAAGAATAGGGGTCAATTTTGGTTTAAAATTTTTATTTTTAATACCCGTAGTATTAACATTTATTTGAAATACAATGATAAAAGTATTATTATTTTTAATTAAATAATTATTTTGATTTGTTATTATTTTCCGTGCAGTTATTTTGAATTCTTCTATATTTTTTATTTCCTTATTTTTGTCTGCTGTTTTAAAAATTATTTCCATTTTTTCTTCTTTTTCAATATTAACATTAGTACTATTTAAACAAAATTCTTTATTAAAAAATTCCATTTCTTTATTTATATTTTCATTAATATTATTATCTCCAACAATTTCGTCTTCTATCAATATACCAGTACACACTTTTGTACTTAAATCATTTTCTTCTACTACAACTTCTATAACTTCTACTATTTCTACTACATTTTTATTAAAACATTTTACTTCTATATATTCTTCAAAATAAAATTCTTCCACAATTACTCCTACATTGTTTTCTTTAATAATATTCGCCTTTTCTTCCTTATTTAATTTAACAATTCTTGTGCTAATATCTTCTTTTAAATTCATAAATTTTTGTTCTGTTTTAAAATCATCTGTACAATTTTTAGTTGCTTTCCAGATTTGAGACTCTTTGTCTAAAAGATTTTTTGCCTTAGAAAATAAATAATTTTTATAGTTTACTATATGCACGTTATTAAAAATCCCTTTAATCATTTGTATTTTATCTCCTGTTATTTCTTTGTAATTTTTTTTCGATTTATTTTCTTCATGTGTAGGGGTCATTGCAATGTTCCCCAAAATACCATCATTTGGTAACTTAATTTTCTTATTCTCGATTTCTGTTTCGTTTTTTACTTTACCTTCACAAGAGCCTATATTAGAGCTAACAAAATTTATTTCCATTTCATTACTTTTATTAATTTTATTATTTTCTTCTTTATCTTTTGTTAAATTATTACATAATTCAGGATCTATCCAATAATATTTTTCTAAATTAATTATTGGCTCTTGTAAAGTTATTTTGCCCTCCGAAAGGAATGAGCTGGGCTCTTTTAGTTCACTCCGTCCTCGTTTCCCGAAACCATTGTCATTTTGGATTCATAGGATTTACGAGCTTCACAATTTAAAATTGTATGTCCTTTCCTTGCACACCAATCACAGGGGGTCTTTTCTAAACTTTCTTCGTTATTTAATGCGAGTATCCTTTGATTTGCAAAATTATTATTTCCCGAACGTAGTTTAAAACAATGAGTGGATTCATGTCCATTCATTCCACAATTAGTGCATTGCACTGGTGTTAACTGGCTTTGCCATGTACAATCTCTACTAAGGTGACTTGGTTCACCACACTTAAAACATTTAATCGTCGTATTTGCAGTTGTTCCTTTAAATGGAACCTTGTTATTACCATTATTATTATTACCATTATTATTGTTCCTATTGTTATTATTATTATTGTAATTATTATTATAATTATTATTATAATTACTTGTATTATTTTTATTGTTGTTTGGAAAATTATTACCACTAACCATATTGTAATTTCTGTTAGGGGTCTTATTGTTATTTTGAAAATTATTATTGCTATTACTGTTTGAGAATTGTTTATTATTATTATTATAATTATTATTATTTGTAAATTGCGCATTATTGTTGTTGTTGTTGTTGTTGTATTTAAAGTTACCTGTTGTTCCCCGGAAATAATTATTATTACTATTATTTCTAAAATTGTTTCCATGATTTAACCGGTTATTATTTGGTTGTTGCCAATGTCCGCCATTTTCATTTAATTTTTTCATCATAGTGGTTAATAAATTCATCATTTGGTCCCCTTGATTATTACTACCATTTTTATCCGAACTCCCTATATTTCCTAAGTTCCTTGTTTCATTCAAATACTGTCGAGCCGCTCCTATTGACACTCTTAAGTTTTCGGGGTTTTTAAAGATTAAATATTGTTTCAATTCTGATGAACGCAGTCCTCCTAAAAATATTCTTTTTGCGGTTATTTCCATTTCGTTTATTAAGGCTCGTCCCTCGTTTTGATACCTTTCATTGACTCTATTTCTATATGCCGCCAATTTTTCTGCTATTCTTTCCCCAAATAATTCCACTGATTCGTTTTCGTATTGATACATTCCCATCATTTCCGATGCTAATGTAGCCATATCCTTGCTCTCTATAAAACGATTACGTAAAATATCTTTATATTGGTTAAAGTTTTCAACGTTGGCATATCTGAAAAGTGCGTTGGCTGCACCTGTCAGTTTACTTGTTATTAAAATTCTTAATAATATTCCCTTTTGTTCATCTCTTGTCAATTCGTACGCTTGATGAGCTAATTCGAGAAAATTGTTCAACTCATTCTCAATGTCCAACCCTACACCCGAAAATGTTGGAACTTGTACTAAAAATGTTTTTATTATTTTTTCCACTGGTAACAATGTTGGTTCCAAATGATATGAGTTGTCGTTTGTAAAATTTTCCGCAACTTATTCATCTCGATGTGCAATTGGTGGTGGTGGTGGAATAGGGGTCGAGTTTAATCCTGATGGTCCCGGTTTATTTATTGTTCTATTTGTGTTATTTGATTTCTGGAAATTAAAATAATGGGGGTCGTTTATTGGATTCATTTTGTCACTTGTTTTTATATTCAAACTTTTCCTTTCCGTTTTGGCAATTATAACTTTATTTCTTCTAGTTTTTCTTGTTTTCCTTATTGGGCCAATTCTGTTATATTTTACTCCTGACCTCAATGTTCTAAAACTTTTTCTATTTTCTGATATTCGTTCTCCTTGTACTTGATGTAAAAAATCAACAAAATTATTTCTATCCAATATTTCTAAATTTGGTTCCGCTTCTATATTTTCTACGTTTGTTTTAGTTTGTTCGTCCGAATTTTCAAATTCCGGACTTGAATTTAAAAATGAAAATGTTGATATTCTCTTTGAAAATTTTAAAATTGATTGCGCCAACGTTGGGGGTTTTGAATTTTGCGACATTAGTTAATAAAATAAATTTTAAACAACAACAATAATTTATATATGTTTTTTTTTTTATTACGATTTAGGGGTCATTTTTTTTTTGAATTTTAGTAATTTTTTATTTTAGGGGTCATTTGATATAAAAAGTTCTGAAAAAATATATTTTAGGGGTCGAAAAAATTTATTTTATTTTTTTTTTTCAAATTTTATGTAATTTCATTTATTTATATTATTTTATTTAACGAAAATCATTTTAAAATAAAATTATTTAAAATAAGATACTCTTTTATTTTTATTTTATTCATTCCCTAAAAGTATGCAATAATAAAAAAATATTATTTGTTTGTTGATTAAAATGTTTGTCTCAAAAAAAATATAAGTTTCTTAACTCCTAAAATTATGCAAAAAATATTTTATTCATTTCCAAAAAAAATTATGTTTTATAGATGCTCATAATATAATCCTTAAATGATTTTACAAAAAAAAATGCGCTTTGCTCTAATGAAACTTACGTACGTCATTTAAAATATTAATATTAATATCAATTTAAGTTGAAAATAATATTTTATATAAAAATGAACAAACGTAAATTGAAAATATATATATATATCATTTTATATATATGTATATATAATTTTCGTCATTACGAACAAAAAATTGAAATTTTAATATAAAATGAAAATATAGGGTAACGAAAAAAAATGTTGGTTATTAAAACCAATTTTTATTAAAATTTTTTAACACTTATGTAAAAAAATTTTTTTTTTTTTATTAAGTTCTTTATTTTTACACAGCCCTGTGTCAACTTAGTGCACAATTTTATTCTGCACTTTCTGTACATAGTTTTGTGTTAAATTAAATAAACTTAACCTTTTTCACCGTAATTAGTTATGTTACCCTATTTTTATGTCGATTTTACTTTGATAATAATACACTTCTATGTATATTATATTTCACGTAAACAAAACTTTATTATAAAATTTTTAAATTCAAATTGATCAAAAACGCACAATTTGCAATTTATACTTGCAGAATAAAAATTTTATGTATTCAAATAAAAATTATAATGTATGATAATATAATTTAATGTTTAATAATTTAATATTTTCTATTATATGTATGTGTACATGTGACTTTTCTTTAAAAAATTTTACTCATTATTTTTTTTATACACCTATGTATGTGTACCCCAATTTTATTTATTTTATACCTATTTTATTTTAAGATTTTATTGAAGAGAGAAAAATTGAAATTAGGTTAACTATTAGGATAGGTTAAGGTTTTTGGAAGTATATAAGAAAAAAATATCATTTTTTTTGTATATGTATATTTATACATATATTATTTTAGGGGTTTTTTTTATATATGCATTTTATTTTATTTGGACTTTGTATATAAAGATTTTTTTTCTGATTCACTAGGAATTTAAAAAAGGATTTTTTTATATATATATTTTTATAATTTCGTTAAGGATTTTATATATTTATTATTTTATATATATATTTTTTTTTTTAATTAAAAATTTTAATTTTATTTTTTGGCCAAGTTTTTTTTTAGATATTTTTTGTTTTAATACCTTTTCTACTTTAAATCAATAAAAGGTAAATCCAAATTTAACAATTTTACATTTATACTTTAATAATTTTAATGAATCTAATACAAAAAATTAATTAAATCAATTTTAACATTATTTTTCTTTTATTTTTTATTTATTCGAATAATTTGTTATTTCAACCAAAATTTTAACAAATTTAAATTTAATCAATTTTCTATAAATTTTACTTTAATAATTTAATTTCATATTTTAATTAATTTAATTTTTTATATTTGTCAATTTTAATTTAATAATTAGCCAAAAAATAAATTTTATTATTCTCCATTATTAAAACAATTAGATTTGGAGTAATAATAATTATAAAAAATAATGAAGATCCGTATCTTCCTAAAGATTTCGATTTATTCATTTTAAAAAAAATTATTTTTACAAAAAAAAATTCATTTTATATTTTGTTATATATATTTTCTATTTTATATATATATATTTTTAAAATATTTAGCAACCCGTGCTTTTATATATATTTTTTTTTATTAGAAAAAAAATGACTTACTACTTTAAAAAAAAAAATTCTCCTTTTTTTTTTTTTTTTTATTTTTCCGCTACCAGCTTCTTTTTCTGTTATTTTGTAAAAAAAATTCTGCTATTCTAATGCAACTTTTAACTGCTACCTTTATTTAATCTGCTACCACTTTTCAACTGCAACTTTTCTGCTATCACTGTTTTTATTTTAATTTTATTAAAATTCTGCTACTATTTCCTTTTTTTTTTTTTAAAAAAAAAAAATTTTGATATATTTTTTTTATATTATTAACTTTATTAAAAAAATTTTTTTTTTTTTTTGATTTTTTATATTAATGTCCACTTTGATTTGCGATAAAAAATTTTTATTTTTGTACTTTCATTTATCCCGTTTTACCGAACACTAAATTCTTTTGGATGAGAAACGTACTTCTCATCCTGTCCGCAGCGCCAATGTTGTAATTTAATAAATTACAATCATAATAATTCTTTCTCACCTTTTATTTTAACTGTTAATTAGTCTTCTATTATATTCTTTATTTTTGAATAAAACTCTTTTTTTTTTTATAATTTACTAATTTTAACTTTTATTTCAATTTACTTATTAACTTTCATCATAATTTAATTAATACAATTTTTCTTTATATTAAAATTTGTTTTCTCTATTTATTTATTTAATTGGAATCACAATTGTAATTTTAAGTTTTTATCTTTAACACTGCTTGTTAAATAATTATTTTAATTAAATTATTATAACAATTTAACTTAACTGTTATTTTTACTTTTTATGAATTAATAATTGAACTATTAAAATTTATCAATTTAAACGAATTAATTTTAATTTTAACGTTTTAAAATGAAACTTTATTTTGGAACCGGGTCGACTGTTTGAAATTATATTTTACCATTTAAAATGGATTTTTGAAAAAATACCTTATCCGATCGACTGGCTAACCGATCAACTGGCTTTATTTAACAATTTTAATTTTACTCAAAACTTTATCCGATCGACTGGCAAAATTTTCATTTTTCTTTCTATTTTATTTTGTTGGAGAGCTTTTTTGGTTTTCCAAAATCTTTCCAATAATTTTTTGGAAAACCAATCAGCTTCTCCGACAAAATAATTTAAATTAATTTTAATTCGATTGGTTAATTAATTTTACGCGTTGTCAGCACAGAGAAATTATTATTTATTGAATTAAATTATTTCTCTGTGCACGAGCAACGCGTAATTTGAAACTTTTGTTTTTCATTAATTAAATTTAATAATTTTATTAATTTGAAATTTATTGATTTCCGTTGTGAATTGAAGCTCAATTCACAACACGGCAACCAATACTACAATACGATGATGCTTTCACTAATAAAGATTTTCACAAAAAAAAATCTTTAGAGTAAAGCACCATCGCTTAAGCAATAAGGAGAGAGAAGGACAAGAAATCCATTGCGATCCATCCTGGGGATTTGTTATAAACTCAGCCAGCCATTCTAAAAAAATTCAACAAAAAAAAAATCAAAAAAAAACAACCCAGCAGCAACAACCCAGCGGTGCCAACACACTCCAATAAAATAATAAAAAATTTTGGAATTTTCAAAAAAATAAATAAAATTCCATATAAATTATAATAAAAAAAAAAAACGATTAATTTTTTTTTTTTTTAACAGGAGGTTGTTTTTGGTTTTTATTAACAGAAAATTTTAAAGAAAATATATTTATATAGTATAAAAAAGATATATGGGTGGTGTACTTCATATATTTAGTATTTAATAAAAAAAACTCTATATCTAATTCTATTAAATATATTATTAATAAATAACACAAAAAAAATATTTTACGAATTTACTTTACAAAAAAAATCTGCTTTACTACAATAATTTACTAAAAAGTTAACAAAAAAAAACCAGGCAAAAGCAACTAAATAAATAAATTTTTCCAAATGTTGTTCTTCAAATCATTCAGTAATATCAGCTTCATAATTTTCTTCATCATACATTGATTGATCTATCATTGGTTCTTCCAAAATCGTAGAATTATCGAATTCAATTTCATCTTTAGTTATAACATCATCAAATTCGGTGTCATCACACGGTAATAAAATTCTTTTTATGTCATTAATAGCCACGATACCTTCATAAACTTTCTGCGTTCTCTTCATACTAGGTATGTCAGTCACCTTGAATCTATCAAATGGTAATACGTCAACTATTACATGTGGACCTCTATAATGTGGTTGTAGTTTAGTTGATTCTCCTGTTGAAACTGCATTTCGTTTGATCATCACTATATCACCAGGAAAATATTTTCAGCTTCACATCGTTTTTTATTATATTGACGTATCTGTAACTCTTGATTTAACTTTATTCGTTCCAATGCAATTTCTCTTTCAACTAAAATGTTATCACTTAATTCAAAATGTCGTAATTCATCATCAAGTGGAGTAGACATGATACTTCTTGGTTCAAAATTAAATAATACTTGGAATGGTGTTTTCTTAAGCACAGCGTGAATCGTATTATTTAAACTAAATTGCACTTGTCCAATGTGTTTATCCCAATCACTTCCATCAATTTCATTACAAAGTGTCGCTAACATTGGTGTTATACTTCGGTTTAATCGCCCACATTGTCCATTTGCTCTCAGAGTAGCAGTTGCATTTTTAATATGGATAATGTTTTTATTTTTACAAAATTTAATAAAAGGCTTACCAGTGATACCACTTTCCCTTGTCAGTGATGACTCGATTTGGTAATCCGAAAACATTTATAACATCTTCCATGGCACGAACTGTAGTTAAAGACTTAACGTTTCTTACAGCTTTTAATATTACAAACTTGGTAAAACCATCAATAATTACCAATACGTAGTTATTACCCTTGCAGCCCTTAACAAACGGACCTAAATGATCTGCATGCAATGTATGAAATGGAATACCAATTTTATCTATCGAATTTAAAAATCCTTGCTTTTTCCCACCAGGTGTTTTGTGATATAAACACTCAAAACACGCACCTATAAAATTTTTAATATAATTTTTCATTCTTGGAAACCAATACTTTTCTTGAATTTTAACGTTTTATTTAAACCAACATGGTTTAAACCAATACTTTTCTTGAATTTTAACGTTTTATTTAAACCAACATGGTTTAAACCAATACTTTTCTTGAATTTTAACGTTTTATTTAAACCAACATGGGCAAAATTGTTGTGAATATTATATACAATTTGCCACCTAGCTTTTTCAGGAACATACCATATTAATTTATTTTTTATCATTTTCAATAAGAAAATCATTTTGTATTCGCTGCTCATCTTAAGTTTACCAACTTTATTTAAAACATCAGTAATATATGAAATTTTATTATCTTTTTTTTGTAACAAAACTAACCAATCATATTCATTTAACGTTGTATATAACGATACTAATTCAGCAACAGATTCTGTTTCCTCAGCTTCATAAAATGGATTCCGGCTCAATGCATTAACATGTTTCATACTATCTCCGGCACGATGTATAACCTCAAATTCGAATTCCTGTAGCTTCAACCACCAACGTCCAATTCGTGGTATCAAATCTTTTTTTGTTAATGAACTTCTTACAGCATTACAATCAGTAACTACCTTAAAATGAATACCAATTAAATATACACGAAATCGTTCCAACGACCAGACTACAGCTAACGTCTCAAGCTCAGTAGAATGATATCTAGATTCTTCTTTAGTTGTTTGTCGACTCACAAAATTAGTAGGATGTAATTTTCCAGCATTTTGCCTCTGCAATAAAACACCACCTAAACCATCTTTACATGCATCGGTGTGAACTTCAGTTTCAGCAGATGGTGAGTACAAAACTAATACTGGTTTCTGAATTAATTTCAACTTTAATTTTTGAAAAGCATCTTCTTCTTCAGTAGACCATTTCCATACAACATCTTTTTTTACCAGATTACTCAAAGGTTTTGCCAATTTAGCAAAATCTTTTATAAATTGTCTAAAATAACTTGTTAATCCAAAGAATTGTCTAACATTATGTACATTTACTGGTTCAGGAAAATTTGTTACACAACCAATCTTTCGTGTACTCGGTCTCATTACGCCTTCCTTTATCTCGTAACCCAAATATTCAACTTCATTAAAAAGAAACTTGCATTTTCTTATATTCAATTTTAAATTTGCTTGTCTCAAAACGTCAAAAATCATTTTTACATTTTCCATACCCTCTTCTTCTGTTTCACTTGGTAACATGATGTCATCAAAATACGCCATAGCTATAGTAAATCTCAACGGTCTCAATGATTTGTTAACTAATTTTTGAAAAATTGCTGGTCCATTACTTACGCCAAAAGGCATTCTCAAAAACTCGTAATGGCCATCTGGTGTTATAAAGGCTGTTAAATGTCGAGATTTTTTTTCAACGGGTATCTGATAATAAACGCTTTTCATGTCAAGAGTAGAAAAAAACTTTTTATTTGTAAGGCGATCTATTTGATCACTAATAACTGGCAATGGATATTTAATTTTTTTTGTAATTTTATTTAAAGCTCGATATCAATACAAATTCGCTTTTCTCCACCTTTTTTCTTGACAATCAACATTGGACTCGAATAATTTGAAACTGAATCTTCAATAATGCCAGCATTTTTTAAATCTTCTATTTCTTCTCTAACAAATTGTCTTTCAGCATGATATGGACAATACGTAATTGGTTTATTATTTTCTAATTCAATGCTAAATTCTACATCTTTTGAAACTCCAAGTTCTTGAATATTTTCAGCAAATACATCACGATATTCAATTAATATTTTCATTAATTTTTTTCTAATTTCATATGACAAATTTGGTCCAATTTCAATATTATCAACAAAATCATTTGATTCAATATTAATACAATTTACTCTTAAATTTTGAATTGACTCATCAATATTAATTTTATCTTTCATACAAAAATAACCATTTGTCACTTTCTCATTTTTATTAAAAACAATATCATTAAACGTTGAATTTACTATTGGCACAGCAAGACCATCATTTTTAGAATTTATTACACATTCAGGTATAAAAGATCCATTTCTATTAAAATATCATCTTCACAAATTTTATCAACATATACATCAATGAAACCAACAAATTTTGGAGGTATAACAGTTTGACCTTTTGCCCACAAATTAATCTTTGCTTTAGGTAACTCAGGAATAGTTAAACTCTTTAAACACTCATCATTATTTTCATCGATATCTTCTTCTTCAAAAAATCTCAAATTTTTTCCTCGTTTTATTGTTGTTATGTGTTTTGCTTCAGTAAATGGTTCCAATCAATAAAGGCACTTCTAAATATTTATCAGGTATCACATATATTAAAACATTAGCAAATGCTTGATCAACTTGTACAATAGCTGTAAATTCACCGATAGGATTTAATTTGCCATCACCAAAACCATAAATAATAGCTTTTTCATCACAACCATTATAAATAAATTTCATTTCATCCGCACAGGATTTTCATAACACAATGTGAACCAAAATCTACATAAGATTTAATTTCTCTTCCGTTTATAAATGCTATTTGAAAATACTTTTCATTATTTGCTGAAATATTTTTATTATTTACCAATGTTTTAACTTCTGGTTTAATTCCATTATTACGATTTTCTAAATTTATATTATTATTAAATGTACAAAACTTTTGCATATGTCCTCGTTTTCCACATTTTAAACAAATTATTTCATTTTTACAATTTGGTTTAATGTGTCCAATTTCACAACATTGATAACATTTAACATCTTTAATTTTTTGAACGTTATTTTCATTTTTTAATGGCATTTTTTATTTAATTCACAAAAACGACCAATATGTCCCGGTTTATTACAAATATGACACAATTTATTATTTTCAGAATTATTTTTATAATAAGTATCCGAATTCATTTCATAAATCGTTTTAGTATATTGTTTAATATCAATAATCATTTCATTTATATTAAAATGCATTTTTGCCAATAGATATTGTTTAATATCTTTATATAATAATCCTTCAATGATTTGTTGTTTTATTTCTGTGAATTCCAAATTTAAGTCGTTACACATTCTAACTTTCTCAAAAAAATACTCAATAATACCTTCTCCTTTTTTCTGTTTTCTATCTAACAGAATTGTCCATTTTTGAGGACACGTACACGTTCTGATTCCAACAAAAGTTTTGATAAATTCCTGTTCAAATTCTATAAATGTGCTTACTTTAATTGAATCAAACCAATTTAAAGCTGCTCCTTCTAAGCTCATACGAACACTTTCAAGCGAAAAAGCGTCCGGCCATCTATTTAAATTTGCAATTGCTTTTATGGATGTTAACTAATCAACAGCAATTACTTCTTTTTCTTTACCATTAAATTTTTTTATGGTTAAATCAGGCATAATATGATAGTTCTCATTTTGACGATTATTATTATTATTGATATTGTTGTTGTTTGTAATCATGATTTTGTTGCATCATTAATTGAATTAGTTGCTCATTATTATTTGTATTACTATTTAAATTTTCATTAAAATTTGGTATTAAATTTTGGTTACCTGTATTTATTGATGAATTATTTATACTCGGTGCATGTGTAAAAACATGATTATAACTCCCCGAAGTTGCTGATACAGTCGACGCAGTTGTTACCATTGCTGTTATTGGTACATAATTATTATTGCAATAATTTCTAGTACATTCCATTTTTTGCTCAAATTCTTTAAAAATTTTGTCAGCCATTGTTAACTATATATATTTGTTAAAACTTATCTCCTCAATAATTAACAAATATTTCCTCAATTACAATTAACAATGCTTTCTCCTCAATAATTAACACGTTGTTAACTTAACCTAAAAAAAAATGTTTTTTTTTTATATTTGCCACAACATGAACGCAAATGTATCCCACTTCTGATATATTAAGTACATTTAAAAAAAATTACGTCCAAAATAAAACGTGAATCCCTCTGATTCAACGCAATTAGATTGAAATCAAATAAATAGAAACTCACAATGTTTAAATTGTACAAAAAACAAAACTATTATTTATTATTATATTTTACTTTTCAGGATCTCCAATATAATTAAATTGTGTCTACTCTACTCAAAATCAATTTCACAATAATAATAAATAAAAAAAATACAAAACAATAACAATGACAATTAGTATTGCCATATAGACTTCAATAATATCAAGAAAAATTATAAGAGGCTAGATTCAAATTGTCAAACAAATATTAATAAAATTAAGCTTTAACAATTATTGTAAATATTAAATCTCTTACTAAATTTAAACTGAAACAGGTCGAATTATAATTTAAATTATTAATTGTTAAAATTTGAAAAATAAAAGTAACGTTTTTTCCCATTTGAAGCTAAAGTATATGAATTAATCGAAAATATCATTTCTTGTTCGATTGAAATTAAATTTTTGTGTAAAATGAAAAAATATAATAGAAGATATCCTTATACTAATTAATTTTAATAAGGAAAAATTGTAAATGGCAATTTGAGACTATTAAAAAAAATCCTCTAAAGATCATCAAAAATATTATAAAAATTAAAATTAAAATCTATGTATCTTTTTCCTTAATAATATTAATTTATGCATAATGATTATCTGTGATAAAAAAAATAATTTTCGATGTGATACAAAATAAATCGCTGCCAAACATAAAAATTTATGTTATTTTTTTCCCATTATGACAAAATACTATTTTATGGCCGCTTCATAAAAAAATATTCACAAAAATATTTTATAACCCAACACAAAAAAAAATGTAAGGAAGGGAAAAATTATAAATAATCAGAAATATTTTGTAAAAAGAGCCATCTATTGAAATATATATCGTTAACTATATACGTACGTTAAAAAACCTTGTATGAATATCACATCTAGTAATTGTCTCTATGCTAAAAGTGACTAAGAGTTACAAAAAATGACTACTTATCGTTGTGGTACACAAAGGTGTCAAAATAACACCGACTAAAACCGATTACGAGCGTTCAGTGAACACACTTTGATCAACCTCAACTGACTCTTGGTGTGTTTCTTATTTACGGTCAGACCATCAGTCTGATCAATCTGATTAATCTGAAACTGTTTCTTAGTTCTGCCATTGACTAATAATAATATATAGACTTATAAAGTAGAACAAACTAAATTTCCACTTTCTGATTTGACTTTCCTAATCTAATGTAAAAAATCAACGTTCAACGTGCGTTTTTTGTTATATATTTTCGTTAGATTAGGAGGAAAGGAAATATTATGAATGACTAATAGTGGCTGTTTATATGCGCCTGCCCAGGCGACTGCCTCAACCATTTTCGTAGAAGAGAGGTAAGTGCGGGCAGAGGTAAAAAAAGTTCAAAAAATTTAGAAATTTTTTCTGTTGCCCCGTTCCTCTCCATTTGTTTCAAGTTTCCATAATTCCTTTTTTGTCAAAAATTTATTATTATTTTCAAACTGCCGGACGAGTAACATCTCCGGAAGAAAATATTTTTAATTGACCATAATTTTCAAACTGCCGAACGAGCAACATCTCCGGAAGAAAATATAAATAAATTAGTAATTGTGGAAAATATAAACATTATTTTTATTAGTGAAATATTTTCTATTATTTCTAATTATTATTTTTTTAAAAATGATTTTAAAAGCAGATAATTATTATATCTTTTTCTAAAAAAAAACTATATTTTTATATTTATATAAAGATAAAAGAAGGATTTCTTGTATTATTATCGTAATACTTATATTTATTGGACTTTATTTGTTTGGCCTTAATTTCCTTTTTCATTTTTGTTATACAAAGGAAACAAAATATTATAGAAAGATGGAAGTTAGTAAAAAAATTGACCTTTCTAACTTTGTTTAAAATGAATTAATCCTTCTTTCTTCTTTTAAATGTTGAACTATGAAGTATAATCTTGTCTTTCTATATCGTAATTTCAAAACTTTAAGTGAGTCATATATAGAAAACTAATTTATAACTATGTATTATAAAATAAAATTAGAATAATATAATAAAAATGTAATAATTGCTTAATACAAATAGAGAAATATTTTAATATAAATATTTAAATATTAATATTTTCAGGTTTTGTATTTTCGGAATATAAAAAAAATCAGGATAAATATATATATATATCTCTCTCTGTCCTTAATTTTTTTAAATCTGTCTCAATATTATTATACATATAATAATATAGACAATAAATATGTATAATAAATATGTATATAAAATATTATATAAATATTTATATAATAAATTTTCTATGTTTCACGGAAAAAATATAGAGACAGATGAATATTAATATTAATATTAATACTGAATATAAATAAAATATATAATTAAAGAGGAGGAATTAAGAAACCTCTATTAATTTTGTGATGTTTTTATAAAACAAATATTAAAATAATATTAAATTAAATTATATTTAATATTTTTTTATATTGAAAACAGTGATGGATACGTCGATCGCATTATTCGAGGAACCACAAATTCGGCAAGCATAGCTGAAAGTTATACTTGTAGTCAAGTATAATATTTTACATTTTAATTGATTTTAGATAATTTATACCATGTATAATATACATAGAAACAAATATATTATATTTATTATACATAGTATAAATTATCTAAACTCAATTAAAATGTAAAATATTATACTTGACTCTACAATGAAATTCATTCAAATTCATGATTAGTTAAATATTTGTATTTACGAATATGTAGTAAAACTTTTGGTAGAATTTAATAAATTTATTAATACTTGTAACTCTACGATTATGCGCTTCGTGGCTCATTAAGAGTTACAAGTTACAACGCTAGCATTCAAAATCAAAATGATTTTTTTCAATTTACGAATGTCAAACTTAACATATTTCAATACCAAAATGTTCCTCTATAAACTCCCCAGGTATGATCTTTTCCCTAAAATTCTGTTTCGGCCATTTTGAAATTGTTGAATTTTAAATGAAAAAATTGGGTGAGGAAGGCGCATCTAATCACAAAAAGTTTATCAAGTCGCTCCTAGGCAGGCGCATATAAACAGCCACATATGAGAGCATGCGTGAGAGGATATTTTTTTTTATATTGAAAAAACGGATTTTTTTTTTGTTTTCTCATATATGTGATTGTATTGTATATATTTATGAATAGTTTTGTTGGTATTCGTGCATTTGAAAAGTTTCTAATTCATAAATAAATTCCAATTTTCAATTTTTAGCAAAAAGAAAATAGTTTCTTAATAAATAATTGTAAGAATAGTACAGGCGTTTGGGTATTTTTGGTAATATCGATTAAAAAATATATTGCATATTTTATGATTATACAATATATTCAATAAATTAATAATATTTTCTGATTATACAATATTATATTCATAAATTTTAACACTATATTTTAAAATTTGGTTAGATTTAATTTAATTTAATTTGAAAAAAGTTGAATTGAAATTGAAAATTTATTAATTCAATTTAGAAAAGATAAAAATACATATTTCTAAACATGTTTAATTCCTTTTAAAAAACTTCTAATTTATTCTTAAATGTATTCCCATATTTTAATCAATATTACCAAAAATACCCAGACGCCTGTACTATTCTTACAATTATTTATTAAGAAACTATTTTCTTTTTGCTAAAAATTGAAAATTAGAATTTATTTATGAATTAGAAAATTTTCAATTGTACGAATACCAACAAAACTATTCATATAAGATTATACAATACAATCATATATGCGAAAACAAAAAAAATCCGTTTTTTTTTCAATATAAAAAAAATTATCCTCTCACGCATGCTCTCATATTAGTCATTCATATTCATACATAAATATTTCCTTTCCTAATCTAACGAAAATATATAACAAAAACGCACGTTGAACGTTGATTTTTTACATTAGATTAGGAAAGTCAAATCAGAAAGTGGAAATTTTTTTTGTTCTACTTTATAAGTCTATATATTATTATTAGTCAATGGTTCTGTTCAGATCAATCTGATAAATCTGATGGCTGTTTCTTATTTCAATTTCAGATTAGTCAGATTGATTTTTTTTATCGGAGAATTTTTTCAGATTTTTCAGATTTATCATTGTTTGTGGCTAACTTTGTGCTTGATTTTGTTGTTACGGCTAAACTATTCTCAGATTGTCATATCTCAATAATTTGTTTAACCAATTTTTTTTTATTATTTATATTTTTTGTAAGTTATTAATAATAAATTATTATAAAAAGTAATATTTAATGAAAAATATTACAGAAATTGTTAATTAAATTGAAAAATAATTTCGAAAATTTGAGAATTCCAGAGTTGCAGACCAATATTTTCATTTTACTCGGCAACATTGTAGCATTTTTTTATCTGAAAAAAATCTGACTTTTTCTTATTTCACTATTTCAAACAATGAATTAGCGCCCAAAATTTGGGCCGACTTTTCATATGAAATATCACCCCAATTTCTATTGTTATTTTTTGGGCGAATTTTCATTTGGCGATTTTTCGTTGAGCGATATTTCATGGAGCCATTAAGAATATATACAATATATTTATTTATTTTGCCAAAAATAGACAACAATAACAATAATAATACTTATAAAATAGTTAAAAAGTTTCCATACTAAATTTAAAATTAATTACATATAAAAAATAAAATATAAAAACTTAAAAAAAAATAACACAAATTCCAAAATATTATTTCACCTCGCCTAGTATCAGATTTTTTAAGGACAATTTAGATACATCGGCGTTTGAAAAATTTGGAGAATTTGTTGAATATTCTAGAACATCTGTTGAAAGGCTCATTGGCACTGTAGTTAGATCTGCATTGCTTTTCCACCAAAAATTTTGGATTTCTGAAGATTCTAGTGGAAGTATTTCTAACGATTTTACAGCAGATGTGGTCAGAGTTAATGTTTTTATTGATGAGATCATAGGTAAACAGAGCGTCCATGAGTTCTCTTCTCCCTTGCAACGATTTCATATTTAGAAGCTGTAGACGGCTTGTATATGGAGGACGTTGGTAATTATCCGAGCTCCAAGGCAGGTTCCTCAATGCAAATAATAAAAATTGTTTTTGCACAGATTCCAGTCTACCAATATCAACATCATACATTGGTGACCAAATAACACTGCAGTAGTCTAAAATACGACGTCAGTAGTCTAAAATAGGACGCACAAGTGAGCAAAAAAGCGATTTTGTTACATATGGGTCGTTGAATTCTTTTGACATCCTTTTAACGAAGCCTAGTCTGGATTTGGCTTTAAGATAAACCATGTCCAAATGCTGTTTAAAACATAGCTTAGCGTCCATTAAGACTCCAAGATCCTTAACTAATTCAGATCTGGCCAGTTTAGATATTCCGCAAAAGTAATTATAAATGTTAAAACAACGGCGGCGGCTAAAAGATATAACACAGCATTTATCAATATTTAATACCATACCGTTGTCTGTGCACCATTTAATTAATATGTCCATATTTAATTGCAGTTTTATGATCCAATGGATTCCGAATAGAAACGCAGATTTTCAAATCGTCCGCAAATAGAAGGAATTTGCAATTTTGAAACTTAAGCGTGAGATCATTGATAAATACAAGGAATAAAAGTGGTCCCAAATGGCTTCCTTGAGGGACTCCAGACGATACATCAATTGATTCCGAACAAGTGTTGTTTAACTTAACGAACTGTTTGCGATCACTCAAATAGGAAGCGATCCAGGTTAATAGTACCCCGCTTACACCGAATTTGCGTAGTTTGTGCACTAGCAATCCATGGTCCATTTTGTCGAACGCTTTCCTGAAATCCATGTAGAATGTGTCCACTTTTCCAAAAAAAATTACCACCTGTTAGCTTTAGGTAAGTCGGAGGAGGAAACTTCGGAGTTCTAGTGAAGTGGGCGCCAGGTCTAGGGTGACCAGCAGCGCATCAAAAAAAAAACGCAAGACCAAATTTTATAATACTTGAACTCCTTGCACCACTGGGATTTCCTCCTAAGTTTTGCCAGCTACGCTCAGCCTGTGGGGCGTGAGTCGACCAGTGATCCAAACGGCAACCAATACTACAATACGATGATGCTTTCACTAATAAAGATTTTCACAAAAAAAAATCTTTAGAGTGAAGCACCATCGCTTAAGCAATAAGGAGAGAGAAGGACAAAAAATCCATTGCGATCCATCCTGGGGATTTGTTATAAACTCAGCCAGCCATTCTAAAAAAATTCAACAAAAAAAAAATCAAAAAAAAACAACCCAGCAGCAACAACCCAGCGGTGCCAACACACTCCAATAAAATAATAAAAAATTTTGGAATTTTCAAAAAAATAAATAAAATTCCATATAAATTATAATAAAAAAAAAAACGATTAATTTTTTTTTTTTTTAACGGGAGGTTGTTTTTGGTTTTTATTAACAGAAAATTTTAAAGAAAATATATTTATATAGTATAAAAAATATATATGGGTGGTGTACTTCATATATTTAATATTTAATAAAAAAAACTCTATATCTAATTCTATTAAATATATTATTAATAAATAACACAAAAAAAATATTTGACGAATTTACTTTACAAAAAAAATCTGCTTTACTACAATAATTTACTAAAAAGTTAACAAAAAAAAACCAGGCAAAAGCAACTAAATAAATAAATTTAATAGTACACCACAAAATACATAAATAATATAATTAAACCAATTGGCCATACCTGAGTAAGCTGCTTCCTGCTCCGAAATGTCAGGACGGGAATCAGCAACCGGTACCTACACTTAAAAATAATTTAACAAAAAAAAAAAACACCAAAACAACCAAAAAAAAATTATGCCTGGACGCCGTTGCCGCTACTCTGCTCTCCCTTAAACGTGACGGAAGTAATTTTATTTTTGTTTTGCTGGATCGGCCCGGTGCAGTGTATTCATTGGCCGTAGTTCATCATTAAAATTTTATTTTTATTTTAATAATTCTATGACTAGCAATCTACTTTTAATTTTAATTCTATGACTAGCAATCAATTTAATTTTTCTTGGTTTCCCTTCTTGAAATTTTTTTTTTCCTTCTTCCCTTCGTTTATTTTTCATTAATCGGGTTTGTCTCTAACAACTTTTATTTTTAGTTTTAATTTATTTTTATAAACCGGGGTTAATTAAAAAAAATCACAAAGTTCACCAATCTCTAATTTTCCTTTCTTAAACGAAAAAATTCCCTTTTTCTCTTTTTTCTTAAATTTTAATTTTAACACTTTTTTTAAAAAAAATTGTTTTTCCAATCTTAATTGATTATTGGTTTCTAATTTACTCCCACGTCTGCCGGCCGGTTATTTAAGTAAAAAAAAACTTTAAAAAAAAATACCAAATTAAAAATCTGCAAAATACAGAAAACTTTCAAACAAATTTTAATTCAAAACCAAAAAAAAAACAAAACCCAAAAAATGTCCGACCGACCGCAACCATTTTTCAAATTTTCCAATTCGAAACTCTATTGTTTCCTCGATCGCGTGATCTCTTGACTTTCGGAATCAAAACATGACCCGCAAGGGCAACAAAGGTTGTCTATTGTTTTGATCCGAAAATCAAGAGACCGCAGCGCTGACGGGAATTTCGAACCAATACTAACATGACTACCAACCTACAGAATTTTTTTTTAATTCAGCCGTTTGCTGACATCTGGAATATGACAAGTCGGTATACAACAATAAACGTCAAGTTGGACAAGACGTAAACAAATAAATATAGGTGGTTTTTTTTTATATTTTAATAAATATTAACTTATTTTTAAAAATAAATTAACATATATAAAACACGGTGTCACAAAACAGACCTATCTGGAGCTTAGTGTTCCAGACAGGCCTGGAAACACCGACTCGCCACACCCCAGATGTCTTATAATAAATGCTACATAAATATAAATACCAAAAATAATAATAACCTAAATAAATAACACCTAATAAATACCTAACCAAAACTAAATACGACTATAAATAATATAAATAATAAATAACCTATATTAATTATAAATTTACCAAAGAAATAACAAATTCTCTAACTAATAATTAAATAATTAAATATAATCACCCATAATAAATAACAAAAAATTTTTTAACTATTCTTACTAATACTAATAAATTTAACTAACAATAACAATAATAATAAAAAATACTACTAATGTATAAATAATACTACTTAATCTAATTATCTAATTCATTAAGGTTGGTAGCCATGCAGTTATGTATTAAAATCACTAATAACTAATTAATAAATATCAAGCAACCTACTAACAAAAAAAATAACTAATACTACCGACAATTAAATGTAAATTAATTAACTAATACTAATACTAATACCACACTTAACATCTAAATGTAAATAACTACTCACTAATAAATAATAATAAATATAACAAAATTTTTAACTAATACTAACAAAAAAAATATAAAAAAAATATAAGTATATATAAATAAATAAATAACAATGATTTGAAAAATATCACAGATGGTAATTTTTTCTCAGTCAACGTGGGGCTGTCCCACACCCTGACCAGTCTCATGCTCTACTGAATACGCTAGCCGGGCATGCGGATAACTTTTCCAAATCAATTAATATTTTTCCTTTTTTTTTCTTCTTCTTCTTTACAAACACAAACCCAATCACCTCATCCAACCTCTTCAGCTCTGGAGCGAATTCAACCGAAGTCAGGGCCGGAGCTACCATAGGTGCAGAAGGAACACTTGCACAAGGCGCCAAAATTTAAGGGCGGAATAAATAGATTACATTTTCATAAAATATTAAAAAAAAAATCAAAATATATTTTATTTTTTTCAAAAATAAATTTTTTCAAAATTTTATGTATTAAAAAAATATTATAACTTAACGAATTTCTTTTTTATATAAATTTCCAGCAAACATTAAATTAAGCTAAATAGTTCATTAAAAAGAGATCTCATATGCATAAATAATATACATATATATTTCTTGGGTCAATGAAAAAACTGTGCACCACTCAATGTTTGCTATCCATACAAAATAATTATAATTCTTCAAACTAAAAAATAATCTTCTATATGAAAATGGTGCAATATCCAACTGCCGCCCCAATTCAAACAAAACCGCACCAAATTCCATCAAACTAAAAAAAAATTTTCTATATATTTTTGGTGCAAAATCAAACTTCCGCGCCATGAAATGTTCGATAGCCATACAAAATAATTATATTTCATCAAACTTAAAAATTTTCTTCAATATGAAAATGGTGCAGTTTCAAACTTCTGCTCCATAAACGAAATATATGTATATATATAGAGAAAAAAGTTATATAGTCATTCATATAGTATTTATAGATTATAGTATTATGGTATACACAAAGTATATGTATAGTATAGAGAGGAAAACGCTTTTTTCGGTTTGGTTAGTTAAGAAATAAAAAGAGTTTAAATAAAAATAAATAAAAGTAAGTCTGTTATAAGGGATTTCTATAAATATTTCATAAATAAAAAGGAAGAAGAATTTTATATTGTGTTATTGAGCTTTATAAAATATATAATTCCAAATTATCAATTGGCCAAATTTAATTAATTAATAAAACCGAAGTAAATCTTAGTTACCGCAACAATTAATGAAGCTGTAATTGATTGAAATAATTATTTTCAAAGAAAAGTTTTAATTTTTTTAATTAAAACAGCCTGGGTAACTATATTTTAACAGGACAAGCGATCGGGATATCGTTTATTCTGTAACGTACTTTCTTCTTTTGTTTTGAAAGTTTACGCAATAAAAATTTAATTTTATAGTTTTTAAAAATAGTTACTTATATTTATTTTGAAATATAATATGCATAACTCAATTTTAATTCATTGTATAAGTCTATAGTATGTATTAGTACGTTCTTTGTAATTAATGTTATTTTGTTTTAATTTTTAAATATTTATATATTATGAGAAATATACCTCTTTGGGACACCTCATAAAAAAAATGCGTCGAAAGACCTACTTCTTGGCTGATGTGGAAACGGTTGGGCGGTTTGTAGGGCGGTTTTTTTAGAAAGTGCACCAGGAGCAAAAATCTCTAGCTCCGGCACTGACCGAAGTAATCGAAATGGTCGATACCAGGGCCGAATGCGCTGCGCCAGCTGCTACAGGCATCCCCATCCCAATGATCGAAGACAAACTTGCGTCACCTATAAATGCCTTTGGTTGACTTCAGACAAATCTTCAGACAAAGGTTCAGACAAATCTGGCTTCAATTCACTCTGCATTGCTCTTTGTTTAGGGAGATCAATTTTTGACAATTTCACCAAACCCACAGGTTCGGAAATTGAAACTGAATTCGTAGGCTGTGCAATGGCAGATTGAAAATTTAATAAATTTTTTAGTGCTGCGGAACTCGTAAAATTTTTCGATAATCTTCCCGTACAGCAATATGACTAGAAACATTTCTTAAAATTCCGCTAGCAAATTCCATTATTTTAAAAGTTTTACTATACGATAGCAAGTAAACTAGAAATGCTAATGCTCCTTCAACAGCACACAACTTAACTTTATTGGTTTTGTTATGCGCTGAAAAATTCCATAAAACCGACAATACTGCGTTTAATGTATTTTCATTATGACTCTTGATGGCAGCTTTAGCCAAGGCTGTGACAATCCCCATTCTGCTTAAGGCGGCTTTCATATTATAATCGGATTGCCACGATAAATTATGCAACACACTTGCGGTTACTTGGACAAGATCATCGGGTGCGGAATCTAATTGCTCTACTAGAGCTACCATAAATTCCTTATTGGAGCAGAGTAATGCTTTATTATTACCATTACCAAATGTTAAATTTGTTAATGCCATTAATGCATAACGCCGTATTGAATTGCAACACTGATCTCATGGGTTTGGACCATGAGCAGCATGATCTAAATGTACTAAACTGGCAATTGCTTGGATTGCACCCAATTTACACATTGCCTGACGATGCTCTTCATCAAAACTAACGTTCATGAGACTAGAAATTGATGCTAATGGATGACTATATAAATCCTCTGCAATAGCTTGACAACCACTTTGTAGAAAGGCTTTTAAAGAGCAACAATAGTCCACTATTTGTTCCATTGAACTTAATAATGTTGCCTCACGTCTACCCGCCTCCTCATCTGGATTACCAGCTACAAAATTATTTAAAGCCATTGCAGTAATTTTAACAAAAAAAATTTGTAACTAAATTACAAAAAAAACTCTTCAAAACCATTCGCCATCGCAAAATTAATAAATTAAATAATTAACAAATAGTGTAAATGGTCGACAAAAAAAATAATTCTACACTAATGTAACTAAACTACAAAAAAAAAACGACTAATAATTATGAATAGGGTAAATATAAATAACACTAATTGTAAAATGACTACTACTAAATACGACACTAACCAAAAAAAAAATTAAATAAATACCAAAAATTGAAAAAAAAATGACCCTAGTTATATTAGGTAACTAATATACCAAAAAAAACTAACTCTAATAAATAACGAATATTGTAAAAATAAGCAAAGCTAACAAATATTGTATAATAATAAAAAAAAAGAGACAAAAAAAAATTTTTAAAGAAAAAAAACACTACTCGTTTTAAGTTTATTTTTCCTCAAAATTTTCTCTCCGTCAGCGCTCGCCTATAGCAACAAAATAATTTTTAACAAAAAAAAATCAAAAGAAATAACGCAACCAACAAAAAAAACGAGAACAAAAAAATTCAAAATTTCGCAAAACCAAATATTTCTTTTTTTATAATTAATTTGACAACTCCCCAGAATGGATACTCTCTCTGGATTTCTACTTAAATGGACAGAGAAGGGAAGGGGTAAGGTAGGAATAGGGTTAGGGAGTAGGGATACTTCAATGAGAAATATTCCCCCAACACCACAAAAAAAATCTTTGGCCGTCCCAATTCACACAAAGTTCAACTTACGTTGAACACAAAAACACACACATGCTAGGACCCCCTTTTAGACTACTAAAAGCGGGTGTCCAACTAGCGGACGGACACTTTGGGGAGGATACGTTAAGGAACACCTTAACGCAATTTCTAACCCCCCAAAATAAATAAACAAATGACACTGGTAGGACAGGTAATGGACAACCAAAACCATTATCTAACTACCAGAACATAAAATTGAATTGGAACAACCTCCGATGTTCCTCATAGGGAAGGAAGAATACCACCCACGGAAGGGGAAGACGTTGCGGTATTGAATGCCGCTCCATCCGACTTAAGCAACCTCAGATGGAGATTTCAAAAAAAAAATTTAAATTAAGCCACAATTTGGGCACCAATTGTAACACAATTGGTGCATCTTAAAGTCCCATGATTTGGGCGCCAATTGTAACAGGATGATAATTTTCCAAAAAAAAATTACCACTTGTTAGCTATAGGTAAGTCGGAGGAGGTAACGTCGGAGTTCTAGTGAAGTGGGCGCCAGGTCTAGGGTGACCAACAGTGCATCACAAAAAAAAACGCTAGACCAAATTTTATAATACTAGAACTCCTTGGACCACTGGGATTTCCTCCTAAGTTTTGCCAGCTACGCTCAGCCTGTGGGGCGTGAGTCGACCAGTGATCCAAACGGCAACCAATACTACAATACGATGATGCTTTCACTAATAAAGATTTTCACAAAAAAAAATCTTTAGAGTGAAGCACCATCGCTTAAGGAATAAGGAGAGAGAAGGACAAGAAATCCATTGCGATCCATCCTGGGGATTTGTTATAAACTCAGCCAGCCATTCTAAAAAAATTCAACAAAAAAAAATCAAAAAAAAAACAACCCAGCAGCAACAACCCAGCAGTGCCAACACACTCCAATAAAATAATAAAAAAATTTGGAATTTTCAAAAAAATAAATAAAATTCCATATAAATTATAATAAATAAAAAAAAACGATTAATTTTGTTTTTTTAACAGGAGGTTGTTTTTGGTTTTTATTAACAGAAAATTTTAAAATTATGCGTGGACGCCGTTGCCGCTACTCTGCTCTCCCTTAAACGTGACGGAAGTAATTTTATTTTTGTTTTGCTGGATCGGCCCGGTGCAGTGTATTCATTGGCCGTAGTTCATTATTAAAATTTTATTTTTATTTTAATAATTCTATGACTAGCAATCTAGTTTTAATTTTAATTCTATGACTAGCAATCAATTTAATTTTTCTTGGTTTCCCTTCTTTAAATTTTTGTTTTTCCTTCTTCCCTTCGTTTATTTTTCATTAATCGGGTTTGTCTCTAACAACTTTTATTTTTAGTTTTAATTTATTTTTATAAACCGGGGTTTATTAAAAAAAATCACAAAGTTCTCCAATCTCTAATTTTCCTTTCTTAAACGAAAAAATTCCCTTTTTCTCTTTTTTCTTAAATTTTAATTTCAACACTTTTTTTAAAAAAAATTGTTTTTCCCAATCTTAATTGATGATTGGTTTCTAATTTACTCCCACGTCTGCCGGCCAGTTATTTAAATAAAAAACAACTTTAAAAAAAAAATACCAAATTAAAAATCTGCAAAATACAGAAAACTTTCAAACAAATTTTAATACAAAACCAAAAAAAAAAACAAAACCCAAAAAATGTCCGACCGACCGCAACCAATTTTTCTTCCAACTCCCCGAAACAATAATTTTTCAAATTTTCCAATTCGAAACTCTATTGTTTCCTCGATCGCGTGATCTCTTGACTTTCGGAATCAAAACATGACCCGCAAGGGCAACAAAGGTTGTCTATTGTTTTGATCCGCTGACGGGAATTTCGAACCAATACTAACATGACTACCAACCTACAGAAAATTTTTTTAATACAGCCGTTTGCTGACATCTGGAATATGACAAGCCGGTATACAACAATAAACGTCAAGTTGGACAAGACGTAAACAAATAAATATAGGTGGTTTTTTTTATATTTTAATAAATAGTAACTTATTTTTAAAAATAAATTAACATATATAAAACACGGTGTCACAACCTTGATCCATTTCATGCAAGATAAATGATGTGTAATCAGAGAGATTTGTAACCGCTGATCTTCCTGTCGTGAAGCCATGTTGGTGTATGCAGATAGAACTAAGGAGGTGATCGTAGAGCTTAGTAGTAATTATTTTTTCAAACAGTTTGAGTATTGCTGAAAGAATAGCAATACCACGATATTTTGTTATATGTGTTCTGTCGCCACTCTTGAAAATCGGACATATAGATGATTTTTTCCATGCATCTGGAAAGGTTCCTGATTCCAGGGACTTGTTAAAGATGTCCAATAACGGTGAAACTAGTTGTGCTGCACAATTCTTTAAGAAAAATATTGGTGGAATATTATCTGGTTCAGCTTTTTTATTGCCATCTAGTAAGAGAAGTTCCTTTAATAGTTCGTCTTGACTTATCTTTAAATGTGTCAAATTTCGACCATTGTTATCTATATACTCAAACGTGTCATTGTCAAATGATAATTTGTCAGTATATACAGATTTAAAGAACTGGGCAAACTTATTACTAATATCTGACTCGTTAGTAAATTCCTCACCAGACATATGCATTTTACTTGGCAATCCTTTTGATTTCTTTTTGTAGTCTACGTACGAATAGAAATTTCGGGGATTGTTTTTTAAGTCTGAACTAGTTTTTGATATGAAACTCTCATAACATCTGGATTCATGATTCCGGAACTCAAGACTTAAAGTGTTGAAACATAATAGGTCGCAATCCAGCTTTGATTTATTCCATTTACGATGAGCTTTGTTTTTGCGATTTTTAAGATTAATTAGTGTCTTATCATACCAAGGCGGTGATCGTGTAATTCGTACCAATTTTTTTGGTATATAATTTTCGATCACTTCGCAAAGCTTATTGTGAAGTTCATGATCCACATCAGTATTCAGATTTTCAGCATTTATGTTCCACTCACAGCCAGTCAATATTCTATTGATCTGATCATAATTTGCTTTATGAAAGTTGTATTTTTCAAAACTACGAGTTGGTACCATAAAGTTGTCATCATAGAAATAGTTTACACTAAAAGTCTTGTGAAAAACGCTTGTTTTTGACGTTATTATCGGGACGCACTCATTTAATATGAAATTATCAGATACATTGGTGAAGACCAGGTCTAAAACATTTAAAAAATTATTTTTTAGACCACAGATCTGATTTATATCATATTCTGATAGATGATCTAGAACGCAAGCTTGTTCATTGGATGTTATATTTATAGCATCCCAGATAGAACTATTGTCATCATTTTGAGCCCATTTTAAATTAGGAAGATTAAAATCACCGAACATAAAGAAGTCATCGTTATCTTTAAATTTAGATAACAAGTCAGTTGGGATTGTCATATTATTTTTATAAATTTCTTCGTTTAATCCGGGTTGAATATAAAAAGAGCCAATAATAATATTTTTGTCTTTAGTAGATATATTAACCCAAATTTGTTGGGAGGTGTTGAAGTCGATGTTATACGTTGATATATCAACTTCTTTACATACGATGGAGCAATGAACGGCTATAAGAACACCACCTCCTCTATCTTGATTATTTCATAGACTACGATCACATCTGAAAATCTTCCATGAAGAGTCCAAGATCTCAGTATCGAGATGATCGTTTTGTTTTAACCATGTTTCAGTGATGATTAAAACATTATATTCACTGGAGGATGCAAGTCTATGAAAATCAACTAAGCAGCTACGCATTCCTGACATATTTTGGTAGTATATTCGTAACTCCTTACGTGAATCAGAATTGATTTTTTCACAAGATGGTCCAATTCTGTTCAGTCGTGAATTAAATTCACGAACTTTGAAATTGTATGGCCATTTACTACTTTTCAATAAGGTATCTAAGACAGACACGGGTACCGTAACTATAAAGTTGGAGTAGGATAGATTAGAATCAGCGTTGTCCCATGGCACCATTAAGTTGCAGCTTCTAACAGGGCATCCAAATGTTTTCTGTATAAAATTTGTAATATCAGCTGAAGTTGTCGATACATAAGCATATTTTATGTAAATGCTGGTGTACTGATCAGTTATATTACAATTTAGCAGGCAATAATTAGAATCTTCGTTGTGTTTTACAACATCTGTAGTACCAGAAATGACTGGTAAATTATTGACCTCTGGTGATAGAAGTGAAGTTATTGGTTTCTTAGGAACACGGACGAAAAAACCTATACTGGGCTTCACGTTGTCGCTGTAGATACTCCATTCGCTTCGAAGAAATATGGCTGCGATAGGTTTTTAAATCAGCCGATACGTTATCGGATGAGACGCCAAAACTTTCGTGATATGTATCATAGATGATCCTTAGATCCGCAGGATTTGATGGAAGACCTTCCTGTTGGATTAAAATCATTACATGTGTTTTAGTTTTACCATCGATGCATGTATCCTGATCCTGATCATGAAGATACGCCAAAAATAAAAGCACGTTTTCGAAAATTCTATGATCTCTAAGCCGGGAAAGCAAGTATCTACCATCAGCTTGTTCGGCTGAGCTTTTGGTAAACCTTACAATTGGTGGAATTAAAGGATCAGCAAGGTTAGGAGATGGGCGTGGAATAACAGGATGATGGGTTGAGTTTGAAGCTCCAGCCATATAAGTTTCCCCTTGCACAAAGTTTCATATTTGTTTGTACTGGTATTTGCCGAACTTGGTGTAATAACAAGGACATCGTTTTATATTATTAATATTATTGTTGTTATTATTATTATTATTATTATTATTATTATTAGTAGTAATGCTATTATTATTATTGTTGTTGTTGTTTTCATCATCATTATTATTATTATTATTATTATTATTAATATTATTATTTATATTACTATTATTGTTGTTATTAGTAGTAGTAGTATTATTGTTATTAGTATTAATATTATTATTATTGTTGTTTTTGTTGTTGTTATTATTATTTTTATTTTTATTTTTATTTTTAGATTTTCGTTTAGTACTGTACCTATTTTTATTTCTACTATTACCATTGTTATTTTTATTTTTAATATTATTATTACTATTATTAATATTGCTCTTATTATTTCTATGATTATTTTTGTTATTGTTTTTCCTTTTAATATTATTATTATCATTGAAACTATTAATTATTGCACTACGGTATGAAATAGGTGAAGAGGTAATAAAATTGTGGTAATATAGAAGATGAATAATTATGTGTATGAAGTTGCGGATGGTATTGTGACTGGCGCCGTCGTAGTATAAATTCGCCATTCACTCTATTATTATTATTATTATTATTTTTATTAGTATTAATATTGTTGTTGTTATTTTTGTTTTTGTTTTTATTATTACGTTTATTATTATTATTGCTCTTATCGTTATTTTTGTGTTTCTTTATGATTTTATCATTTTTCTTCTTTTTATTGTTATTATCTCAAATTTTCGATGGTAGTTTATGTGGTAACTTTTTAAAATGGAAGCTGTGGCATTTATACTACGCCACAACTGAACTTTGTCCAGTAAAGATACAGCTGTATGTACTGGAATGTCAACTTTAAAACTACTATGATTAGCTTTATCCTTTTTCAAAAAACGTGGATGGACGCTTTTGCAGAGTACTTCTGTAATACCAAAATTACTCACAATAATTTTTTTTAACCATACAGCGTCATAGAGCAAGGGCGGACCTCGAATGTATAATGAGCAGCATTTAATTGAAACAGCTTCGTCAACAATACGTTCTTTAATTATGTCCTTTGTATTAGTAACATTGGTGTCGTCATTATTCATAACATTTTCAATGGTATTAATCTCCTCAAATATCGACGTGCAGTTAAAATTTAAATTTGGCTGGGTCTCCGGTATACCTTCTTTGATTGGATTTTTGCTTTTCAATTCGTCAATAACATCATTAAAAATTAATCTCATAGAAGCAAGTTCATTACCATAGTTTGATAATATGGTCTTTATTTCATGCGGACTATGCATTTGAAGTAGTGCATTTTGAATCTTATTTGAAAACACTAGATTCTGAGATTCGGTTTTATCAAATATAGATTGAAATTTTACTGCATAACTATCGGATGAAGTTTTCAGTTTTTTTATTGCTGAAAGTAAGTTGTCAAATTGAAAGTTTAGTTTTTCAGTCAGAGAATCTCTAATTCTGTTTTCCAATTCTTTAAACGTATCTAAACTAATATAAAGTTTATCAACTTTATTTGAAAATAGACTCAGATTATCGGTTTGAGATTTACACTTACTATCAATTTTATGTACATGGCAGCTTATATCGTCTACATGTTGCAATATCATATTAATGTTTTCATCTGCTTTTCAAAATTTAGTATCATTTTTGCGCATACCGATTTTTATAGAATCAAGTGTATCAGTCACTGATTTCAATATGTCATTGTTTGATTTATATTTAATAGCAAGCATGACATGAGAAAGATTTATTGATTTACATTCATTGCAAAAGTATAGGAATGAACGATTATATTCTTTCAAATATTTTTTAGCTGTACGTGAAATGCCAACAGATTGAGGATGGTAAAAAGTGTTGCAAATGCCGTTACATGCTAATATTTTGTTGTTACCCTTTGAGCAAGGTTAATATTATTATTATCATTGAAACTATTAATTATTGCACTACGGTATGAAATAGGTGAAGAGGTAATAAAATTGTGGTAATATAGAAGATGAATAATTATGTGTATGAAGTTGCGGATGGTATTGTGACTGGCGCCGTCGTAGTATAAATTCGCCATTCACTCTATTATTATTATTATTATTATTTTTATTAGTATTAATATTGTTGTTGTTATTTTTGTTTTTGTTTTTATTATTACGTTTATTATTATTATTGCTCTTATCGTTATTTTTGTGTTTCTTTATGATTTTATCATTTTTCTTCTTTTTATTGTTATTATCTCAAATTTTCGATGGTAGTTTATGTGGTAACTTTTTAAAATGGAAGCTGTGGCATTTATACTACGCCACAACTGAACTTTGTCCAGTAAAGATACAGCTGTATGTACTGGAATGTCAACTTTAAAACTACTATGATTAGCTTTATCCTTTTTCAAAAAACGTGGATGGACGCTTTTGCAGAGTACTTCTGTAATACCAAAATTACTCACAATAATTTTTTTTAACCATACAGCGTCATAGAGCAAGGGCGGACCTCGAATGTATAATGAGCAGCATTTAATTGAAACAGCTTCGTCAACAATACGTTCTTTAATTATGTCCTTTGTATTAGTAACATTGGTGTCGTCATTATTCATAACATTTTCAATGGTATTAATCTCCTCAAATATCGACGTGCAGTTAAAATTTAAATTTGGCTGGGTCTCCGGTATACCTTCTTTGATTGGATTTTTGCTTTTCAATTCGTCAATAACATCATTAAAAATTAATCTCATAGAAGCAAGTTCATTACCATAGTTTGATAATATGGTCTTTATTTCATGCGGACTATGCATTTGAAGTAGTGCATTTTGAATCTTATTTGAAAACACTAGATTCTGAGATTCGGTTTTATCAAATATAGATTGAAATTTTACTGCATAACTATCGGATGAAGTTTTCAGTTTTTTTATTGCTGAAAGTAAGTTGTCAAATTGAAAGTTTAGTTTTTCAGTCAGAGAATCTCTAATTCTGTTTTCCAATTCTTTAAACGTATCTAAACTAATATAAAGTTTATCAACTTTATTTGAAAATAGACTCAGATTATCGGTTTGAGATTTACACTTACTATCAATTTTATGTACATGGCAGCTTATATCGTCTACATGTTGCAATATCATATTAATGTTTTCATCTGCTTTTCAAAATTTAGTATCATTTTTGCGCATACCGATTTTTATAGAATCAAGTGTATCAGTCACTGATTTCAATATGTCATTGTTTGATTTATATTTAATAGCAAGCATGACATGAGAAAGATTTATTGATTTACATTCATTGCAAAAGTATAGGAATGAACGATTATATTCTTTCAAATATTTTTTAGCTGTACGTGAAATGCCAACAGATTGAGGATGGTAAAAAGTGTTGCAAATGCCGTTACATGCTAATATTTTGTTGTTACCCTTTGAGCAAGGTGAGTCCAAAATGAGTCAAAAAAGAAGTCCGCTATATATAGCGAATCTCATTTCTGATTCGTTTTTCTGAGATAAAAACGTATCATCTACGAATCATTCGTGTATGATAATTAGACTCGAAGCGATATTAAACTTCAAAATTAGTACTTCGACAAAAATTGATACGTCTGCGACTCAGATTTATATCTCAGAAACGTATCAAAAAAGCGAAATGAAATTGAGACAGTATATTCTTCAAAATTGATACGTTTGCGAACTTAATAGTGAAACATCTGCGGCTCATATTTACATCTCAGAAACGTATCAAAAAAGCGAATTGAAATTGAGACAGTATATTCTTCAAAATTGATACGTTTGCGAACTTAATAGTGAAACATCTGCGGCTCATATTTACATCTCCAAAAAGTATCAGAAAAGCGAAGTGAAATTGAGACAGAAAATTAGAATTAAATTTGAAACCTAAATTTATTCAAAAAGTGAAAATGAAATAGCAAAGATTTGTTTATAATATTATTTATTATTATCACATCATTTTATTAAAAATGTTAATTAAAATTCAATATTTTTATAAATAAATTTACATATTAATTTATATTACATATCTCATAATTTCATGTTTCTATTATAAAATATGCCTATGTCTAGAAATATATTATAGTTATGCAGCCCTAAAATATAGGTTTTTAGATGTAGGCTTAAAATTAAATTATTCATTATAAATTTTTAAAATTATACCTGTTTTGTTACTGTATCCTTAAAAAATAATTACTTTCTAAGAACAATGACAAAACAGGTATACTTAATTTTAAAAATTTACCGTAGGTATATGTTTTGTAAAATTAAAAAAAAAATTTAAATAAAAAAATAATTAAAAAAATTCTATCATTTATGCCGCTAAAACGATATGAAATGGAGACATTTATGAGATAGAAATTAGTTCGTTTGCGAAATATAAATTTTGGTTTGCATTTATGAGATAAAAATGAGACATTTATGAGATAGAAATTAGTTCATTTACGAAATATAAATTTGGGTTCGCATTTATGAGATAAAATGGAGACATTTATGAGATAGAAATTGGTTCATTTACGATATATAAATTTTTATTTTATAATATATTCTGTATTTTAAAATATAAATATATTTATATTTGAAATTTAAAATGTAATATAATTTTTTATTTAAAAAAATTCTATCACTTATGCCGCTAAAAACGATATGAAATGGAGACATTTATGAGATAGAAATTAGTTCATTTACGAAATATAAATTTGGGTTCGCATTTATGAGATAAAATGGAGACATTTATGAGATAGAAATTAGTTCGTTTCCGAAACACAAATTTGGATTCGCTGCTGCGTTACAGAAATGAGATATTTCTGAAACATCTTTTTGATTCAGATTAACGATATAAAATTGACACATTTATGAGATTGAAAATAGTTCATTTCTGAGATACAAATTTGGATTCGCTTTTGCGATACCGAAGTGAGATATTTCTGTAATATCTTTTTGATTCAGATTAAACGAAGCGAAATTGATACAAAAACGAAATACTTTTTAGATATGTCAAGAAAATAGTTGTCTCCATTCTGTCTCAATTTAAAATCAGAAAAACTGAGCTGGGAATTTGCATAAAGGGTAGTGTCGTTAATTTCAATACAGCAATTATTACTGTTACATTTATACATTATATAGGCCGTAAAGATATTAACACTGGACCAAAAACAAATTTAAATATTATAATTTGATTGTATATTATTGTATATTATATTCTAAATTAAGAATATAATATACAATTTGATTTGATCAGCTGATAACATATGACAGTTGGAACACCAAATGACATTACTCGTTCAGTGCACCGAAGTTACTTTTTATGACACCGCATGAGTTTTGACAGTCATCGACATCGACACCGACTACCAATACCAACTACTTGTGCCACTGAACGCTCCCATTGTAGAGAGAGACGCATGCTACATTAAAAAGTTAAAAATAAACATAATTCTAAACGCAAAGCACCGAATATATTACCGTGTTCAGTAGATGCGCTAGAATCTAGCGTTCGAGCGTTGGGCTGATTTTCATTACCATGAAGTTCAATTTTCATTACCATGAATTTGCAGATGTTGACCAGAACGAGACAGAAAATTCATATTTTCCTGTTGTTTAATAGAAAGAGAAACACATCTGCAATATTTGACATTCACGTCTTTTTATAGTAAATATTTTGACATTGGCATCTTTTTATAGCAAATATTTTACATTGGCGTCTTTTTATAGGAAAAGATGTCGCGTTTCATCTTTTCCTATAAAAAGATGTGAATGTAAAAAAAAAAGTGATATCAATGTCAAAAATAAAACTGTTATTTTTTGTTATTTTGAAAAAATATTTAATATGATTGTCATTGAATGTATTGAATATTCTAAAAAAAAAATAACTGGAGAAAATTTGTTAAAAAAACTGGAAAATTTCTATTTAATTCAATTTTTGTTGGTTGTGTTGAAAAATTTATGTCAAAATCTTTACCATAAATATTTTTAAATACTAGAGTTGTCTCTTACATATGTTTTTTATATCTATCTCGTTTTAATTTTCTGCAACTTCACGGTAATGAAAATCACTTCATGAATATGAAAATCAGCCTTTTGACTGTATATTTACTGATACTTTCTAGATATCTATCTGGACAGTAAATAGACAGTAAAACTTCGCGGCCAGTCTAATTATCATACAACGAATGAGTCGCAGCTTTTCGTTTTCGTCTCACCAATCTGATTTAGAAACGAAGTCTAATTTTTAATATATAATTATCACTTTATCTTTATTTATCTGAATAATATAAATATTAATAAATATTAAAATTTTATTTGCTGTAATTTAAAAAACGTTAAATAATTTTCTCTATTAAATAATTTACTATATTAATAATAATAATAATAAAAATTCAATTTTTATTATTATTATCAACGAACGCTTATTCGTTGATTATTATTATTAAAATTTATTGATTAATATATTATTGTGATACATTTGTGTCAATTTCATTCAATCAACTAAAGTTTTAAAAAAATATAAGTAGCTATATATTTTTTTCAAAAATCTGGAAATAATTTGATTAACAATCATTAATAATATTTTAAAACACGAAATTACATCATTCAAATATTTGAAATAAATGAAGTCATTGAAATAATTGGAAATAATAATTTTAATGGTATATACACAGTCCAAAATTAATGAGTTACATCCTTGTACACAGTTCTTTTTTGAAAAAAATATTTACCGGAACGCTATATTATTTTTAATTCTATAGAAGGAAAACTGATACAGAAACTGAATTTAATTTATTGAATAATTATCATTTATTATAAGAAAAAATAATTTTAAAATTACAAGTTTTTCCCTAAAATTGCCATGTTTTCATCATAATCCTTTTCACGATTTCTTTTTTTGCAGTTTGTGTCCGTAGCTGAATGATGACCTCGAATGAGCTCCGGTACAAAACAAGCGCTGCTTGTGCATGAAAAAAACTGCTTAAACAAAGTTAATTAAATTATTGAACATTTCCATTTGCTTTTACATGTTATATAAATTTTGTTCCAAATACGTATACAAATATATTTGACATAAAAAAATGTAAGCAATACATTTTTTTAATGGCAACACTGAAATGTCAAATTTCAACAAATCTGTGATACTATTGGTGTTTCTTATTTAAATCTATAAATCGCCTAGATTTTTTAAAATCTGAAATCAGATTAAACTGTCGAGTGAAATAAGAAAAAATTCTTCGATCAAAAAAATCAATCTGAGTAATCTGAAATTTAAGTAAGAAACAGCCATCAAATTGATCAGATTGATCTGAGCAGAAATAAGAAACAGTTTCAGATTAATCAGATTGATCAGACTGGTCTGAGCGTAAATAAGAAACACACCACAGAAGGATTATCTATGGGTTTCAAAAAATATACTTACCCAGTGAGAATGTTTATACCAACATCGGCCCGACTTAAGCTGAGTTTTTTTATTCCTACTCTATACTACTCGATATAAAAGGAATAAAAAAACGGTGTAGTGCAAGGGGAAAATATGATTTAGAATTGATTGAAAAAAATTTGCCCACTTTGTTGATATTTTTTTAAAATCAAATTTTCAATATTCAAATATACGAAATGAAGTATCTTCTTGTCAAATTTATAGTTGCCATATTAAAATTTAATAATTTCCCATTAATTTCCCTTTTACTCTACATGTTGTACTGGATAATTATGTAGAGTAGCTACAACAACAATCATACAGATACTCTACTCGTATAGTTTGATATATATGTCAAAATACTACTGTCAGAAATTTTCTGTTTTGAAATTTCAAATTTTATTTTGTGTTGTATTGACGGGGATTATTGTTTATTAAAATTAGTATTGCAGTTTAAAATTAGTATTATTACATATTTACTTATTTTTCCTTAAATTTTGCCAATTCTAATTTTTAACAATATTTGTTTAAATTATTTCAGTGCTACCAGATTATATAAATATGTAAAATAAACGTAAAAACATGAAATATTCAGTACTGCCAGACATAAAATGTAAAAAAAATATCAAAATATCTCAGGCACCAAAAACAGATGTTCACGTAATTTAAAAAAAAAATATCAAAATATCAAGAAAATTCCAATCCATACGAATCGGGTGAAAATTGGTATCGTGTCAGGCTGACGAGTTTATATCAAAGCGAGAAAATACTTTGATTATCTTCTATCTCAGTCTGACATTATATTTTTATATATTGTCATTTCGATACCAACAGGGGGGCTACTATGAAACTATTCGATTGCCGCGCATATCGAATATTATGCGCAAAATAAGAATTCGATCCGCGTCGAATTACCCTACTATGAAAATTAGATATCGAACAACTTTTTTGACGCTTTATCCGAGACACATTTACAAAAAACATTGGCGCTTTACCAATTTTTATAGGCGCATTGCCATTTTTATTGGGGTATGTAGAATAAAATGATCAGCTGATTGTTTAAAAACATAATTTTTGACATTTATAAATATAAACAAGAAGTTTATTTTGGTAAACTTAAAGTTATTAATTTAATTTTGAACTAAAGAAAGTAAAAAAAAGTATAAAATGGATTTCTTGCATTTTGCTTTATATCGAGGAGCATTTAAAATTTTTTTAGCGATGTCGTCATTTTTTATTAAATAAATACTCCACTAATAACAAATTGTTTTGAATTTGTTGAAACCCGAAAATAAAAAATTAAAAAAATTTCTTACTTTTATTTAAACTACATTTATTGTTTTTTTTTATTTAATATAATTTATTTACACATTAAATAAATATATTTTTTAATTTAGAAATGCTTACATTTTAAAATAACTACCGGAAATAAATATCCGTCATCAATTTTGCTGTCGAATATATATATTCGATCGCGCATAAAATGCGCAGGCGCGACAATTTAACGTTCATGGTAGGGCGGATCATTCGACAGACGTCGAATATTTTTATTTCATAGTAGCAAAATTCGATATTCGATAGGCGCGGCGGGCGCATTTTTTTCATAGTAGCCCCCCAGAGTACCTACGCGTTGGTATATACGTCAGTTCTCTCTGGGTAGCTACGTATTGAAAAATGAAAATTATCCCTGGTAAAATATTTAAATTGTGCATAAGAAATAGACTCTTTCGGTCTATTTTTCCTTAAAGTGCCAGTCACAGTGATTTCGATTCGAACGGCACGTTCTTGGTGCAAGATAAAAATCTTACCTTATAGCTAACAGGTGGTAATCTTACCTTATAGCTAACAGGTGGTTTTGGACCCTTGGCCCCAAGGGTCCAAAAAGCCCCTGTTTTGTTTTGCATAATTTTATTATAGAAAAAGAATCTGATTTCATCTTGGAAACAAATACAATAGAAGAGCAAGGTAAACAAGCTGAACAAACAGACAATAACGAAACAGTAAGTGAAGTAGCCGGAATTATAAAAGAAATAGATTAGCTGCGCTATTTGATTCCTGTCCTGTGTTAATCCTGTCTTTAGATTATTCGAAATCCAAAATGCCCTAAAGGACAGTCTTATCTTTGAAACCAAAATTTCATATAAAAATTTCAAAATTTCATATAAAAGGCCAAAGTAGTCCCACTGGCCGACCCACCCTGGCTGAACGGTAGGTCGTACAGCCTTAAGTTTGGGCATGTTGTAAAGGGCAGAGTTGGGCGCAACTTTTGAGGTGTATGTCAATATTCTGAGCCCCAAGGGTCCAAAAAGCCCCATTTTTGGTCTTAGGGCCCTGGCTCCCCCTTAATAAAAACTAATATTTTTTTTTCGTATATATATTCCACTCATGGAGTACTCTCATTTGTTACCCCACACGACCTCCTCCCTCCCTCTAATAAAGGGATCACATACAAACTCCCGACCCCCCTAGGGGGGCTCAGGGCGCCGAGCGCCAAGTTTTGAAAGTGGGAGGTGAACAAGGGTATACAGGAGAAGGAAATCCTGTCTTTAGATTATTCGAAACCCAAAATGCCCTAAAGGACAGTCTTATCTTTGAAACCAAAATTTCATATAAAAATTTCAAAATTTCATATAAAAGGCCAAAGTAGTCCCACTGGCCGACCCACCCTGGCTGAACGGTAGGTCGTACAGCCTTAAGTTTGGGCATGTTGTAAAGGGCAGAGTTGGGCGCAACTTTTGAGGTGTATGTCAATATTCTGAGCCCCAAGGGTCCAAAAAGCCCCATTTTTGGTCTTAGGGCCCTGGCTCCCCCTGAATAAAAACTAATGTTTTTTTTTCGTATATATATTCCACTCATGGAGTACTCTCATTTGTTACCCCACACGACCTCCTCCCTCCCTCTAATAAAGGGATCACATACAAACTCCCGACCCCCCTAGGGGGGCTCAGGGCGCCGAGCGCCAAGTTTTGAAAGTGGGAGGTGAACAAAGGTATACAGGAGAAGGAAATCCTGTCTTTAGATTATTCGAAATCCTAAATGCCCTAAAGGACAGTCTTATCTTTGAAACCAAAATTTCATATAAAAATTTCAAAATTTCATATAAAAGGCCAAAGTAGTCCCACTGGCCGACCCACCCTGGCTGAACGGTAGGTCGCACAGCCTTATGTTTGGGCATGTTGTAAAGGGCAGAGTTGGGCGCAACTTTTGAGGTGCATGTCGACCCCATAAGACAGAGGGGGCTCAAGGACCCAATTTTTTCTTTTGGGGCCTAGGCCCTCCCTTTATAAAAAGTTAATTTTTTTTTATACAGACTTACTCCATAACTCCAGGGCTTTCATTTGTTACCCCACTCGAGGCCCCTCCCCCCCACAAAAAAAAGTTTCATACAAAATTTAGCCCCCCCTGGGGGCCGTATTTGGTCCGACCCCCCCAAAATTTTTAGGTGAGGGGGTGCAGACACCCAGGGGGAAGGGGAGGGCGTTTTTTTTTTTTTAAATCCAAAATGCCCTAAAGTGCATTTCAGCCTGCGTTGCTTACAAGGAGTCAAAAACAATTTAATTTCATCCAAAGCTCCACAAGACTGCATTGAGCAAGCTTTTGGACTTCTGAAGGGAAAAATTAGAATTTTGAAAAGTATGGACGTTAGCAAAATGACATATATAAAACTTATAATAGTTTCCTGTTTTGTTTTGCATAATTTTATTATAGAAAAAGAATCTGATTTCATCTTGGAAACAAATACAATAGAAGAGCAAGGTAAACAAGCTGAACAAACAGACAATAACGAAACAGTAAGTGAAGTAGCCGGAATTATAAAAGAAATAGATTAGCTGCGCTATTTGATTCCTAATGAAATATTATTTTGTACATATTTTAAAATTTTAAATGTACATATTTATAAAAATTTCAAATTTTTCAAAATTCATTTATTTTTAAAATTTGTTGATATATATATCCCAAACACAGTTCAGTTTTCTTTTTCATATACTTAAATATTAGTCAAAATTCATTTACATTTTAAATAATTCAAAACTTAATAATTTCAAAAATTAATAATTCAAAAATATAACTAAAATATATGGATGGCTCGGAGCTGAACCGGCCGTCAGAAAAATTTAATTCTGTAATATTAAGGGGCTAAGTATATATCAACTCTAATTAATTCCTCGAAAGTTTTTGTTGCAGTTATTGTAGCAATAAGTAACAAAAACATTCGAGGAATTAATTAGTTGATACACTTAACACCTTAATATTTTTCGTCAGCTCTGAGCCATCCATATAATTAACACATATTTTTTTTATCGTTTTTATTTGTTCATATATTTAAAAACTTTTCATTTAATTCTTTTAAAATAGAAATTCTCTGTTCTTCTAGACGAAGTTTTTGATTTTCAATTGCCACATATTCGGCATGACGCCTTTCATCTTCTTTCGACTCTCTTTGTAAAAATTGTAAAAGATCAGTTTTTGTTTTTTTTTGCGGAGGACTATTTGCTTCTACATCAGTTTCTTCGTCGAGAATTAAAGAATCTTGAAATGAAGAAGATAGCAATTCTTGTGGAGGATTAATACTGTGACGCGTCCCTTATATATTATCAAATATATCAAAATATTCCCAAGTAGTGGTATCTCTACCTGTGGATTTATTTCTCAATTGAATTGTCTTGTAGGTAGTTTTTAAATTATCAAATTTTCTTTTGATATCATTGCAATTAAAATCAATGTTGGATACCTTTTTTATTTCTTCTAAAACAATCCTCCACAAAAAACATTTTTTTTTTCTACCTGAGCTAAATTCTTTTTCCATATTCAATCTTGTTGTTATTAATAATTTTACATTTTCTTCCGACCAATTTAACCTAAATTAAGCAAACGAATAAATATTTATTAATTTTTTAATATACAGGGTGTCCCGGTTTGGGATGCTAATCCGTTAAGGGTTGGTTCCTTGGTTCATTATAAGCAAAAAATCGTACAGAAGGGGGGGTGCATTTTCAACACCCACTGAGCTACAGGGTGTCTTAAAAAAGTCCTTCGGAGAAGTAGGTACAAGCACTTATTCAATTATAACTTCTAGCGTATTGAGCCTAGAATATCCAAGCTAGGCGCGTTTGATAGACAATTAATTTACCTTTATTTCGATGTTATCGTTATTTTCACTGGTTGCTAGGTCTGCGTTAAATTGCGTTAAAGTTGTAATTTTTTCAAAATAATAATAATTAGATTTTGGAAAAATGCCAGTTTTCTCAAAATTTTGTCGGGTTTAAATTTTTTTTTAATTTGATTTGGATGTGTCATAGTGTTACCTACGAAATCGCCATACAAAGCTTTTACCTGCGAATTCTGGTTTGCCCATTAGAAAGGTAAGAAAAAAACGTTCTTTAATTGTGTAAATAATAAAAAAAATTGCTTTCGATTAAAATAATTTTATTTCAAAGTGTTATTTAAATAATTTTACCATTATAGGATTATAGAAGTTGCTCAAAGTGACCTCCATCCACCTGAATGCAAGCAAGTGCTCGTTTTTGTATTGATCTTGTCATATCAAGAGTTGGTAATTGGTCTCAAATTTTTTGCGCTGCTACTTCAATTCGTGCCTTCAATTCTTCTAATGTTCTTTCATCGTCCCCCAAACATAAAAGCTCATAACTGTTAGGTCTGGGGATCTTGCAGGCCAATGTATTGGGCCATTTCTGTTGGTATAAATGTGTTCGTCTTTGGACAAGGGGAACATCTTCTAGCAATCCTGGCAATTCATTCATTTTGCAAAAATATCAAATATTCTGCACTGTTTAATCTTGGTGGCAGAAAAAAAAGGTCCAATGAACATATCACCAATCACACCAGCCCACACGTTTATGCTAAATCGATGTTGAAATGATCTTGTTCATGTTGTATGCGGATTTTCACTTACCCATTCGTGTAAGTTATAAAAATTTGTAATTCCATTTCTGGTGAACTGCGACTCATCGGTCCATAAGATATTTGATGTAAATGTGTAATCGTCGATATGTCTTTCCATCAACCAGTTGCAAAATTCCACTCGCTTCGCCCTATCTGCTGGTAATATCTTCTGCACAGCTGTTGTGTGGAAAGGGTGCAATCTCTCCTCGTGTAATACTCTTGAAATTAGTTGTCTTGACAAATTTAATTGAGAAGAAAGTCGGCGTATACTTATTGTAGGATCTGCTCTTACTGTTCTAAGTAAGAGCAGATCCTACAATCGCGCGATTTTTTTCATTTCATAAGTCGGATTTCGTTAATTATATTTTGAAAATTTAAAAGCACTCTACAACAATTAAAATGTTAATACTAGTTGTTTTTATAAATTTAACAAGTATGCGATCAATCATATTGGTAATATTAAAAATATTTTTTTCATAAATATAATTTCGTGCAAGATATTTGTAATAAATATTTGTAATAAATTTTTTAAAAATGTCGCTTGAATATACGAGAAGCCAAAAAGGTTTTGTTCTTTTAAAAAATAATGGTTATCGTGATACAGCTAAAAAAATAGAAGACCTGGTTAATGATTACGAAAACCGTGACTTAATTGATTTTTTACGGGGTATTGCACACAACTTTAATCTCCAAATTTAATTCGTGTATTATAGTTTTATTCAATTATTTAATATTGTGGGTTATTTAAAATGCGAAAATTAAATTTACCTGATTTTTTTTATATTCCGAAAATACAAAACCTGAAAATTATTAGTTTTGATTTATCATTACGATTATAAAATCTATGAAATCTATTAGATATGAAATCTATTTTATTTGTTTTTATATAAATATTTCTCTATTTGTATTAAGCAATTATTACATTTTTATTATATTATTCTAATTTTATTTTATAATACATAGTTATAAATTAGTTTTCTATATATGACTCACTTAAAGTTTTGAAATTACGATATAGAAAGACAAGATTATACTTCATAGTTCAACATTTAAAAGAAGAAAGAAGGATTAATTCATTGTAAACAAAGTTAGAAAGGTCAATTTTTTTACTATTTTCCATCTTTCTATAATATTTTATTTTCCTTTGTATAACAAAAATGAAAAAGGAAATTAAGGCCAAACAAATAAAGTCCAATAAATTATAAATATATAAGTATTACGATAATAATTTTGAAATCCTTCTTTTATCTTTATATAAATATAAAAATATAATTTTGTTTTAGAAAAAGATATAATAATTATCTGCTTTTAAAATCATTTGTAAAAAAATAATAATTAGAAAATATTTCACTAATAAAAATAATGTTTATATTTTCCACAATTACTAATTTATTTATATTTTCTTCCGGAGATGTTGCTCGTTCGGCAGTTTGAAAATTATGGTAAATTAAAAATATTTTCTTCCGGAGATGTTACTCGTCCGCCAGTTTGAAAATAATAATAAATTTTTGACAAAAAAGCAATTATGGAAACTTGAAACAAATGAAGAGGAACGGGGCAACAGAAAAAATTTCTAAAATTTTTGAACTTTTTTTACCTCTGCCCGCACTTACCTCTCTTCTACGAAAATGGTTGAGGCAGTAACCTGGGCAGTCGCATATAAACAGCCACTACGTCTGCATACTCCAGATTTGAATATTCTGCCATTTTAATATCGCACTTCCTTGTTTTATTTTTATACTATCGCAATTGTTTGTTTAAATTTAAACTGAATAAGTCACATAGTAAGCACACTTGTTTTATACACAATTATTTTATAAAAAGATAAATCCGCATGTATATTGTATATTTATAGCACTATTTTAAGCACTAAAAATCGATGTCAAATTCTTTTTTATTTACATTTACTTTCATATTTTCTTGCGAGAATTTTGACAGCTATCCCTACCCTAATCATATAACCAAAATATAACAACAGGAACGGCGGAAAAAATAAACTAATCATAACTTATGCTACTTTCAAGGGAAGCGGTCATATGTAGGCGAAATAAATGCAATTTTCTTTTCTAAATTATAGGTACATAAATTTTTTTATAAATGTAAAATTTTATAAGTTAGCATTTTACAAAGTAAATTTATTTTAATTTTTTTATAGTAATTTTTTTAGATATTTACCAAAATAAAAAAAACATTTTTTTATTTAAAAAAAAAAATCAAAATATTTATTAAACATTATATTATATATATATATATATATATATATATATTATATTTAAAAAAAAAAATAAAAATTATATAAAAAATGTATATATTTTTTATATGATATAAAAATATATATTTTTAATTTTATATATATCAGAAATCAGAAAAATATATATAAATATATATGTATATATATATATATAAAATTAAAAATATATATTTTTATATGTATATCCATATAAAAAATATATACATTTTTTTATATAATTTGTATGTATCCATATATATTTTTTATATATACAGTTAAATCTCCCTAAGTCAAAATTTGGGGGAACCAGAAATTTATTACGACTTAAGGAAAATTTTGACATAGTTTTTTTTTTAAAGGATAAATATAATGCTTATGAAGAAAATAAACTGGAAATTAACAATTGAAACCAAATTAGTTAATTCAAAGTAACAAAAAAAAATTAAACGAAAAACGAACGAAAACATTAAATGTTTTTTTTTTAAGAATGACTAGTTTATAAAATGCCGCAAATATATCATCATTAACACCTTCGGAGCCTATAATTTTCTTGTGTATAAGTTCAACGACTGTTAAGGTCTCTGATTGTGTGGGAATTTTTTGTACAACATTTGTTTCATCCACCTCATTTAGATTTTTTTCATCATTAGAATTATGATCCATTAAAATCTCCAAAATTTCATTGTTATCTAAAATGTTTGATGTATGAACGTCTTCGTCAACATTTAAATAATCATCCAATGCCTCATTTGAATTTTGAAGATTTATCAACCGATTCCATAGATCGTTTAACTCAATGATTTCTGTGGGATTTGTCTGCACCTGTAATAATGCTATCGGAACATTATCTTCCTCGTCCCATGACTCAATAAATCCTGCTTTTTTAAAACAATTTGCTATTGTTATTTGCGTTACGTTATTTAACCACACTTCTGAAATACTTCTGATAGCATCTAACAGAGTAACCGGCTGCACTTGCATATTATTTTCCAATGCATCTAAACATTTTACTATAAGGCAATGTCTGTAATAATGTTTTAATTTCTTAATTATTCCAAGATCCATCGGCTGTAACTTTGATGTCATATTTGGAGGGAAATATACAACTTTAATAGCTTGCAAATCTTTTACAAAAAATTTTGGGTATGACGGACAATTATCAATAAACAAAAGAATTTTGCGATTTTGTTCGTTATATTTACAATCAAGCTCTTTCAACCATTGCTCGAAAATCTCACTAGTTATCCAATGTATATATGTATATATATATATAGAATGTTTAATAAATATTTTGATTTTTTTTAAATGCGCTCCACAAAATTTTTTTTTAAATGTGCTCTACAAAAATTTCGTTTTGGCATATTATTTGACACCCATGTCAAAATTAAAGCCATTTCCTTTTCCATTGCCATTTTGCTCTTTCGCACTCACAAGAAAGAAAAGGAAAAAATATTGAACGTCAGAATTATAGTGCTATAAATAGACAATGTAAATGCACACTAAGAAAAACCCTGCAAGAAATGCATACCCAGCAATAAAATTTACGTCAATTGCACGGTAAAATCACGTAAAAGGGTATGGTCAACCTCATACAGGCACGTCAACTTGTAATTAAAAGTGAATGTTAAAAAGTTACCGATGTCCTAGGATAGCGATATATATGTTAACGTTAAGTTATAATGTTAACAGAACGTTAATGCAGACCTGTTAAATTAACGTATTATTTTAACGTCAAATTAACGAAATATTTTCACGTGAAATTAACGTGAAATGAACGAAATATTTTAACGTCAAATTAACGTAATAGTTTAACGTGAAATGGGGACAGTAATAAAATGTTAATTTATATTTTTATATTAAAATTTTTATTTTATTAATTTAGTTATATTCACATAAATAAACATAAAATCATAAAATGATTAAAAAATTGCACTTCTATAGATGATTCTTCCATACAATTAGAAGTGGGCATTTTATATTTGTTATTCTTAGAGATAATACAGGGCGGTAGGTCTACAAACAATGGGATAGAGTTGTTCATAAGTGCACTCTCAGAAAGTATACCTAGAAAATTTTATAATAATTTATGTAAGTATTACTAAATATTTAATCGGATATAAAAATACTTATAAATTGTTTTGTTGCGTAAATAAAAGTGATATAACATTTTTTTTTTGGAAAACAAAAAAAAACTAAATAAATACAACAAATATAATTTAATTATTTTATAATAATTTCAATTTAATAATTTTAAAACTTACATTTTTTAAATTATGAAATAATTTGATTTCAACGAAATTAAAAATACTTTATAATATCACTATTAATAACGTACGCAGCACAAATATTTATAAATATTTATTTTTTTAGTGAAAATACAAAAATTAATTTGACGTTTAGTTATTTACAAATTCTTGACTCTCTATCTAATTAATATTGCTATCTCTTACTAACAAATTAGCAGCATATATTCGTTAAGATTAAGTTAAGAAATTAACGTTAACTTTTTTTTTGCTGGGTAACGTTGACGGAAAATTTAGAACTAAAAACTCGGCGCTTGTTTATCGCAACTAATTTTTACAAAATGCAACTACCCTTTAACACGGGGTCTTTACTATCCATGACCGTTTCCATTTCCATTTCCATAGCCATTTCCATTTATGGATTTCCAAACAAAAAAACTGGGCATTTCATGGACTGAAATATTATTCGAAATATCATTGAAATTTGTATTATATTTTGATTTTCAACGTGTAAAATAGTTTTGTATTGGTAATATAGAATATTGGGAATACAGAACGAAAGTCAATTAATAAATTAACCACAATATGAAACCTAATTTATAAATTAAACCACTTTCCGCCATTTTATTTTTGACATATTAGTCCATAAACTTATCCATAAATGGACGTCCATAAAGTTTGCCATTTATAGAATGGCTGATGGACGAGTGGTCTCCATTATCCATAATGGTTTCCATTTCCATTGCCATTTATGGACAACATTATGGATAGTCGAGACCCCATGTAAGAAAAATAAGCGAATTCGGTTTTGGCCAACTGTTTACGAACCGGTATGTAACGCCTTTTTATTAAACTTTCATATTTTTCAACCACGAGAAAAGCGGTTCGCCACCGTTCCACTTCTGTTTCGTTCATAGCAAACTGGGGGCCTATTCTTGAATTTCATTCGAAAAGTTCCACCGGTGGAAAGTTCCGTCTAAAATTCCGAACACCTTTAGAAATCCGTATTCTTGAAACCAGGCGGAACTTTATTTCACCTCACCTAAAATTTTATCCACCTTCCGAACAAGGTGAAGTTTTCCGAACAAGGTGATGTCATATTTCTAATGTTTGACAGCAATTTAATAAAAAACATAATCAAAACAAAAAAATCTTGTTTCTGTTTTAATTTATTAAAATAAATTAAGCTTAATTGTTATATAAAATTATATAAAAAATAATAAACGTGTATCTTTTTGATTTACAAAATATAAAATTGAACAATAAATTAATTCGTGTGGATTTTTCTGTCATATAAATTAACAATCGTGTTTTAATATAAAATATTGTAATAAGTTAACCAATTATGGCTGGTTTAGATGAATTAGGTAATGTATTAATTCGTCGATCAAAATCTGCAAAAGAATGTTAGTTGCAAATGTGTGTTGTAAGCAATGTAAAATGCAATTACACACCACGTCAACAGAGCTTTCTGGTACACCTTCATGACCAGAGATACAAGTTTCTCCAATAAAATCTCTCACGCGTTCTTCATACGTTCTTCATGGACCTCCACCTGTTCCACTAACATGTTTTTTTACTGTGGAGGCTTTATTCCTCACCTCATTTTTTATATCATGCCAACACTATATAAAAATAAATAAAATCGTGTTTATGAAAAAAGTATACTTTATTTAATAAAAAAAAATATATAGTCAGTACATACTTTTCTCCAATTTTTGAAATCCTTCTGGGATCCAGGTATAGCATTAAATGTTATAGAACCTTTCTCCCATAATTTCGCAGCATCTTTATATGTGAAAGTGCTATCAAATTTACCACTTCTCAATTTAGGATGTTGCTCTTAAAAATATAAAAGTGCATTCTTTTGAGCTTTCCGCGGGGAACAGTTTCCCCGGGTTTCAAGAATAGGCCCCCTGATAGTTTGAAAAGGAAATATTTTTTTTGGCATTTCATATTATACGTTATACCTTTGTATATAAATTTATATAGTAGTCCCACTTGACTGATTTTTTTTGAATCGTGGCGACGAGAGAAGTGCTAACTAAAATATAGTAGGGACATAAATCATATTTTTGATTTAACAGGGCCATCTACATTTGAATAACTGAAACAATTCAAAATGGCAAATTTGTGTATATTTGTTATTGTAATTTTTTTTATTTCTTATTCTTGGTACAGAAGTGTAACGGGGGAAGAAAATATATAGAAAAAAAAATTTATATGCGTATTTGAATAATTTTTAATGAATTTTAGAATAGAAAAATATTTTTTTGTAAATTGCTAGGGATGGTGACGTAAGGGGGAAGAAAACATATGAGATTTTTTTTTATGGATGTGCGTATTTTAATAAAATTTTCTGAGTTAATTTAAGATTGAAAATATTTTTTTTTATTTTTCAATTCTTAAATTCTTGGGGAAGAAAATATATGAGATTTCTTTCTGGAATGTTCTAGAATGTTCTAGAAATCGAATAATTTTAAGGAATTTATGAATTAAAAATGTTTTATTATTCATTGGCGATGGTGCCGATTTTATAAAATTTCCTAATTTTTTAATTTTTATTGGTCTGGATGAAATGATGAATGGCCATATTTTCATCTGGGATTTTCTATGGTGCCACTGGATGGATTGCGCTAAAATTTTGCAACCACATTCAAATTTTCTCTAGCATCCGTGGATGGATTGGGCTGATATTTGGTAAACACATTCATTATAGTGATCTACAGTTAACTATGCCAGTGCTCCTCTATTATATCCCACAATGTATCAGAAATCACGTTTTCATCATATAACCATCTTCCAAGTACAGCTAATGGAGGAGCACTGGCATAGTTAACTGTAGATCACTATAATGAATGTGTTTACCAAATATCAGCCCAATCCATCCACGGATGCTAGAGAAAATGCCAGGTGAAAATATGGCTACTCATCATTTCATCCAGACCACTAATTTGAATGTTGTTGCAAAATTTTAGCACAATCCATCCAGTGGCACCATAGAAAATCCCAGATGAAAATATGGCCATTCATCATTTCATCCAGACCAATAAAAATTAAAAAATTAGGAAATTTTATAAAATCGGCAACATCGCCAATGAATAATAAAACATTTTTAATTCATAAATTCATAGTAATTTTGTGTTTTTTAATTAAAATTAATATATTAAATAATAAAAATGGACAAAAACTTTAACGAAATTGAATGCAGCTTTTCGTGGTTTAGTCATCATCGAAATTTTCCAGTGCATTCATTCACTGTAATGAATATACATAATTAAAGTTAAATTTAAATACGAAGTTTAATATAGAGGATTCACTTGCATTTGAATTATAATTTTATTTTATTTTTAGAATGTGCCAGAAATTAATATGAAATGGTTCCAATATTCAAAAGACCGCCTATGGAAATCCAATAAAAGGCAGGAAAATTAGAAAATTATTTTATTTTAATTAATATAAATTTAGTAGCAGGTAGAATTAAAATGCTGATTTTTTTTGTAGAATATAAGTAAAATTTAGTTACCATATTACTTTTATTATTATAATGTGATAAAGAAATTTTATTACTTTAATTAATGTAGTAATAAGTAAATCCTATTTAAATTAACTTAATTATATAAATACTTTTTATTTACATACAAAATTATGAAAATGATTATTTTTTATGATTAATGGGTAAAGTTATTAATTTCTAATTCAATAATTTATTATGTTTCAAAATTATGTATTATATAAGTTGTTATTCATTGTTAAAAATTATATTTTTTATATGCAAAAAATCCCAAAAAAGTAAAAAAAAAAAATTTTCGTATTTCTTATTTCTAGAAATAAAATCAGTTCGTAAACGTACCGAATTTGGCGGTTCCCAAACGAATCGTTGCGGCGATTCGTAAACGTGCCGATTTTGGCGGTTCCAAAACGAATCGTTACGGCGTTTCGTAAACGAACCGATTTTAGCGAACTCTTGGCGTTGCGTTTTTTTTTCTACTGTTCTTATTCTAACATTTACGTTTCCGGTTCGCTTACGAATTGCCAAGGCGGTTCGTAAACAAACTCATATATGAAGAAAAGACTTCGACGGCGGTTCGTTTGCGGTTCGCTTTCTTAAAGGGTATGAAGAAAATATATTTTTTATTGGGCAGTACCAAAACCAACAATACTAAAAAGCCCTGAACAAAGTCTGTGCACTAACACATACATACCAAAAGGTAGTCAGAGAATTCAATATGACATATAATTTTTTCTTTGATAAAAATTATGTTTTTAGTGATAATAAAACGAAATTTATAATTTTTTATAATTAATTATTTTATTTAAAAAATTAATTACATATAATTTATATATTTTGTGATTTCTATTATTTAAGATACATGTAATAATACGCTTTTCTAATAATTTTGTACCATCAGATAGTGTTTTTACATCAATAATGTCTATTGATAAGATACAAATTCACCAATTGGCACAAAAATGCGTATTGTTACCTGTATCTGAAATTAAATATTAATAAATTCAAAATATAATATAATTATAAAAAATTCTCCTGCACAACATATACGTCCCCTGGAACACAGTGCAACTGCATAACATATACGTCCAGCAGTTTCACATGAAAATATAAACAAAGTCATTAAAAAATTTATTTTTGGTTTGTAGTAATTTGGGTAAATATATTTAATAATTCTACTTGATTTTTTAAAATATCTAAATATCTAGTGAGAAAAATCGTTTTGACAGTTTTGTGCTTTTTTAAATATAAAATTTCGCGGTTTTCAAATTTCGTTTGCTCAATATTTCTGTATCTCGCGAGTAAATTTTTAATTTGTGACCATAAAGTTAATTTTTTACTACTATTTGGTAAAATCCATTGCAATTCATTATATGGAACTTCGGATTTTGACTTCTGACTACTCTAGGAAATTTTTGACTTCTGACTACTCTCGCGGTTTCGATGTATGCGTACATCAGGGCTTTTTAGTAGTTTTGGTTTTGGCAGTACTATGAACGCGCCAGATATTTGCAATACTTCACTATCATAATATAACCCAGTGAGAATGTTTATACCATCGTCGGCCTGACTTATATACCAACGCGTATGCCTCACACGATACATTCTCTCCCATGGCAAACACACAGGCCACTTCCGCTGACATTGGTACTGACGCGTAGGTATCGTGTTGGGTGTTGTAGTTTATTTATTTTACGGCAGGTAGCTCAAAGAATATTTATATTGGAATTTGCTTTTTTTTGTTGAAAATGAAAAATTGAAAATATTTTTAATTATTTTTATTATTGACATTGCAATATTAATTTATTATATTAATTTTAATTATATTAATTTTAATTATAAATAAAAAAAAAGAATTTATATTTATCATTATTTAGAATTTATCATTATATTAATTTTAATTATAAATAAAAAAAAAGAATTTTCCAATGAGCTCGTCCATCATCCATGATCCATTTTGCCAGTCCAGTTATTTTCTAGGTTTTATTAAGTTAGAACATGTATTTCTGAAAATAATTAATAAATTTGAGATATATTAGAATTTCAATGCATTTTTTGTCTGGCTTTATTATACATACATACATACTTTTTTCTTCATGAAATTCCAAAAGAAATTCATCTACATTTCCACGGAAATAAAAATATTTTAAATTAATAATACAATTTATAATTATTACTATTAAAACTACAATTTTATTGTAAATTAAATATACAAAATACACACATTAAAAATACTCTACAATCACCATATAGACACAATATTGTTTTTCTCTGCCATTTTTATTTTGTTTGAAGCAATTATCCGCTTGGAGCGTAGAATTTTCGTCCAATCCATACGAATCGGGTGAAAATTGGTATCGTGTCAGGCTGACGAGTTTATATCAAATCGAGAAAATACTGTATTATCTTCCATCTCACTCGGACATTATATTTTTATATATTGTTATGTCGATACCAACAGAGTACCTACGCGTTGGTATATAAGTCAGTTCTCTCTGGGAAGTAAAACGTCATGCGCATATCGGCTAACTTCACATTGCATTTTTTTTTACATGACGTAACAAGAGAGCTCACACGTTAAAAGTTTGTATAGTTTTATATGAAAAAGTTTTGTTATATTTTGTAATTCGTTTAATTTTAATTAATTAATATATTAAGAATAATTATTATTTGCAATATTTAAAGGATATTTTTTAGTATAAAAGTGAATATAAAAGAAAAAGCTATAGACATAAAAATAAAACAAATTGTATTGTAATCAAACATTTTGTGGTTGAAATATTTTGGTTTTTTTTTGGCGGGATTGTGATTGTGGTAATATTAATAATTATTGTTTTTATGCTAATTTTAATAATTTAAATACATTTATTTATTTCAAAAATTATGTCTTCTCCAAATCCCCAGAATTATGGGATAAATCTAAAAAATGTGATCGTCAAATTAGGTATAAATAATTTTTCCATTGATTTAAGTACATATAAATAATATTAATGTAGATTGTGGGGTGAGAATGGTCAAAACGTATTAGAAAAGTCAAATGTTTGCTTAATAAATGCAACTGCAAGGTTCTAAAAGGATTTGTATTGCCCGGAATTAGAGGATTTACTATTGTTTTGTTGATAGCAGTATAATTACTGATGAAGATGTTGGATCAAAGTACAAATGAAATTTATTATAAATAATATTGATTAATAAAAACATTTTTTTTGTTGCAGTTTCTTTTTGGAAACTTCATTTGTCGGCTTACCAAGGGCACAATGTTGTACACAATTATTGAAAGAACCAAATTTTTAGATAATTTTACTGTAGTTATTGCATCATCAGTAAGTGAAAAAACTTTGATGAATTTATCACGAAAATTATGGGAATTGTATAAACCATTTTTTTATTGCAGTTCGATTGGATTTTTTGGTTCCATTCGATTACAAATAAAAGAACATTGTGTTGTTGAAGCACATCCAGATAATCGACAATTAGATTTACAACTAGAAAATCCATTTGTTATAAAACAACATTTAAAATTTAATGTATATATACGTATATTTTTGTAAATTAATATATTATTATTAAATTTAAAATTATATACAATAAAATATATAATTTATTGTATATAAGTATCACAATATTTAAAAAATAATATAAAAAATATATGTAATAAATAACATATTCTTATTAAATTTATTAAAAAAAAACAGAATAAATACTAAATAAAGAATAAATAAGTTTGTCTATATTTACTAAATATAAAAATGTTTGTTTTTTCTAAATTATTTCTTTTATTTGATTTTTTTTCAACCAATCTTTATATTCTATAATACATTTTTCATATATGTATATATAACTTTGCTCACTTGTGACGTCATGCGCAGTAAAATGCAAAAATTAAGCTGACATTGTCGTTATCTGTATTTCTTATATCATGCTTCACTATTGCAATTTCACTTTAAAATGCCTCAGTTATACCATTATTACTGGAAAAAAAATACTGAAAAATAAAAAAAATCCAAAAAAAAATGAAGAAGGAGTCACAATCTCCGCAACCGCCACGTGAATGGGGGGAGTTTGAATATAAATAAACGTGGACAACCGAACGAACTATATAATATAGAAGGCTTAAGTGGTTAGAAGTCGTGTTCCAACATCTGACAGTGACGCTGGGGTAAAATGACAGTTGCCGGATATAAATTTAATAATTGAGCCATGTACTATTTGGTGTAAGAATGAAAGTCGTGACGTCACTCTTTATTCTCAAATTTTTTATTGTATAATTTATCATTTTTATTGCATAATTTATTTATTGATTTATAATTTATAATTAATTATAATTTAAATAATATTTAATTTGTTCATAGAAACCAATAAAAAATTTGACAAGCCTGAATGACTTCTATTTTTATACCAAATAGTACATAAGGCTTAATTATTAAATTTATATCCGCCAACTGTCATTTTACCCCAGCGTCACTGTCATATGTTGGGACCAATCATTTATATGAAAACATAACCTCTTTAGGCTTCTATATTATATAGTTCGTTGGGACAACCGGATACCAGTAAAACCATAGTAGCGATTCCAACTACTTCCCGGAAATTTCCTTGCGAGTTTTCCCGCAAATTTCGAATACTGCCAACTCCGCTCATCTGAACGTATCATTTCGAAAATAGTGCTACTGAAAGCATTTTTTTTTTTAATTTATATTTGTTTTGATGTAGTTAATTTTTCAAAAACAAAATAATAACATAAAATAACAGATAAGTAACATCAAAACGTACAAAAGTAAATTAAGATAATATGAGAATGAAAAAAAAAATATTTAAGTTGATAATTGCGTTGAAAATGCGGCTTTCTATTATCTATTAATATTATTCTATTAATTAGAATATAATATTTCTATTATTCTATTAAAATATTAATATACTATTGAAAATATTGCATTTAAATTTCATTTATAGTATTACAATAATTCAATTACATAAATAATGGGGTTGGTTCTGTAAAACCTGCTCTTTTGTAAACCTGTTATGTTCCATATAAAAATTTGACGGTTCATAGTAGAAAATAAAATTTTAAAATCCGTATTCTGAACAACAAAATTGGGTAAAAATCTGCTATATAGCAGATACAATTTAGTTACTTTTATGGAAAAAAAACCTGCTATGCGATTCTGAAAGTGCGCTTTTTGAATAATAAAATAATTTTTGTAAAGTTTTATTTATTTTATTTTATTTTATTTATTTGTGTTTTATTTTTAAATTTTCTGAAATTATAATGGATGTAATGGATATTGTAATATATCTAAGAAAAAGAAGAGTATTCCACAGAAGAACAATGTAAGACTTTATATGATAAATCATAGTGCCCTTCGGTTGTAATTGTTCCCCAACATTTATATGCTCTTTCTTCCAGCTGCGTTTATTCAACACCACTCGCTTTTCCGCCTCCAGTTTTATTTAGATCATTTATATTATCTCGAACTTTACGTTTTAGTACATATCTCCAATTATCAAACACCTAAATTTATATCAAATAAAATACTTTACCTTCTTCCATTCTTCCATACTTTTTTTCAGCCGTATTTCCGAATTCAACAATAATGTTAGTTCTTCCCATAACGGCTGGATACTGATGTCTGTATTTTTTTTTAAATTCATAATTTTATTATTTTCAACTATTATTTTTGTTGAATATTTACTTTTTGATCTCTTTTGCGAGCTTCTAAAATGAAATTTAAAAAAATTATAAGTTAAAACTTTAAATGATCTTTTATACAAATATTTTATTTTTTACTTACTATTTTCCACAATGCTCATGTCCTTATTCATATTTTTTATTTAAAATCGCAATTTAAAAAACACAAAATAAAAACACTATAAATTCAAATAACTGTTAATTCGAAATTCGAATCTGCTATGATGACAGCTTCATAGCAGTTTCTAAAATTGGAATTGCATAGAATACGAATAATTTTAAGTCTGCTATAAAATGAATCTTCTATCATTTTTATTTTAAAAGTGTGCTAACTGCTACGTAGCAGGTTTTTGCAGAATCGGCCCCAATATTAAAACAAAAATATTATTATTGTGATTATGAATTATGTAGAAATGATAAAAATATGGATCTACAAAGTTTTTATATATGTATTCATTATATTATATAATTGGCGACTTTTATGATTCACAAAATATTATATAAATGAAACAAACTAATGTGGATTTCGATTGGACAAAAAAATCAATTTTTTTTTAAAAAAATCAATTTTTTTTTTTAAAAATCAATTTTTTTTTTTATCTACTAGATCAATTTTCAAAAATCTGGATTTTTTTAAAGATTTACCCCTCCATTCACTAATACCATAACATTTGTATGACAGTGACATATTTCCATAGATAAAAAAAATGGATTTCATAGATAAAAAAAATTGATCTGTTTTTACGTTCGATTGGACATAAAAAAAATTGATTTTTTTTTAAATTTTGATCTGTGCCAATCGAAATCCACATTAATTTCATCAATTTATATATTTTAGTTACAATTTTATTCCATACGCACGTACGTAATTAATATTGAGGGCTAACGACGGAATTCCAGAGCAATATGTACGATTAGGTAAGATAATTATAAATTCCATCTGACTTTTTGTTTTGTTGGAGTTTTGTGAGACAGACGTGGCATGAGTATTTGAGTGAAGGTGATTAGAGGTATTTGGAAAAATATTACTTTGCTAGATATTTATCAATCATCCGTGCTTGAAGCTTGAACTAGTAAGCTGTACCGGTACTGTGCAGCCACCGCAATTCATTAACATAAAAAACAAGTTCATCACTTATCAAAACCTACTTCGTTAATCATGTTACTGTTCATTGTTATTTTATCAATATTTGGACCCATATTTGCTCAAGCTGCATGCACTAAACCTGAGATTAGTGCTGTAACATCTTTTACAACTCGAGACGCAACAATTGTAAATCATATTGCAATTGTAGGAGAATTTACTGTGAAATGTGGTAATGGTGAAAGTCCTCAACTATTTGCTGAATACGAAGGCAAAGTAACCCCAGTTGCTCGTGTAGGAGAAAATGCATATCAAGTAATATACACAAAATTAAACTAATCAAAATAATTAATATTTGAAAATAATTATAGTTAAGTTGGAGTAAAGAAGTGAAAGCCGCTCGTAGTGGTGATACTCTCGTTCGACTATTTGATGAAGAAGGCTTTGCAAATATACGAAAAGCTCAACGTGCTGGAGATGATCTCTCTAGTGTCCCATCTTTGGGTGAAATTATTGTTAACCATCCAGGCTCATACAAAGGACCATGGGTAAATTCAGAACTACTAGCTTCACTGATAGCTGTAATTTCGTCATATTTCGCATTAACAACTAAAAATAAATTATTATCGTAAACATTTAAATTACTCAAGCCGTAATTACGAACAAATTATGTATTTTAATTTTTTTTAATATTTATTATGTCAGCATATTGTTGAAAATATAATTGCGAATAAGACTAAAAATATTGTTTTATAATTTTTAACCTTAAAAATCCACTATATCCTCCTCGGATGAAATATCTATCATAGCCTCCACTCTAGACGGGGACATGACATATAAGAAATGTTCCGAATTTTCACCTGCTATTTGTTGTTGATGCTCTTCATTTTGATTGTGATTTACATTACTATTATTTTTTTGAATGTGATTACCATATATATTTTTGAATGATGATTCTAAATCAAGTTCAGCTTCGTTTACAATTCTCATGCAATTAATTTTTACTTTTGCTTGGTATTTTTTGGGCATAGATTTGACAGATTTTGCCAAACTGAGAAAAAATAAACTATTTGAATCCAAGTCACTGAATTTAAAAGTTGATGACATTTTATTTAACATATTCCGTTTACTTTTATATTTAGGATATGATGGTTTCGGCTCATAGTTTAATACTGTAGCAGATGGCATTTTTTCTTCATTTTTACATATTTGTGGAGTGACTACCATAATTGTTGGATCATTTTGACTATTATTTAAGTGCTGGTCTTGTATTAAATATTTTTCATAAATATCAGAATTTAAACAATAATTATTTTCCATAAATGGTATATTGTGAGCATTGTATTCATCAACAAACTCATTACTTTTTTCTAACTTCGGTTGAGACCTGAAAATGTTTTTTTAAATTGTATTGTTTATTTAAGCAAGATATAACGATTACTACTTAAACTTAATTCTTTACCTAATAGGACCTTGAAATGGTTTTAAGAAGTCCATATTTTCTGCATGAGCCCAAAATTGATATTTTCTTGAAGTCTTTGAACCAGTACGAAAAGATCGTAAATATTTTGTATAGCTATCTCTTAGATTTTTCCATTTCCTTTTACATTCCTCTAAAAAAAATGGAAAGAAATAAAAACTGAATATTAATTTCTAATTTTGTCACATTATATAAATCCGATTAATATCATTTCATATTTTTGGAAATTGCAAATGTATTTAAAATTAAATATAAAGGAATCAAATTACAAATAACTTTATTTTTTGAATCGGAAAAATAAAAAATTACACGGATGTTAATTTGCTATGCCATCTTTTGCAAATGTACAAACTATTCGAATTCGAAACATTTTTCGAAATAATGAGCTAAGTAATTGTTAAGTTTTAAGATGTCGCTTTTTTGAAGCTTAGTAATTTATTTATTTACATAAATATTGAACTAGTGAACTAAGTCTAAGTGAGCAAGTAGGAAACATATTTTTCAACATACATAAACAAACATAATCAGCACTGAACTATCATCAACTATGGCTATGTATATATTTTTAAAATTTTTAATTTTATTTTTTATTTTAGTTCACACTATAATTATTAGAAATTCTAATATATTTCTATTCGATTGTTATAAAACAATTTAGATTTAATAATAATTTATTTATTTAGTATATGTAATGTAGATATGTTGTATAAACATTACCAACAGTAAGTTCGGCTTCTTCTGCAACACTTTTCCAGGCAAGAGATTTCCTTTCCATATTTTTGTAATCAGCGTTCGTCGTGTCATATATTGCTTCATTTTTCTTTACTATAGCAATGAAATCTGTTGTGCTCTGCATAATTATTTGTATAATTTATTATGGAACTTATTTCTAAATTATTTTATTAATTAATAAACATCTTATATAGAACTATAATACACTTTTTTATGTTTTAAAAAAACCTTATCCTTATACCGTGACCGCCAGCGGTATTCTGATATTTAATGGAAGGAAATCAATAGATAAAGGGATGCCTTGTTTGCTATGACAAACGACGCAGGCGGGATAACCGCTGAAAGAAATAAAATTATGTCAATCGTGGTGTTTGTGAAGGCGGAGGTTGACGATTCAAAGTATATCATATATAATTGCGTTTCCTTTTCCTTTTTTATTATAATTAAATAAACGTTTTCTGCTGAACCCCACCTGCATCCACGTAATATTAAAAAAATAGAGCAATTGAAAGCGGGAAGAGTTGGATAATTATTATAATAATGGACAATGACAATGAGGTAACTTTGATGACAATGATGTAACCAATCATTTATAATGATTTGCTCAAATGATTCAATTATGTTTTATGTATTTCTAAAAAACATTTTTAAAAAATATAATAGAAATAACATGATTTATATAAAATGGTAAACTTACTACCTATGCTATATGTAAATATCGTTGCAGTTTTCGAATTACCAATTTTTCAGTATTCTGATTCTGTGTTATATGTCGATTTTCAAATCATATATGATATGTATATATGTATACCTACAAGGAAAGATTTTTGGACTTTTTCTATATGTAAATATATATAATTGTAATACCTACTGGAGTAAAGTGTACAATAATTAATGAAACATTTTTGTTGAATAATATTATCCAGTGATAAAATAACAGGTATATCTACTATGAACTATGACAATTTAGCGCGTTAGATATATACATGATTTTGGTGCCATGAAATAAGACCTAAACGAAATAACACCATATGGAATTATTATTATATCAGTTTCCGAAAGCGAAATAAGATCAGGAGCTTAATGTGTCGAAAGTGAAGTGATGCGACAAGGGAAGGATACTTTAAGGAAATTAACGTCATTTTGAAAAGTGAATTAATGCCACAGAATCATTCTTTTTTTTTATTCATACTTCACAAGGTATGGGAAAAAAATTTAAAATGGGTTTTATATATTATATTTCGTGAGTTAGAAAACTATATACGTGTAGATAGATATGTCTTAGTATTGTTTTTTATCTACTGCCTCAACTTCGGCATCGGCAGTCGTCGACACTTTTGAGTTTTTTGCAAACTGACAAGGTTAGTTAGGGGAGGAAGAAAAGAATTTTAAGGGAATATAGGGAAAGGTATATTTTGATATATTTCAACTTTTATTCTAAAGCTATGCTCGTAAAAACCCTATATCCATGTTAGCTAAGCCAATATTTGAAAACTACCTACAATGTTTTATGTTTCATACTGGATGGCAGGGTAGTCTTAAATAACGATACCACGAAACGAAGTTGTGTTGTGGTAAAATTTAGCTTTCCGAAATTGATATACATAGTATCATAAAGTAATAATACATATATAGAGAAACTATTTCATATATCATTTTTGTACAAATTTTTATAAAATAATATAGCAATGTAAGACCCCAAGCTTTTTTATAGGCTAGAACCTTTATTTTAAAAGCCCTCTATTCTATTTTCAAAGCTCATTGAAAAAATATTTTTTTAAGTATAAAAAGTATAAAATAATTGTATTTACATAAAACTGCATTTACATTATCAGATTTTTCATAAAACATTTCCTGCGATTTTTTGTCTAATCAAAAATCGTACAATATGACCGTAAAAATACCTAGTCTCATGCGTTGTTTTATGAAAAATCTGACGGTATGCATTTTCATACGGTTTTTTCGTACGATTTTTGATACGACTAGTCTTATGAAAAGTCTGAAATGTAAATACAACTTTAATATATCAAATTAATATTTTTATTATGACTTTAAAATATTTTAAAGTCATAATATTTTTTGAAATTTTGATTGTTTATTCCTACCCTACGAATAAGAAATATATGGAAGTGGCATAAATGTTCCCTCTCTTTTTAACACATTAAAATTTTAATATATTGAAAAATTGTTTATGAAGCCACGATTTTAGTAGTTCTCTTTCCTTTTGCTCGCCGAAGTGTCAAATTAATAATATGAAAAATATTATAACAGCTGATTTTAGATTTACAGGGCTGGCTTATTTTTTTAAGTTTAAGAGTCTCAATATAAATTAACAATATTAACTAGCTAAACAAATTACTCTATTTTACTTTCCATTTGTATAATTATCGTTGCGCGACCTAAAATATTCCTTAGGATGATCTTTACTTGTATTTTTCAAAAAAAAAAAAAAAATTATCTCCTTAAAAATTGATGCCCGAATTAAAAAAAACCTAATCCGCCCCTAATTTCTCATTTTTATATTTTGACAATTCGGCTAGCAAAAAAAGAGACAACTATACCCGGCGTGGCTTCAAATTTTTATATTTATGCCCTATCCATATATCTTCTATATCGTTGGTTTATTCAATCGTGCTTCTTTTTTTTCAATATTTTTTCAATGAGCTTTGAAAATAGTTCTAGCCTATGAAAAAGCTTGGGGTCTTACATTGCTATATTATTTTATAATTTTTTTTTACAAAAAATGATATATGAAATAGTTTCTCTATATATTATTACTTTATGATAGTATGTATATGTGTATGTGTATACCATTTTTCAATTAAATAAAACAATTTTTCAAATAATTTTGATTTTATGTTCAAAAGGAATATTGTCAGTTTTACTTGTCAAATCTCAATCTTTAAACTACATACATACATATGTAAACATTATAAAAAAAGCTCTTTTAGGATGTCGTTATATTATATGTATTGGTTTGCGAATGGTACAGGATGATCTCTAGATAAAGTAATATATGGTAATATCTATTACGAACTTATAAAGACTCGCTATGGATATGCTTGGAATTAGAGACAGGTATTAATTATACAGTTATAGTACCTTTGTATATTACTCGTATATAGTATACTATCACGTGAGTCGTTTTTTTTTATAAATGGCCATGGCAAAAGTGCTAACTAAAATATAGTAAGGACATAAATCATATTTTTGGGCTAACTAGGGCCATCTATATTTGACTATCTGAAACATTTATTTTATTTGAAATGTCAAATTTTAATTTGTATATATGTATTTTGTTATTGTACTTTTTTGTTATTTTTTTTATTCATTGTTTACAGAAGTGTAGAGGGGGAAGAAAAATTATTCGAATAAATTTGAATGAATTAATTTAAGAATTGAAAAATATTTTTTTGTTAAATTGCTTGTTAGGTTAGCAATGATCACCGCCAAGTCAACAGTTCAGTTGTTCGTTGGCTTGGCGGTGATGCCGATTTTATATAATTTCTACATATAGTGTTTCATATTTCATTATAGTTTTTCAAATTTATATCCAAATTTTTCAATATTTTTTTATATTGAAAAATATTAATATTGAAAAATTAACTTACGAAAATTAGTTTATAAATTATTAATTGACTCTTGCTCGCAAATCATTTGCTCGATAATGCATAAAATCATATTTGCTCGAAAACTATTTGCCCGAAAACCAAACATTTGCTCGAAAAAAATTAACCGAAAAAAATCGATTTTTTCGGAAATTATGCATTTATGCATTATCCAGCAACTGATTTTCGAGCAAGAGTCGGGATATACGGTACATAAAAATATTTTTTTTTTTAAGATATTCAAATATAGATATATTTAAAGATATTCAAATATAGATGGCCCTAGTTAGCCCAAAAATATGATTTATGTCTTTACTATATTTTAGTTAGCACTTTTCGTTTTCCTATGTTCATTTATCAAAAATTTCGAATCAAGTGATAGTACTATATAATTTCTACATACTACATAGAAACACAAAGACTATACCTACATTTAACCCTATTAATTAATTAAATTGTTACTAAGTATTTGCATTCAAATTGAGCGCTTATCAATAATCATAACTCATTTTAATTCTTTACTTATCCGTTGGGTGCAACAGAAATTTATCATAAATTTTTATAAGTTGATAACTAAAGCGATAAGTAATTGCTGCAATATATGATAATATCCGAATATGAAATATTGGCAAATAATAGACCCATATTTGCCAATATTTCATATTCGGATATTATCATATTTGCATTCAAATATTGGGTTTTAAGATATTCAAATTTGCCATTGCATTCAAATATTGGGTCTATTATTTGCCAATATTTCATATTTGGATATTATCATATATTGCAGCAATTACATATCGCTTTAGTTATCAACTTATAAAAATTTATGATAAATTTCTGTTGCACCCAACGGATAAGTAAAGAATTAAAATGAGTTATGATTATTGATAAGCGCTCAACTTATCAAATGTCTGGTGCACCAAATAGAAAATCGTAAGTTGATAAGTAATTTTTGGAAAAGCGAAATTTTGATAAATTTTGATAATTTTTTTCTCTTTTCGTGTTGCACCAAAATTCTTACTTATCAATTTACAATTCTAATACTGCTAAGTTTATCAAAAGTTTTGTTAAGAAAAAATTCATATATCAATTATTCTGAAAGTTCTATTTTCATACTAATTCGAGCTTTAGTCGTGATTATATATATATTTAGATATATAAATTATATAACTTATAATACATATATAATATTATATATTATATATTATAATATAATAATATACCATAATTATGTAATGAAATAACATAAATAGATTTACTTAGCTATTTTTTAATTTTTTTGTGCTATATACATTTTGCCATAATATTGAATTAAAAAATTTAAAATTTAAAACTATTTGTTAAATTATTATTTTTTGGTTCTTTTGTTGGCTAAAAAACTATTGCTACAGCACCCGCACGTGCAATAACAAATGCAACCATACAAAATTCTACTTTTCAAAATGTAAAAATTCAACTTAAGTTGCTAAGTAAATTTTTTTTTTTGGAGAAACGCTTAACTCTTATCATTATCAAAAATATGATTATTTGATAATTGATAAGTGAGTTAAATTTAATTTCCATTTGTGCAACACTTATCATTTACTCTTATCAAACAAATATATTTTTGATTAGGTGATAAGTGATAACTGGTTGGTGCAACAGGGCCCTGGTACAAAACCTTATCAGATTATCAATTTATAATTACTTATTTGCAAGGTAAAATAAATTTTTTTAATTCAAACAGTGCTAGTGCAGTGCCATATTCGAAAAATTAACTGACAATGTAGGAAGGGTTGGTCGGATGCTCGGATGTTGATGAATCTGCAAGGTCACTCAATCAATTTCATATGTATATTTTTTCTCTCTATACTCTATCTATTATATTATAGTGTGAACTAATAATACCTTTTCTAGTTTTTCCATTATCACAAAATTTGGATTTATTAACAAGAAAAAAATAATTCAAACATTATTGTAGTTTAACTATATTTGCAGTTTTTCTATATGTATTTTCTATATTAAAATAACTTATTTTTAACTTTATAATTTTATTTTATAATTAAGTAACTTTAAAAATATGAAGAAAAAAGAAAGCATAGTTGTCGTCGCCAAAAAAGAAAAGAAAAAAGAAAAGAAAGCATATACTTCTCCTCCCCAAATGAATATAGAAGCCTATAACAATTATTCTTGTATCGACAATGGTATTTAAATATATGTGTGTATGTATGTTTGTATAATTTATTTTCCTTAAAATAATAATAATAATAAAATTAGTTAGCAGGTACTCAAAGTTAAACCTGAATTTCAGTATATTTATCTCACCACAGCAGTATATTTAAATAAACACGAAGACTGGATTCAAATATTGTATGTATATAACTAAAATAATGTGTATTATTATTAGTACGCTTTTTTTTTATATTTCAATGTGTATTATTCATAAAGAAAGATACTGCTAAAAGCATAACGAAAACTTAAGACCAGACCATAAGCAGACGTTCCATTGACGGTTAAGAAACAGACGGTTAAAATAAGTCGAAGCAAACGTATTTTCTACGGCTACGAGAGTAGAACACGGAACGGATGTAACAACAATTTTTATATATTTAAAAATAATAATAATAAAGAAAAGAACTTTCACAAATTATAAATAAATCTTTTAAATTTAAAAATTATATTTTATAACATAGATAAAAAAAATTAATTAAAATAAGAACAAGTAAATTAAGATAATAAATTTAATCTAAAATAGTATTTGATAAAAAGTTTTGAAAAATATTACCCAGTGATAAATGTTGTGAATTATATATATAATTTATATGTATATTTTTTTTGCAAAGATGGTTTGAAATTTTTTTAACGTTTATAAGTTCAATGTTGTTTTTAAAAATAATAATGTATAATTTTTATACTAATAATAAGTGATTAATAAAAATAATATTATTGAATTTTCTGACCTATATAATATTTCTAATATTTATTTTGTTTAGTTTGTTTTATAATTAAAAAAAAAATGAATTTTGGATGCATTTTAATATTATTGTGATATAATTTTCTTTAAATATATCTTTAAAAAGGATAACAAGGACATAAAAAAAACTACAATATCTTATATAGAATGGAATTTCCTAATCCTGAAATGGCAAATGTTTTTATAACAAAAATGGAACCAACTACAAATTGCCAATATACGACACGATATTGTTGTAAGTATACTCGTTATATTGTATTTAATTTTTCAGATTAATTTTTTTTAAATATCTTTCAATCTTTGATATAAAGTTTTTTATTTCTATTCAAGTTTTATGCTCTACTTTCTTTTTTTTTCACTCGGTATTAAAAGAGAATTTAAATGCAGTTTTTTGAAACGGAAAATAATAATTTTTATAAACAAAATACAAATTGCTTATATACATAGTAATATAATAGTATATGTATATATAGTATATATGTATATATAGTGTAGAAGGGTAAAAAAGATAATTTAAAATAAATGTGTAAAAAAAAAGTATGAGAGAAAAGAGACTTTTAATCATTTTTCTTGTGAAAGTTTAACAGAAAAATTTTCTTTTATTAGAAATTAAAATGTTTTGTATTAAAGTTTCAAATATTTATAATAAACATAGATTTCAAAATTAATTTTTTTTATGATCTAACTATAATATTGGTTAAATTTTTATTATTATTTTTCCTTTTAATCAAGGCCAATCATTGATAATTTGGATTAAGGTTATTTTATACCTTGTCCTTACAAATATACATAAGTAGTAATAATATTAGAGAAAATTGAATAAATGATTGAAATGAGGATATAATTTATTTATTTTAATTTATTTTTTCATTTATACTTACATATACTGGCAAAATAAATTTAGGAGACGATAAAAAAATAAAATATTTATGTTTATTGCCTCACATAAATATTTTATTTTTTTATTAATATAAATATGCCCTAGTAAAATTTATATATTTAATACTGTGACAAATGCACCAAAACTTGTTACTCTAAATTTTAAATCAAGAATCTAAATACAACGTGGTATTGTCATATAAATAAATACACAACATATTAACCGTTATTTTTATAAAAGATAATTCCTCGATTTTTTATATAAATACAAATATTAAATTTAAAAAAGTTCTAAATATTAAATCATATAAGAAATTCTCAAATTTTACATCTAGTTAACTAAACTCAAAATCCTGTATGAATAAAAATGTAAGATAGAAAATATGTAATAAAAATTCTAACATAATAGCTATATGTACATATATTCAAATTCCATATGAGAATATAATAAAAGAATGAGGTTCAAATGATCTTTCATATATATGTATATAACACACTATTAAATAATTTATTCATTTACCGCCAACTAACATTTTCACTAAACCACTATCGATATAAGAATAAACAATATAAAGAAGATCCGAGCATTAATTCACAATTATTAATATATATACTATATAAAAATTATGTACACATTCGAACAACTCCAGCATAAAAAACATAAAAATGCCATTAGCATTAAAGCTATCACCGTACACCGTATAAGCCCACTCTAGAATCAAAGAAGCGGGTCAAAAGAGAAAATATATTTCTTCTCATTTATTTAGGTCAACCAAAGGGCGATCTAATCTACTACACTCTATTATATGAACAACTAACAAGTCTGTAAAATATTCTTATTCCATTTATATATATGAGATACCTGCGCTTAACCTATATTATTTACTTACTTGTTTTTGTTTCGTTTACTTCTGATAGCATACCAAGTAAATAAACTTATTTCTATAAGATAAATATAGGTATATATGCACATATAGAATATGTTCAAGTTCCGTTTCTCTTGTTTCTCTATAGCGGATAAAAACTTGAAAAATTTCTCCAATTTCAATTCAATATAATATGAAGTAGACATTTATTACATTTAGTAGTCTGATTTAAAAATGCATTTTCATAACATATTTATGTATATACATATACATATGTATATGTACAATATTTTTATATTGATATTATTATATTTATTTTTATATTTGGTTTATTTATCATTACCAAACTTTACCATTTTACAATAAAAAATTTAGTTTTCTTTTTCCTACCGCTACCACACATTAATAACGGAAGAGCAATAAATTAAGATTTTCAAAATGATGTTTTATGCTTTTTAATTGAAGAATTGAGCGAATGCAATAATTATATTAATATGAATTAACTAATTACCAATAGCAAAAGTATATATGTAATATGTATAATCATAGCAAAAGTATATTTAATGGACTAAAACAAATACTTTTAAATTAAATTCCATTGCTTTTTCCTTTATATCCTATACATATACTAATATGTATTTCAAAATTTAATTTGAATATCGATCAATCTTTACTTCAACAAAAAAAAACTTTCATTTGATTTCATTTTTAAATTTTTTCAGTCATAATATCATAAGCTACAAAATTTACAGTTTTTGGTGTGAATGGAATTGCAAAATACAAAATTTATATAAAATATCTATAAATATTTTAAAAAAGAGACAATAATTTTAGTTATTTGATTTTTTTTTTAAATTATGAATATGCAGAATACAAACTAAATCTAATCACACAAAAAAAAACAAAGACTTTTTATCTCAGCTAAACCGACAAAATGTGTCTATATAGTAGAGGTACATTATCCTTGTTCTAACAAAGTAGACTATTATAACTAACATATACAAAATGGTTTAAATTATATGTTGGAAACTCAAATGCGGACCCTAAAGCAATTTAAATAGTCTTTTCAGTTATATATTATATATATGTATATAATATATGAGTAGGGCGACTTGTAATACAAGAACCAAAACATGATTAAAAAGATGATATAAAAAAACAATTAAAACGTGAGTAAAGATCTCTATTCAATAATCACAATTGCTTCTTATCAGTATCACAAAGTAAAAATAATACTGTATATTCTACTTCTACGTGTGCGATTCTAGTTCAGCTTAACCTACTTTTAATACATTAGAAAATTCCATTTAATTTCTCTTTCTTTGCTGTATTGTACACTCATCTGAAGAATGTGTTGTTTGACTGTATTTATTTTACCTGTGACGGTGACTCGGATTCAAAAGATATTCTTCATTGTATGATTTTCATTTGCTTTCATATTTAGTTGCAATCTGTGATGAAACTAAGTTATGATTGCGCACTGATTATCGGACTTATAAAGCTTTTGAAGATCAGTAACTCAAAGCTTTTTTTTCAATAATTTTTTTTATAAATGAATCCATGTGTGAATTTGTGAATATATACATGATTATGATTTAGTAGAGGCATGTTGTATACGTTTACAAGTCTCCTTGTACTTGTAAACGTACTAAAATATAATATGTATACATTTAGTTTCTTCTGTTATTTTGTTTTTTGTTTGCATGATTATTATTAATATCGAATAGTTGTTACACAAGCTTTTTTAGTATAGATAGATGATATACCTACATATATATGTATATATACATTTATATGTACATTTATTTTTTTATATGCTTTGATTTTCATAATTTATAATTTTCGCTCTTTTTTTCTTACATAGCTGATAGCTCTATTTATCTAACTTTTTTCTTCTTCTTCTTCTACCTTCAGGGGAAGCAGATAAAGTGAAGACATTGATCCGACTACGTGCAGAACTTTCTCCACTGTTTACTGGAAAACGGAATGCTTCCAAATATGCATGGGCGTGAGTATTTATTATTAAAAAAAAAATTTTCTTGTTTCTTCTAGTATATAGCTTTCCATTTCATATAATCTAGAAAAAGATTATCAGATTTTATATTTATATTATTTTAAAAATTAATGAAAGTATTTTTGATAAATTTTCGGTAATACATAAATATTTAGAAAACTATATATTTAGAAAATATTTTCAAGATTGTATAATAAACATGTAGTATTATTTCAATTACTGTATATATTTTCTTTTCTTTTAATAGAATTACTATTTACTATTAGTATCACTGTATACTGTTGTATATATACTATTAATATTCTGTATTAGTTAAAAGTTTTAAATAACTTTCTTAATGAACTTAAATTCATAATTTCTTTTAAACTTTACATTAAACTATAGTATAATAAAAAAAACATCAATTTATAATTATTCTATTATACATATTTTGAAATATTTAATATGAAAATTATTTTAAATTCATCAGTCTATAAATTTTAATCGAACTTTCTAATTTAATTCTGGTTAATGTCATTTAACATTGAAAATATATATAAAATAAATGTTTATAATAACAAAATTTAGTATATAAAATGTAATTAGAAGTACTTACCAATCATTATAATACTACGCTAGAAAAAGTTCAAATATTATGAATATGAATATTGAATTATGAATATTGTCTACAATAAAATAAAAATTTCTGAACTCAACATTTTTTTTAACCAGTTTCTTCTACTTATATTCATTTTAAAGTAATTTTCTTGTTTAGATCATTTTCAAGCAGGTAGACAAGAAAGTGAAAGTAGAAATTTCTATTTAATAATTTTAATCCAATTAGGAAAGGAAAAAGTTCTTCGATATTTCTAAATTATTATTTATTACATTTTTTTTTACTTTTTTATATGTAAAATATATAAATATCTATACTTTTGTATTTTCAGTGTTGTTGAACGAGAACTTAATGTTCCATTACCTTTATCGAAAATTATCAAAAAATGGAATAATTTGTTGCAAGAATATAAAGTAAGTTTAGAAAGTATTATGGTGAGATAGTTGAACTATAGAAATAAAATTTATTAAATCATTTAATTCATTTACATAAATATTACCCTCGGTATTTATACGTACATCAGTAGTCCATAATCCATAGGTTATATTCATATACCATATTCTAAATTTAAAAGAAATACCAACTAAAGTTAAATTTCTATAGCAGGTATGAGAAGACTTAGGATCGTCGATATAAAGATTTTTTAGTTTTATGTCGAATTTTTGTAGAGAATGGACAACTATTATTCTTACAAATAATCGAATATTAATTTAATATTAGAGATAGGTTTAATATTATTGAGAAAAAAGTGAAGAAAAATATATTTAGCAATATGTGTAGATAAAAGTAAATTTAAATTGCATTTTTTATCGTTAGTTGATTATATAAATCATATATTATACAAACTTTAAAATATAACCTTTTGTTGTAGATATAATTAAAACCATATATAAAATTTTAAAAATCTAAAAACGAAATTCCTATAAATAAAATTAATTGTTCAAAATTAAATTTTTTTTTTAAATATACAAAATCAAATTTCTTTTTTTATATATTTCTACAAATCAAAGCAATTATTATTTTCTTACTTGGAAAAAGATTTCTTTTAACTTTTTCTTCTTATTCGGTACAACACTTATAAAACAGACAAGAAAAGTGAAAGCGCCTTTTTTTAAGAAAGAATGCAATACTTCTCACATATGATTCGATATATAAAAAAAAAAGAAAAATTTAAGTTTAAAATTTTAATCTCTCATAAAAATATTTTGAAAAAGAGACAAAAATTAGCTTGCTTGCAGTAATTCTGATTTTTTTTTTGCTTCTTCGAAAAAAAATTTAACTTTGAATTATATATTTCTTATGATTATATTAGTAATAATAATAATCATCATCATCTAAGTTTAATTTTAAATTTGTAGATAGCTAATATACTATGCGTATCTAAAGAAAATTAATAAAAAACTTATATAAGGTGTACAAAGAATTGATTAGTTTCTTTATGTGTGTTATTTGAAATTATAAAGTTGTTATGCAAATAACTTTCTATTATCTATGTTTAAGGTGAGGGTTGAAAAAAACACTTTTTTTAGATTATTTATATAAAATTTTAATCATTAAAAAATCAATTATACTGGCTACCAAAGAAAGTTTCCACTATTAAGAAAACAAAATAAACTATATAGATAGAAGATATGCAAGTAACGAAATCCAAAATAAGACCCTATTAAGTAGGAATAATTATATTATAATTAGGAATAATTTTGATGAAGATCAAGGGCAAAGGGAAATAAAGTTATTGAAAAAATTAGTTTGATATTGATTGATTTAAATTTACCAGTTGTATATTCATAATTCTTACATCTAATGAATGAGAAAAATTCATATTACATAATGTATATTTTATCGTTTTAAAGTATAATTTCTTCTCGATAATCCATGATAATTAATTAAAATATATTTATGCTATAGAATTTTAAAATTATTATTTTGGTAATCAGTAATATAACAAATTTAATATAACCGGATATAAGTAATTTTACTTTGCTATGTTATTCTTTTGTCCAAACTTTTGCCACTTTTTCTTTTACTTAAAAAACAATTTACCAATTGTGTTGTAACTTTTACTGTTATGTTAATAACCTCTAAAGCTTTCTAGAGATTTTTTTGTTACCAACATTTATAACAACTCATTTATGCTATCTATTTTTTTGTTTGTCATATTTACATAACAAGTTTCTTTTCATAATACAATAATTTTAAATAGTCAACATCAAACTTAACAGAATTCGAAAAATTTCTTATTTATTTGTTTAGCATAATATAATAATATATACATAGAGAAGCCCAATATGTATAGTTAACTATGAAAATTAAGTTTTTATTAATTAAAATAACGAAATATATTTATTTGTATATAGGTACATAATATATATGTATGTAAAAAAATGTAGTAATAGAAAACCAAAAATAAAAAAAAAATATGAAGAGAGTCATTATGTAGAAAGTTTTCGTTTTGTTTTTGCATTAGTATGGTAATCAGATATTAGTATTTGTAATTTTTTTTCTTTTTGAATAAATAAAAATTATAGTAATCAAAAATTTGAAATATCAAAAAGTTAAAAAAAAAAGTTTCACCTTTCAAAATAAAATCTATGTAACTAACTACATATATACTCGAGTCCGTATAATATATTTTGTATATATTATTTTGTTTGATGCAATGCGTACTATACAATTATTGCCCAATTGATTTGATTTTTAAAATTTTGTAAATGAATCCAATATTGAATCTTCTTAAAAATTAGGAATTTCAATAGTTGCCTTCTTATTTTATTATACATAGGTCACATATATAAAGTAATAAGAAAAAAATAACACTTTTTTAACTCTAAATTGAATTGTATTTTATATATTTTTATTTTATATAATATAAAAGCAATTTTATATATTACATACTTTAGTGACTAATTTAAGGATATGATATTGATCTTCCTTATTTTTTATAGTATTTTTGGATAAATATTCAACTTCTTCATTCATACTAATTTTTTGTTCAAAAACTTAAATTCCTGAAAGAAAAAAAATTAATTGCGAAAATTTAATTTATATTATAAAAGTTTTAAAAAAGAATATTTTTTGTTCAAATTTGAATAATTCCGTTCAATAACATTCCATTTTCACCGAACATAAAAATCACTTTCTCTTGTAGCATTTTTTTCTTCTTCTTTATTTATAACTGGGGAAACTACTTCAGCATAAATTTACTGCAAGTTTTTGTGTAGATTTCTTATTCTTCCTCATAAATATCATCGTATTTTTATTATGGAATAAATAGATTTTATTCACACAACTTTCTTACATTAGTGTTGAATTTTGGTTAAAATGATGTTGTATGTGAGGTTTTTTTTTCATTACTTATTTTCAATCTACTTAAATTGTAAATTTTATATTCTATTTTATTTTATTATAGCTATATAATATAAGTATTAAATATGAGAAAGTTCTATGACAAAATAAGCATCTATTGTATTGAAATGTTATATAGTAATGGTATCAAATTTATACGTACACACTTTTTCAATAATTCTTGTTGTAATAATATATCTGACTGTAAAAATTGGGAGCAAACAAAAGAAAAGTGTACAACTGCTGATGCTATTCTTGAAATTAAAAATTTCACTTTAAACAGAGTTTTTTGTAGGCTTCATCTTCGTTTTGTAGAAAAGAATAAACGGATTGTTGTTAAATTTTTTGTATATAGATGAGATTTATATGTGGATGAGAATATCCGCTTTCAAATAACGCATGAATGATATTTTATTATGTACAAAAAAGTAGTACATGACCTCAATTTTTATGCACGATGAAAACTGTTACTTATTTAAGAATCAAAGGTGCAATACAAAAGAAGAATGTAAAGAATTTTATATTATTTTTATTTACATTATATTATTTTGATATAACCATGTCTGTTATATGTTTCTTATTTTAATTAAAATATATTTTTGTTATTCATCAAATATATATGGTATATTATAATATTCAAACTGTCTTAAAAGAGTTATTTATTTATTAGTTTTATTCACAAATCCTGTGAAATTTGCAATTGTAAATAATTTAATTATTTTTGTGGCTTAGCTTTTGGAAAATCAGTGTACCATGTACCACGCTCTAGTGCATTAGCTTCTGATGTTCTGTTCGAGTTCGACTCACGTCAGTCAAAAGTATTACTATCCCCTAAAGTAGATTTAACTTAAATACATTTATATGAGCCGGTAATTATACATATCTAAAAGTAATACAAAATGTTTAAGCCTGGTAAAAATCTAGCGGTGGAATAATTTTATAAATCTCACTATTCTATTAGCTTCTTGCCATTAATAAATTATGAACTATAAATTAGATTATATTCCGGAATTCATAGACAATTAGTAGGTTTTAAGTTGTTTTTAATCTCACTCTTTCTTTTGATAATAATAAGGTATTCCGAAACCTTAAAAATTTAAGAAAAAATGTTGAACATGTTAAACATGACTTATTCTAAATGTTTCCTGTTTAGTAAATATATCACCTTTCATCTTGTAGACATTTTTAAATAAATTTACTTCTTCTTTACTCAGAAATATTCTTGTAGCCGCCTTATTTAACAATTTTTAACAAATAGTATTTATGAATTGAAAATTAAATAAATACGTTTTTATCTTTAATTTTTGATGAATTTATAAATTAGGATATTTCATTTTTTGTTTATTTTCATTATTATTTGATAAGGTTTTTATTTTCTTCACCCTGTATAAATATTATAATTTTTTAGGCAATTAAATTATCCGAAGAACCGAAACGTCGTGAATGGCCATTTTTCACTTTAATGGACGTTTACTTTAGCGATCAAGTTAATGATCCAACTTTGAGGCTTTTTTCGTCAACAAAAACATTAAAAGAAACTATAGATGATAGTGTGTTCGAACATGATCCGATAATATCGTCAGCAATAGCTGCTGCAACATCAGGAGCATACATGGATATTTCAGAATTAGTTCGAAGACAGAAACAACAGCAACAACAGCAACAACAACAAAGGCAACAATTGCAGCAACAACAACAGCAACAACAACAGCAACAACATCAAACACAACAGCAGCAAGCTCAACAACAACAGCAGCCTGTTGAAATAAAAGAAGATAATGACAGTAGTGATGAAGGGACCGGTACAAATTTGTCAATTATAACTGATTATAGTGAAGATTTCAAGAAACCAACAATTAAATCTGAACAAAATATTAACAAACGAAAGCCAAATGATATATCTCATGTACAAACAGAAACGTTAAGACATCAAAATAATCATCAACATAATTTGATGGAACGAGAAAATATCCCACAACAGCAACAACAGCAGCAGCAACCACAACTACAACAAACACAAACATCTCCATTATCTCAATCAAATTCATATAATCAGCAACAGAATCAAAATAATCAGCAACAGTCACAATATCAACCAGAACATCAAACCATCGATCAATATTTATTATCGTGGAATAATTTTCATGGTAATATGTGTAAAGGTTTTCACAGTTTACAAAAAGATGAAAAAATGGTTGATGTTACTATTGCGGCTGGTGGAAAAATATTTAAAGCTCATAAATTGGTATTCATACAATAATTAAAAATATAATTAGCTATATAAAATTTGTCAATAATTTTGAAATTAATATAAATAATTTATTAGGTTCTTTCGGTTTGCAGTTCATACTTTCAAAAAATATTCTTAGATCATCCATCCAGTCATCCTATCTTATTTATGACCGATGTTGATAGTAATCATATGCAAGGTTTACTTGATTTTATGTATAGTGGTCAGGTAAAATCAAATAATATTTCATAAAATATTTAGAAATTATTAGAGTTAAAATTTTAGGTAAATGTTAAATATGAAGATTTACCAAACTTTTTAAAAGTAGCAGAAGCAATGAAAATAAAAGGTTTACATAGTGAAGTATGTATACATATATTAAATGTTCATTCTCCATGATATAATGAGTAATTTTTTTAAAAAAATTTTAGACCACTTCGGAAATTGAATCAGACACACGTGGACACAAAACGGCATCAGATGATAAGGATAATTATCAATATATGAATAATAATAATAATAATAATTATGTTAATAATAATAACAACACTAATAATAATAGTAATAGTAACAATATTACTAATAGTAATAGTAATAATAATAACAATAACAACAATAATAGAAATAATAATAGTAATAATAATAATATTAATAATGTTCTGAATCAAGTACCATCCTCATCAATTTATTCAAATATAAATGGTCCAAAAAGTGCTCAATCACATGTTAATGCAACACCTGCAACAAATAGAGAAATTCCAAGTAAAAATTTTTTAAATTTTCGTGAACATATTCGATCCAAAATACCACTTAACGATACTTTCATAAATAATTCTATAACAAACAATAATAATAATAATAATCATTTAGATAATTATTCTATTCAGCAAACCAATAGTAGTAATAAAATTCTAGATGGTCGAAAACATCATAAATATTTTGCGAAGAGAAAAATGTTAATGCATTATAACCAAGATATTATGAAAGAAAAACGAAACAAAGAATTAGCAGAATTAGAACTTCATCAACAAGAGCAGTCTAATAAACCACAAACAACAGATGAACCATTAACTTCTACTAATGATAATTTCAAAATAAAACTACCTGAAATGCCAGAAAAAGAAGAAGCATTAAATTTAGTTCAAGCCATTAAACAGGAACCAGGATTAAATTGTAGTGGACGGGACAGTTCGGCATCATCAAGCAAAGAGAGTGCTAGATCCGAAGAGGATTGTAGTTCAACAACACCATCTGATTCAACAATTATAGATGAAGAAGCTGAACGAGACGCTAAAGCGGCATTATTGCGTCTACGAAATTCAATACTTGAGCAAAATTTAATAAATAATAATAACAATAATACTAATAATAATAATAATAATAATAATAATAATAATAATAATAATAACAATAATAACAACAATAATAATACAACCAATAATAACAACAATTACAAAAAGAACAATAATAATAGTAGTAAGACCAATAATGCCGTCGATGCAAATAATTTAGATCAAAATTTAAATATTGTTTGCAGTTAATACGTTATACGGAACATAAATAATTCGATATATTTGTTTGTTAATACATATATAATTAAATTATCAATTTATAGTTTTGATTTAGTTTAAATATATTTAAATACATTTTAATATATGATAAATATATTTTTGATAACTAAAATTAGTTAAAATAAATGAAGATACACTTATTACTCATTACTTGGTATATGAATAGTAAGTTATATAAAAAAAATAATATTTTTTTAAGTTGTATTTTTAAAGAAAAAATTGTATATTTTTGTAATAATAATTTTTTTTCAAAAGTAACTTTCATTAAAAGTGTAATATATATATGTAAACATAATTGTATGAAAATGAAACAAGTTAAAAAAGTTTTTTGAAATCAAGTCATTAAATTTTTCTAGTAAGAGGAATGATAAATTAAATTCACTTTTTCTAGATTCAATTATTTAAGACGATCTTTATATAATTGGTATTTGTTTTTTTATCATTATTTTTTAAATTATCAATAGAAATTAGATTTAATATTAACTATTTTTTTTATTAATTTTTATGTCAAAATTATCAGGATAAATCTGCGACTGGGGCTTGAAATTTATTAATATACATAGTAAAAGTTTATATTACATTATCAGAAATAATAATTTTCCTCTCTTATCTTTTTTAATTCTATGTGTTCTAAATTTTATTTTAATTATTATTTTTTTTCATATACCTTCTTATATTGTTGTAAAATTAGCATATAACCAGGGAAGGGGTTATGCATTGTCATTTTTTATTAGATTTATATATTTTCAAATTAACATTATTGTTAGATAAAAAAACTTATTATATATTTTTTGTACTATTCTTGATAATCTGGATTTTTTTATGTTTTATTACTTATTTATTTTTAATATTAATAAAATTTATTTTAAAAATCAAAATTTTAATTATTTATTTATTTAATGTAAAAATTTATAGCAATACGCGATATATTACATTACATTGTGACACCGTGTATTTTGTTATATATATATTTTCCTAAAAAGAAAATAAAAAATTATTAAATTAAAATAATTAGAAAAATTACCTGGTTGAGTTGTTTATATCGTCCATTTTTATGTCATTTGTATGCCGGCTTGTCACATCTCAGATGTCAGTCAGTGGACAGGCGCGGAGGTAAAATTGGTTAGGTGGGTAGCCATAGTGATAGGTTTCGAAATTCCCGTCAGCGCTGCGGTCTCTTGATTTTCGTAACAGAAAACAATAGACAACCTTTGTTGCCCTTCTGGGCAATGTTTTGATTCCGAAAGTCAAGAGATCGCGTGATCGAGGAAACAATAGTTTTTCGAAATGAAAATTTTTTTGAAAAAATTGATTGTTTCTGGAAGTCGACAAAAATTGGTGGTTGAGGTCGGACATTTTTTTTGGTTTTTGAATTTAATTTTGTTTGAAAGTTTTGTATTTTGGAGATTTTTATTTTAAAGATTATTTTTAAATCAAAAAGTCGCGGCGGGGAATAAATTTGAAAATAAATAAAAACAAAAATTACGATAGGAAAAAAAAATACTAGCCCGGGTGTGAAAAAAACAAACCATTTAGTTGTCGTGAAATTTTTATAATTCTTATCAAAGAAAAAAAAAAGGAAAAGAACAAAAATTTTAAAGTTAAAATATTCTGAAAAAAATACGTAATGAAACCATTTTCACAATTTACCATTGAAGATAGTGTATATTAAAAACTGAAATCTTCAAAATAACCAGAAAGAAAAAACAAAAAACACTGGTGCAAATTTTGGAAGAAAAGAGCTATAAAAAAAAAGGAGAACATAAATAAAGTTCCGATCCAGCCAGAAAAAAAACCAACACTTGATAAGAAAAAAAAAAATTATTAGTTGTCAACTTTAAGCTGAGGCAGAGCAGCGGCAGCAGCGCCCTTCATTATTTTTTTTGGATTTTTTTTTGTTGTTCTGGTTGTTTTCTTTTTTTTTTTGGGTTTTTTTGTAAATTTTCTTGAAAAGTGTAGGTACAGGTAGCTGGTTCCCGTCCTGACATGCCGGAACAGGAAGCAGGTATTACCAGGTACTGTAATTTTTTGTTATTTAATTAATTTATTTTGTGGTGTACGATTAAAATTATTTATATTAGTTGCTTTTGCTTTGTTTTTTTATATTAAATTATTAGTAAATTTTTTTTTTTGTTAAGTAAGTTTTTTTAGTAAACTAATTTTTTTTTTGTGTTATTTATTGATAATTTATTTAATAGAATTAGGTAGAGAGAAATTTTTTTTTATTAATTATCTTAGATGCACCACATAAATATATTTTTTTTTTATATATAAATATATTTCCTTAAAATTTTTATTTTGTTAATAAAAAACCAAAAAAACAACCGCCTTATAAGAAAAAAAAATTAATCGTTTTTTTAATTTAATATGATTTATTTGGAAATGAAATGGCTGGCTGATTTCTGAAATTTTCCAGGATGGATCGCCTGGATTTCTTGTCCTTGTCTCTCCTTATTCCCTACACGATGGTGCTTCACTTTAACGATTTTCTGTGGTGAAAATTTTTATTAGTGAAGTCATCATCGTATTGTTGTATTGATTGCCGTTTGGATCACTGGTCGACTCACGCCCCACAGGCTGAGCGTAGCTGGCACACTTAGGAGGAAATCCCAGTGGTCCAAGGAGTTCTAGTAATAGAAATTTTGGTCTAGCGTTTTTTTCTTGTGATGCGCTGTTGGTCACCCTAGTCCTGGCGCCCACTTCACTAGAACTCCGAAGTTACCTCCTCCGATTTACCTAAAGCTAACAGGTGGTAATTTTTTTTTTTGAAAATTATCATCCTGTTACAATTGGCGCCCAAATTTAGTGGCTTACGGATGCACCAATTGTTGTTACAATTGGTGCCCAAACTGTGGCTTATTTCAAAATTTTTTTTTGGAAATCTCCATCTGAGGTTGCTTAAGTCGGATGGCGATCAATACTGCAACGTCTTCCCCTTCCGTGGGTGGTATTCTTCCTTCCCTATGAGGAACATCGGAGGTGGGTCCAATTCAATTTATGTGCTGGTAGTTAGATAAGGGTTTTGGTTGTCCATTACCTGTCCTACCAGTGTCCTTTGTTTATTTAGGTTGGAGGGTTAGAAACTGCGATAAGGTGGTCCTTGTCGTATCCTCCCCAAAGTGTCCGTCCGCTAGTGAGACACCCGCTTTTAGTAGTCTAAAAGGGGGTCCTAGCATGTGTGTGTTTTTGAGTTCAACGAAAGTTGAACTTTGTTGTGAATTGGGACGGCCAAAGATTTTTTTTGTAGTGTTGGGGGAGTATTTCTCATTGAAGTTTCCCTTCTCCCTAACCCTATTCCTACCCTACCCCTTCCCTTCCCTGTCCATTGAAAAGAGAAGTCCAAGAGCATCCATTCTGGGGTGTTAAAAAAATTCCGTGTTTTGAAATTTTGAATTTTTGTTTTTTTTTAGGAATTATTTTGGTTTTTTTATTTTTTTTGCTGGGATTTTGTTCTTGGTCGAGATTTTTTTGTTTGTTTTTTTTTGAAAATTTTGTTGTTTCGTTGGTTCCTCGATCGAGATGCGCTGACGGAGTATTGAATTTTGAAAAAGATATATATCTAGAAAATAAAAATAAAATTTAGTAGTTGGGTTTAGTTTTTTTCCTCTTATTATTTATAGTTGTTAGTTATATACTTATTTTTACAATATTCGTTAGTATTAGTTTAGTTTTTGGGTAATAAGAGTTATATTAGGTGTAGTTTTCCTCTCGTTCATTTACAATTATTGTTATTTATTAAATTATTTTTTTTGTAGTCGTATTTAGTATTAGTCCTTTTTTTTTACAATTAGGTTATTATTATTTTACACTATTTATAATTATTAGAGTTGTTTTTTTTAGATTATTTATATTAGGTGTAGGGTTATTATTATTTATTTTTACAATCTTTGGTATTTACTTATATTATTTTTTTTTTTTGAAAGTAGTTAGTAAATTTACAATTAATGTTATTATTTTTTCAATAATTATAATAAATAGTTCTTAAAATTATTTGATTATTTACATTGATTGTTATTTATTAATTTATTTATTTTGTAGTTAAATAGTAGTAGTAGTTTACAATATTTGTTAAGTTATTTAAAAAGAAAAAAAAAAAACACTTTAACGTATAAAAATATTACGATTAAGCTGCCGGTAGGGACACGCCATAAATTGTGTGCTGGTGGTATTCTACAAATAGAAATTTTTTATTATAATTAGTCTTGGCGACAAATTAATTTTTATACCTGAACCAAATATGGAACCAGCCAGGTTAGATCGCGACGAAATTGGGAATTAGAGCTGCGTGGGTTGTTAGGTTTGTCGGGCAACGCCCAGAGAATTAGAGCTGCGTGGGTTGTTAGGTTTGTCGGGCAACGCCCAGAGTAAGTACGCTCAATTGTGCATCGCCTTAGATCGCGAGCAACGTATAGGTCGTCATCCCCCAAAATCTAGAATTCCAGATCCGGAAGCCGAACTCGCTCTTTGCGAAAGCAAGGCCGCTGCCTGTCACTCGCTGGTCAGTGATGGTATTCGAGAAACGGATGAAGATCTGTTGCTCCGCGCAGCAACAAAAATTCAGCACGTTAAAAATAGATTATTTCGATTAAAGTCGGCTCGTAAGGATTACTCGGCATCGGTGCGGCAAATTAAAAATGAACTCAATTCGGAGCTCACTCGAATTGCAGAGCAACAGTTCATTACCGCACAGATGCTTGGCTCGGACCATTCGTATTCTGAGGATGGGAGGTTGACTGTAATCGACGAACGGGAGGGAGCTATAGGTCCACCCCTTGACCAATTTCCGATGCCGCCTGTGGGCGCCGTTGCCAATCAGCCTGGTAATAAGGGGGTGTTGCCGAAACAGCCGCTTATTCCAGCTCCGACAATATTGGCCGGCCACCCCTCTTCTGATCCTGGTGCGACGTTGATGACCTCTCGAAAGGGAGTTAGTCAGCTGAGCTCCTCGAACAATTCGCCGCATTCTGACCCCACTTCGATACAGGGGTTATCAACTCGGTTGTCCACAGGCGCCGTTCACAAAACTGGTTCGTCTGGAAGAAGAGGAAAATGGTTTAAAAATCAATCTAAATGTCAAAGCATCCACTTACCTCATGATAGATATGTAATAGCCTCTGCAACCCAGTTCGATCACACGCAAATTTCCGCCATGTCCAGTCTGCTCGAAGAACAGCGGCAACAAATCGCCGAACTCCAAGCGCTTGTAGCTCGACAACATCTTTCGGAACCAGCTGCGGCGCCCCGGTTTGTTGCTCCTGTTCGTAGCTACCCACCGTCTGTAATGCCACCACTGAGCGGGAGGAGGCCAGTGAGGGAACCATCAAATGTCGCTCCCTTTCAACTCAGCGATACCGACGATGAGCCTGACGACCGCCTCCCTGAACATTTTAGGCGTCGTAATCCAGTTTCTAACTGGCGGGTTCGATTTGATGGTTCGGGCAAAGCTCTGTCGCTAGCGGAGTTCATCTTCCGAATTGAAACTTTGGCCAAGGGAGATGGATATCCGTTGGAAGGTTTGGTGTTGTCGATCAATCAACTCCTTCAGGGCCGTGCCGAGACCTGGTACTGGCAATATATTCGGAGGCATTCGAACACGTCATGGTCCAACCTGAAAACGGCCATGAAAATTGAGTTCGATGATGGGGAAGATGATGGTGATGTCAAACGGTTGATGGAAGCCAGGAAGCAACGTTCTCGGGAAACATTTTCTGACTTCCGAATGGACATGGAGGGACTTCGTCTTCGTCTGACGCACGAAATTTCCGATGATGATTTTCTTAACAGGCTCTTATATAACCTATACCCGGGTTACAAAAAAGCTCTGATTTTGGAGAATATTGTAACCCTTAATCAGTTGGATAGAGTTTGTAAGAGACTGGAAAGGAAGTGGAGGAAAATTGGTGAGTCAGCCGAGGACCAAGTTCGTCCCCGTAGAATGTATGCCCATGAGTTGGAAGAGAACGTTGACTCAAATTACATACTAACTAATCCGGCGCTCCAAAAGTCCAATCTGCCAGAACCGCCAAGTCCGTCCGCTCCAATTAAAGAAGTCCTGTCCGTCCAAGATAATAAATTTCATCCGAGAGTTCCGTCCGCCACTGTCGTACCTGCCGACAAAAATACATATGTTATTTGTTTTAATTGTGATGATTTGGGACATCTATTTCGATATTTGAAAGCTACGTACCTCAGGCCGGATGGAGACAATCGTCCTTTCATGAAGATACAAATTGCAAATAAAAACCATTTTGCGTTGTTGGACAGTGGGGCCAATATTAGTTGTTTGGGGAAGGATGGGGAAAATTTGTTGCGGGAGTTGAACATTTTGTACACTCCGATCACGTCCATTGTGAATACGGCCGATGTAACCCTCAAGGTGTCATCGGTTACGTATTCCTGAACATTATTTACAATGGCGTGACAAAAACCATCAAATTTTTTCTGATCCCCTCCATTCAACGGTCCATGATTTTAGGAATGGATTTTTGGGACGCTTTTAATGCGATTCCGTTTAAAAATCTAGAATTATCTGAATTAACTAATGATGATAAAAAAATGCATAAGTTGAATATTGACCAACAACAAAGGCTTCACGAAGTGATCGATTCGTTTCCGTCGTTTAGCACATCTGGTCTGGGGAAAACTACGATTCTAAAACAGTAGTATAAAATTTATCACAAATCGACGTTGGAGATGCGAAACCTCAGGTAGTCCGTCCGTATCCAGTATCTCTGCCTATGCAAAAATTGTTAGATTTAGAAATAGATAAAATGCTAGAACAGGATATAATTGAAGAGAGTCGAAGTGCATGGGCATCGCCCTTGGCGTTGGTGAAAAAAGCAAACGGCACCCTAAGGTTGTGTCTCGATTCACGCCCGCAAGGTGAATGCCGTCACCAAGAGGGATGCCTATCCACTTCCTCACATCAATTCAATTTTTAGTAGAGTCAAAAAAACAAAATTTATCACTAGTCTAGATTTAAAAATGGCGTTTTGGCAGGTTGAACTGGAGGAGAAATCCAGAGACAAAACCGCATTCATCGTCCCCGGTCGTGGGTTATACCATTTCAAACGAATGCCTTTCGGTTTGTCTAACTCCCCGAAAACAAGCTTATGGATAAAGTTATCCCTTACGAGCTTCATGAGGATGTCTTTGTTTACCTTGATGATCTTTTGATCCTCTCGGAAGACTTTGACACCCACATGGAGCTCTTGAGTAAAGTAGCAAGGTGTTTGAGGGAAGCTGGACTAACCATAAACATCGAAAAAAGCCGATTTTGCCAGACCGAAACTAAATATTTAGGTCATATTATTGACCACGAAGGTATTAAAACGGACCCTGAAAAGATCGACGCCATCCAAAACTTTCCGAGGCCAAAAACTGTGCGACAGATCAGATGGTTTTTGGATGGTATAATAGATTCATTAAAAATTACGCGGAAGTTGCGGCGCTTATTACGGATTTATTGAAGGGTAAAAATCCGGACAACTGGAATGATGCCGCTGAGGCAGCATTCCTCGCTTTGAAACTGGCCTTAACGCAGGCCCCCGTACTCGTAAATCCTGATTTTAATCGTCGGTTCTCCGTACAGTGTGATGCGTCGAAGACCGGTGTCGGAGGTGTTCTATTCCAAACGGATGAAGCGGGGCATGAACACCCCATAGAGTTCATGTCCCAGAAATTAAATTCCGCTCAAAAAAATTACAGCGTGACGGAATTAGAATGCCTCGCAGCGGTACTAAGCATAAGAAAATTCCGACCTTACATTGAGGGGACGGAATTTACTGTGATTACCGACCATGCCAGCCGAAAGTGGTTGATGAACCAAAAGGATTTGGCGGGTCGGTTGGCGCGTTGGAGTTTGAAAGCAGGGTTTTGATTTCAAGATTGAACACCGGAAGGGCAGCGACAATATTGTGGCGGACGCGTTATCTCGTGGAGAAATCGATGAGATGAAGTTGAAAGAGATCAATATTGTCGACGCCAAGGATCCGGCATTTCAAGACCTGAATATCAACGCCACGTGAACATTTTCGCCAATAATCATGGTAAATTCCCAGACATTAAAATCGTGGATGGGGTAATTTTTAAACGGCAACATTTTCGAGAACATCAACTTACCGATGTTCCCGTTTGGAAATTGTGAGTGCCTCCTGCGTTAAGAGCTGGCGTAATCCAACACTTCCATGATGATCCTATGTCACCACACTCGGGGGTGGATAAAACTATAAAAAAATTCAACGCATGTATTTTTGGCCAAGAATGCGAAATGAAATTACAACTTACATTTCTTGGTGCGAGGCTTGTAAAGAAGCGAAAGCGCCTAATACATGCTTAAGACCGCCTCTGGTTGTCCAAAGTCCTCCGGTCCGTCCGTGGCAATATATTAATATTGATCTGCTTGGTCCATATCCTAGATCTAAAAAAGGTAATACATGTATATTAATTGTTCTTGACCAATTCTCGAAATTTGTGCTACTCAAACCTTTGCAACCTTCAGGGAAACAACAGGTCCGATCATTAAATTCCTGGAATCCGAAGTCTTCCACCTTTTCGGCATTCCAGAAGTGTTGTTGTCTGACAACGGGGTACAATCCACTGGAAAGGAATTTGAAAAATTAATAAAAACTTACAATATTAACCACAAATTTACCGCTCCGTACCATCCTCAGGCTAATGCGTCGGAAAGAGTCAATCGGAACATCGTCACTGCTATCCGAATGTATATAGATCAAACCAACCATAAAGAATGGGATGACAAGCTGAGTCCATGACGCCACTGGGTTTTCTCCATTCTACCTTACATTCGGATATCATATGATGACCGACGGTACTTCTTACGAGTTGCTTCGTAAATTAAATTTGCTGAATGAGAATATCATTATTGACCAGGAGCATCGACGTAATGATGTGCATGATGCGGTGGTCAGGAATCTGGAAAAAGCACAAAAAGGCACGAAAAAACTTACAATCTGCGATCCAATAAGAATTTTAAAAAGTACTTACCTGGGCAAGTTGTTTACCGTCCGAACCCACGTTTTAAGCGATTTCAAAAAAAATATTACAGCGAAATTTGCAAAACCCTGGACAAAATGCACCTTTATCGCCGAAAAGGGATAAAATTAGAGCATGAGATAGTCAGGGTGTGGGACAGCCCCACGTTGACTAAAAAAGAAAAAAAAATTCCACCTGTGATATTTTTGGATACTTGTTATTTATTTAGTGTTGTTAGATTTTTTTTTATTTACAATTATTTATTATTTATTAGTATTATTCAGTTAATTTTTTTTGTTATTATATTATTATTAGTTAGTATAGTTAATTTTTTTTGTTATTATTATTATTATTAGTTAGTATAGTTAATTTTTTTTGTTATTATTATTATTATTAGTTAGTATAGTTAATTTTTTTTGTTATTATTATTATTTATTAGTGGTTAGTTAATTTACACTTATATGTAGGTAGGTTAGTTTTTGTTATTTATTATAGTTATTTTAACCTATAATACCTGGCTACCCACCTTTACCCCGTGAGTCACTAAAATTTTTTTTTTGTTATTATTAGTTAATATTATTACATTTTTGAGAATAATTTAGTATAAGTTTAGTTAAAAATTTTTTTTTTGTTATTTATTTGGAATTATATATTAGGTATTTATTGATTTATTTATTTGGGTAGGAATATTTATTAGTATTTAAATTTATTAGTCTAAGTTAAAATATTATTAGTTAAAAATTTTTTGTGTTAGATTTGTAGGGTATGGCTAGGTATTTATTTATTTATGAGGATTTTTTTTTGTTAGTATTAGTTATTTAGGTAATTATATTATTATAGCTTATTATTTATTTATATTATTTATAGTTAGTATTTATTATAGTGATTAGTAGTTATTTAAGTGTTAGTTATTTAGGTTAATATTATTTTGTCAGTTATAATGTTAGTTAGATTTTTTTTTACATCTGGGGTGTGGCGAGTCGGTGTTTTCCAGGCCTGTCTGGAACGCTAAGCTCCAGACGGGTCTGTTTTGCGACACCGTGTATTTAGTTATATATATATTTTCCTAAAAAGAAAATAAAAAATTATTAAATTAAAATAATTAGAAAAATTACCTGGTTGAGTTGTTTATATCGTCCATTTTTATGTCATTTGTATGCCGGCTTGTCACATCTCAGATGTCAGTCAGTGGACAGGCGCGGAGGTAAAATTGGTTAGGTGGGTAGCCATAGTGATAGGTTTCGAAATTCCCGTCAGCGCTGCGGTCTCTTGATTTTCGTAACAGAAAACAATAGACAACCTTTGTTGCCCTTATGGGCACATGTTTTGATTCCGAAAGTCAAGAGATCGCGTGATCGAGGAAACAATAGTTTTTCGAAATGAAAATTTTTTTGAAAAAATTGATTGTTTCTGGAAGTCGAGAAAAATTGGTGGTTGAGGTTGGACATTTTTTTTGGTTTTTGAATTTAATTTTTTGAATTAAGGCACCCTGTGCTTCAATTCACAACGGAAATTATAAGATTCCAATTAATAAAATTCAAAAATTAATGAAAAGGGATAAAATTAGAGCATGAGATAGTCAGGGTGTGGGACAGCCCCACGTTGACTAAAAAAGAAAAAAAAATTCCACCTGTGATATTTTTGGATACTTGTTATTTATTTAGTGTTGTTAGATTTTTTTTTATTTACAATTATTTATTATTTATTAGTATTATTCAGTTAATTTTTTTTGTTATTATATTATTATTAGTTAGTATAGTTAATTTTTTTTGTTATTATTATTATTATTAGTTAGTATAGTTAATTTTTTTTGTTATTATTATTATTATTAGTTAGTATAGTTAATTTTTTTTGTTATTATTATTATTTATTAGTGGTTAGTTAATTTACACTTATATGTAGGTAGGTTAGTTTTTGTTATTTATTATAGTTATTTTAACCTATAATACCTGGCTACCCACCTTTACCCCGTGAGTCACTAAAATTTTTTTTTTGTTATTATTAGTTAATATTATTACATTTTTGAGAATAATTTAGTATAAGTTTAGTTAAAAATTTTTTTTTTGTTATTTATTTGGAATTATATATTAGGTATTTATTGATTTATTTATTTGGGTAGGAATATTTATTAGTATTTAAATTTATTAGTCTAAGTTAAAATATTATTAGTTAAAAATTTTTTGTGTTAGATTTGTAGGGTATGGCTAGGTATTTATTTATTTATGAGGATTTTTTTTTGTTAGTATTAGTTATTTAGGTAATTATATTATTATAGCTTATTATTTATTTATATTATTTATAGTTAGTATTTATTATAGTGATTAGTAGTTATTTAAGTGTTAGTTATTTAGGTTAATATTATTTTGTCAGTTATAATGTTAGTTAGATTTTTTTTTACATCTGGGGTGTGGCGAGTCGGTGTTTTCCAGGCCTGTCTGGAACGCTAAGCTCCAGACGGGTCTGTTTTGCGACACCGTGTATTTAGTTATATATATATTTTCCTAAAAAGAAAATAAAAAATTATTAAATTAAAATAATTAGAAAAATTACCTGGTTGAGTTGTTTATATCGTCCATTTTTATGTCATTTGTATGCCGGCTTGTCACATCTCAGATGTCAGTCAGTGGACAGGCGCGGAGGTAAAATTGGTTAGGTGGGTAGCCATAGTGATAGGTTTCGAAATTCCCGTCAGCGCTGCGGTCTCTTGATTTTCGTAACAGAAAACAATAGACAACCTTTGTTGCCCTTATGGGCACATGTTTTGATTCCGAAAGTCAAGAGATCGCGTGATCGAGGAAACAATAGTTTTTCGAAATGAAAATTTTTTTGAAAAAATTGATTGTTTCTGGAAGTCGAGAAAAATTGGTGGTTGAGGTTGGACATTTTTTTTGGTTTTTGAATTTAATTTTTTGAATTAAGGCACCCTGTGCTTCAATTCACAACGGAAATTATAAGATTCCAATTAATAAAATTCAAAAATTAATTAATTATTATTTGAAAAACAAAAGTTTCAAATTACGCGTTGCTCGTGCACAGAGAAATAATTTAATTCAAGAAATAATAATTTCTCTGTGCTGACAACGCGTAAAATTAATCAACCAATTAAATTAAAATTGATTTAAAATATTTTGTTGGAGAAGCTGATTGGTTTTACAAAATCTTATTGGAAAGATTTTGGAAACCAAAAAAGCTCTCCAACAAAATAAAATAGAAAACAAATTTCAAAAAAGAGGCCAGTTGATCGGATAAGAAATAAGGTTTTTATTTTAAAATCTAAATTAAAATTGTAAAATTAAGTTAGTCGATCGGATCAAAACAGATCAGTTTAAAAAATAGAGCAGTTATTCTGCTGAAAAAAAGGTTTATTTCGGAATTTAAATCTAAATTGGAAAACTTGAAGTGATAAAAATAAAATCAGTAAACATTTTTAATTGAAAAAAGAATTGTCAAAATAATTGTAGTGTAAAATAATTAAATCATTAAGTAAAATATATAATAATAATGTGCAAATAAATATTACGTGTAAAGATTGTAATAGTTAATATTAATAATAAATAGTTAAATTTCATAAAGAAAACTTTTAAAAATAGAAAATATATATAACTACTAGTTTTTATTTAAATAAAGAATACAAAGATTAGTAAAAAGTGAGATAAACTATAAATAAATAAAAGAAAAGTTATGATTGTAATTTTTATAAACTATAAATAAATAAAAGAAAAGTTATGATTGTAATTTTTGAAGTACGTTTCTCATCCAAAAGAATTTGTGTAAAGGTAAAACGGGAGATTAAAACTAAATAAAAAGAGAAAAAAAACTATCGTAAAATAAAAAAGTGGACATTAACTAAAACTAAAAAAAATAATAATTTTAACACTAAATAATATCTATAAAATTATTATAATTTAAAAAAAAAAAACAAGCATCTTATAAAAAAAAAATTTTTAAAACAGTGGTAGAATTTTAATAGAAGCAGATTTAAAATAAATAAAAAATATATATAATATAAGTTTAACAAATTTTTTCTAATACAAAATAAAAAATTTTTTTTAACAAAAATAAAGGTGATTGAAGCAGTTAAAAAAAAAATATATAAAAGTTGAAGCAGTAAAAAATTGAAGCAGTTGAAGCAGATAATTACAAGAAGCTGTAAAGAGCAGAAGAGGCAAATAAATTTTTTTCAAAAAAAAAATTAAATAAAAGCTGTAAGTTTTTGTAATTATACATACATATTAAAATATTTAAAGTTCAATAATTTATCATATATATATATACAAAATTATATTTGTAAATACATACGAATATCTTTAATAAAAAATTACAAAAATGTGTAATAAATTAGGAAGAGACGGATCTTCATTATTTTTTATAATTATTATTACTCCAAATCTAATAGTCTTAATAATGGAAAATAATAAAATTTATTTTTTGGCAAATTATTAAAAAATTTAAATTTTTGAATCTAATTAAATGACAAAAAAAAAAATTGTGTGAAATTTTTTTATAAATAAATTAAAAGGATAAAAAAATGATTTTTTTTTAGAAAATAAAAGAATTTGTTAATTTAGAAAGAAAATTTTATGAAAAATTTAAATTAATGGCCAAAAAATAAAATTAAAATTTTTAATTATAAAAAATATATAAAATAATAAATATATAAAATCCTTAACGAAATTATAAAAAAATATATATATATAAATAATAAAAATTTTGAAATTCCTAGTGAATCAAAATTTTTTAGATACAAAGTTAATACAAAAATAAAATGCATATTTGAAAGAAACCCCTAAAATAATATACATATGTGTAAATATACATATACAAAAAAAATGATATTTTTCTTATATACTACCAAAAACCTTAACCTATCCTAATAGTTAACCTAATTTCAATATTTGTCTCTCTTCCATAAAATTTAAAAAAATAAAATACAATGGGTATATAATAAATAAAATTGGAGTGCATATATATCCGTATAAAAAATAATAAGTAAAAGTTTTAAATAAGAGTCATATATGTACAAATACCTATACAATGAAAAATCATAAATTATTAAACATTATTATCACATATTATAATTTTTATTTGTATACATAAAATTTTTATTCTCCAAGTACAAATTGCAAATTGTGCGTTTTCGATCAATTTGAATTTAAAAGTTTATAATAAAGTTTTGTTTACGTGAAATATAATATACATAGAAGTGTATTATTATCAAAGAAAAATCGACATAAAAATAGGGTAACAAAACTAATTACGGTGAAAAAGGTTAAGTTTATTTAATTTAACACAAAACTGTATACAGAAAGTGCAAAATAAAATTGTGCACTAAGTTGACACAGGGCTGTGTAAAAATAAAGAAATTAATAAAAAAAATTCTTTTACATAAGTTTAAAAAATTTTAATAAAAATTGGTTTTAATAACCAACATTTTTTTTCGTTACCCTATATTTTCATTTTATATTAAAATTTCAATTTTTTGTTCGTAATGACGAAAATTATATATACATATATATAAAATGATATATATATATATATTTTCAAATTACGTTTGATCATTTTTATATAAAATAATTTTGTCAATTTTTAATATAAAATTGATATTAATTAAAATATTTTAAATGACGTACGTAAATTTCATTAGAGCAAAGCGCGTTTTTTTTGTAAAATCATTTAAGGATTATATTATGAACATTTATAAAACATAATTTTTTTTTGGAAATGAATAAAATATTTTTTGCATAATTTTAGGAGTTAAGAAACTTATATTTTATTGAGATAAACATTTTAGTCAACAAACAAATAATATTTTTTATTATTGCATACCTTTAGAGAAAAAATAAAATAAAAATAAAAGAGTATTTTATTTTAAATAAGTTTATTTTAAAATGATTTTCGTTAAATAAAATAATATAAATAAATTAAATTACATAAAATTTTTAGAAAAAATTAAAATAAATTTTTTCGACCCCTAAAATATTTTTTCACAGAAATTTTTATAAGAAATGACCCCTAAAAAAAAAATTACTAAATTTCAATAAAAAAAAATGACCCCTGAATCGTAATGTAATAAAAAAGCATATATATTATTGTTATTGTTGAACATATTTTTTTTATAAACTAATGTCGCAAAATTCAAAACCCCCAACGTTGGCGCAATCAATTTTAAAATTTTCAAAGAGAATATCAACATTTTCATTTTTAAATTCAAGTCCGGAATTTGAAAATTCGGACGAACAAACTAAAACAAACGTAGAAAATATAGAAGCGGAACCAAATTTACAAGTATTGGATAGAAATAACTTTGTTGATTTTTTACATCAAGTACAAGGAGAACGAATATCAGAAAATAGAAAAAGTTTTAGAACATTGAGGTCAGGAGCAAAATACAACAGAATTGGCCCAATAAGGAAACAAAGGAAAGCTAGGAGAAATAAAGTTATAATTGCCAAAACGGAAAGGAAAAGTTTGAATATAAAAACAAGTGACAAAATGAATCCAATAAACGACCCCCATTATTTTAATTTCCAAAAATCAAATAATACAAATAGAACAATAAACAAACCGGGACCATCAGGATTAAACTCCACCCCTATACCAACACCACCAATTGCACATCGAGATGAATACGTTGCGGAAAACTTTACAAACGACAACTCGTATCATTTGGAACCAACATTGTTACCAGTGGAAAAAATAATCAAAACTGTTTTAGTACAAGTTCCAACATTTTCGGGTGTAGGGTTGGACATTGAGAATGAGTTGAACAATTTTCACGAATTAGCTCATCAAGCATACGAATTGACCAGAGATGAACAAAAGGGAATATTATTAAGAATTTTAATAACAAGTAAACTGACAGGTGCAGCCAACGCACTTTTCAGATATGCCAACGTTGAAAACTTTAACCAATATAAAGATATTTTACGTAATCGTTTTATAGAGAGCAAGGATATGGCTACATTAGCATCGGAAATGATGGGAATGTATCAATACGAAAACGAATCAGTGGAATTATTTGGGGAAAGAATAGCAGAAAAATTGGCGGCATATAGAAACAGAGTAAACGAAAGGTATCAAAACGAGGGACGAGCTTTAATCAATGACATGGAGATAACCGCAAAAAGAATATTTTTAGGAGGACTGCGTTCATCAGAATTGAAACAATATTTAATCTTTAAAAACCCCGAAAACTTAAAAGTGTCCATAGGAGCGGCTCGACAGTATTTGAATGAAACAAGGAACTTAGGAAATATAGGGAGTTCGGATAAAAATAGTAGTAATAATCAAGGGGACCAAATGATGAATTTATTAACCACTATGATGAAAAAATTAAATGAAAATGGCGGACATGGGCAACAACCAAATAATAACCGGTTAAATCATGGAAACAATTTTAGAAATAATAGTAATAATAATTATTTCCGGGAAACAACAGGGAATTTTAAATACAACAACAACAACAACAACAACAACAATAATGCGCAATTTACAAATAATAATAATTATAATAATAATAATAAACAATTCTCAAACAGTAGTAGCAACAATAATTTTAATAAAAACAATAAGACCCCTAACAGAAATTACAATATGGTTAGTGGTAATAATTTTCCAAACAACAATAAAAATAATACAAGTAATTATAATAATAATTCTAATAATAATTACAATAATAATAATAACAATAGGAACAATAATAATGGTAATAATAATAATGGTAATAACAAGGTTCCATTTAAAGGAACAACTGCAAATACGACGATTAAATGTTTTAAGTGTGGTGAACCAAGTCACCTTAGTAGAGATTGTACATGGCAAAGCCAGTTAACACCAGTGCAATGCACTAATTGTGGAATGAATGGACATGAATCCACTCATTGTTTTAAACTACGTTCGGGAAATAATAATTTTGCAAATCGAAGGATACTCGCATTAAATAACGAAGAAAGTTTAGAAAAGACCCCTTGTGAATGGTGTGCAAGGAAAGGACATACAATTTTAAATTGTGAAGCTCGTAAATCCTATGAATCCAAAATGACAATGGTTTCGGGAAACGAGGACGGAGTGAACTAAAAGAGCCTAGCTCATTCCTTTCGGAGGGCAAAATAACTTTACAAGAGCCAATAATTAATTTAGAAAAATATTATTGGATAGATCCTGAATTATGTAATAATTTAACAAAAGATAAAGAAGAAAATAATAAAATTAATAAAAATAATGAAATGGAAATAAATTTTGTTAGCTCTAATATAGGCTCTTGTGAAGGAAAATTAATAAAAAAATCAGAACACGAGAATAAGAAAATTGAGTTACCAAATAATGGTATTTTAGGAAACATTGCAATGACCCCTAAACGTGATGAAGGTAAATCGCAAACAATTTATACAGAAAAATCAAATGATATAAATACGAATAAATTACAGATGAATAAAGGAATTTTTGATAACGTGCATATAGTAAACTATAAAAATTCTATATTTTCTAAGGCAAAAAATTTGATGGAAAAAAAGAATCAAATCTGGAAAGCAACTAAAAATTGTACAGATGATTTTAAAACTGATGAAATAATTGTATTTGAAGAAGATATTAACACAGGAATTGTTAAATCAAATAAGGAAGAAAAGGTGAATATTATTATAGAAGACAATGTAGCAGTAATTGTGGAAGAATTTTATTTGGAAGAATATATAGAAGTAAAATGTTTTAATAAAAATATAGTAGAAGAAGTTGTAGAAGCTGTAGAAGTTGTAGTAGAGGAAAATGATTTAAGTACAAAAGTTTGTACTGGTATATTGATAGAATACGAATTTGTTGGAGATAATAATAGTAATGAAAATATAAATGAAAATATTAATGAAAATATTAATATTAATAAAGAAAAAGAACTTTGTTTCACAATTCAAATGGAAAAAGTAAAATTGAATTTAAATAGTAGTGATGTTAATATTGGATCATCACTAATTATTTAATTAAAAATAATAATACTTTTATCATTGTATTTAAAATAAATGTTAATACTACGGGTATTAAAAATAAAAATATTAAACCAAAATTGACCCCCATTCTTAATGTTATTATTTTACCATTAAGAAAATTAAATAACAAAATAATAAAATTAAATCCTAGATATAAGAAACATAGGTGGAAGCGTAAAAATAAAGTATATTAATAAAAAAAATATATTAAAATATTAAATTTTAATATTAATAAATAAAAAAAAAATTAATAAAAAAAAATTTTTTTAAAAATTTTTTTTTGGATAAAATAGAAAGGGGAGCGTGAACGCTCAAAAACAAATAATAGGGATAATATACAAAAATCTTATCCTTAATCCTTAAATCCATATTCATTTTCTTAAAATCTTAAATTTTAATATATATTATATATGCATTTTATTTGACTATATTTAAAAAAAAAACATAAATTTTATTAAAAATAAAATAACTTATAATAAAATATACATACATATACACATATAATTATAATATTTAATATATAATTTTATTTAAAACTTTATTAAAATTTAATTTTAATTAATAAAATAAAACCAAAAGGATTTTTTTTAATAAAACAAAAGGATTTTTTTTATAAAAGTTTTTAATAAAACAAAAGGATTACTTTTTAATATAAAATATAAAACTTTATTAAAAATTAATTTTTAGTAAACACAAAATGATTTTTTTTTTAGAATTTGTTAAATAAATAAGTCAATAAGATTTTAATTGTATTAAAATAAAAAAAAAAGGAAATATAATAATTGTAAAGAAAAATATAATTACAAGAATATAAAATATTTAGACAAAATATATAAAATATATAAATATTAAAAAAAAAACAAAATAAAAAAAAATGTTTAGAAAAAAAATATATACATATATAAAAAGTAAATAAAAAAATTTGTTATGTTTATAAAAGAAATAAATATATACAAATATACAAAGTTTTTATTAAATATATAGTAAATATATACAAATATACAAAGTTTTTATTAAAAATAAAAAAAAATATATAAAAAATATATATACTTATAATTTTAAAATATAAGAATCGAAGAAAAATTTTTTCGACCCTTATATTTTTTCTAAGAGGGAAGGTGTTGTGAATTGAGGCACCCTGTGCTTCAATTCACAACGGAAATTATAAAATTCCAATTAATAAAATTCAAAAATTAATTAATTATTATTTGGAAAACAAAAGTTTCAAATTACGCGTTGCTCGTGCACAGATAAATAATTTAATTCAATAACTAATAATTTCTCTGTGCTGACAACGCGTAAAAATAATCAACCAATTAAATTAAAATTGATTTAAAATATTTTGTTGGAGAAGCTGATTGGTTTTCCAAAATCTTATTGGAAAGATTTTGGAAAACCAAAAAAGCTCTCCAACAAAATAAAATAGAAAACAAATTTGAAAAAAGAGGCCAGTTGATCGGATAAGAAATAAGGTTTTTATTTTAAAATCTAAATTAAAATTGTAAAATTAAGTTAGTCGATCGGATCAAAACAGATCAGTTTAAAAAATAGAGCAGTTATTCTGCTGAAAAAAAGTTTTATTTCGGAATTTAAATCTAAATTGGAAAACTTGAAGTGATAAAAATAAAATCAGTAAAAAATTTTAATTGAAAAAAGAATTGTCAAAATAATTGTAGTGTAAAATAATTAAATCATTAAGTAAAAGATTTAATAATAATGTGCAAATAAATATTACGTGTAAAGATTGTAATAGTTAATATTAATAATAAATAGTTAAATTTAATAAAGAAAGCTTTTAAAAATAGAAAATATATATAACTACTAGTTTTTATTTAAATAAAGAATACAAACATTAGTAAAAAGTGAGATAAACTATAAATAAATAAAAGAAAAGTTATGATTGTAATTTTTATATTACAACAGTTTGAAAGTTTTGTATTTTGGAGATTTTTATTTTGAAGATTATTTTTCAATCAAAAAGTCGCGGCGGGGAATAAATTTGAAAATAAATAAAAACAAAAATTACGATAGGAAAAAAAAAAATACTAGCGCGGTGTGAAAAAACAAACAATTTAGTTGTCGTGAAATTTTTATAATTCCTATCAAAGAAAAAAAAAAAGGAAAAGAACAAAAATTTTAAAGTTAAAATATTCTGAAAAAAATACGTAATGAAACCATTTTCACAATTTACCATTGAAGATAGTGTATATTAAAAACTGAAATCTTCAAAATAACCAGAAAGAAAAAACAAAAAAACACTGGTGCAAATTTTGGAAGAAAAGAGCTATAAAAAAAAGGAGAACATAAATAAAGTTCCGATCCAGCCAGAAAAAAAACCAACACTTGATAAGGAAAAAAAAAATTATTAGTTGTCAACTTTAAGCTGAGGCAGAGCAGCGGCAGCAGCGCCCTTCATTATTTTTTTTTGATTTTTTTTTTGTTGTTCTGGTTGTTTTCTTTTTTTTTTTGGGTTTTTTTGTAAATTTTCTTGAAAAGTGTAGGTACAGGTAGCTGGTTCCCGTCCTGGCATGCCGGAGGTATTACCAGTTACTGTAATTTTTGTTATTTAATTAATTTATTTTGTGGTGTACGATTAAAATTATTTATATTAGTTGCTTTTGCTTTGTTTTTTGTATTAAATTATTAGTAAATTTTTTTTTTTGTAAAGTAATTTTTTTTAGTAAAGTAATTTTTTTTTTGTGTTATTTATTGATAATTTTTTAATAGAATTAGATAGAGAGAAATTTTTTTTTATTAATTATCTTAGATGTATTACGTACACCACATAAATATATTTTTTTTATTTATATATAAATATATTTCCTTAAAATTTTTATTTTGTTAATAAAAACCAAAAAAACAACCGCCTTATAAGAAAATTTAATATGATTTATTTGGAAATTTAATTATTTTTTTTGAAATTTCCAAATTTTTTTTTTTGTTATTTTGTAGAGGTTGTTGCTGCTGGTTGTGTTTTATTTTTGTTGTTCTAGCTGGTGAAATGGCTGGCTGATTTCTGAAATTTTCTAGGATGGATCGCCTGGATTTCTTGTCCTTGTCTCTCCTTATTCCCTACACGATGGTGCTTCACTTTAACGATTTTCTGTGGTGAAAATTTTTATTAGTGAAGTCATCATCGTATTGTTGTACTGATTGCCGTTTGGATCACTGGTCGACTCACGCCCCACAGGCTGAGCGTAGCTGGCACACTTAGGAGGAAATCCCAGTGGTCCAAGGAGTTGTAGTAATAGAAATTTTGGTCTAGCGTTTTTTTCTTGTGATGCGCTGCTGGTTACCCTAGACCTGGCGCCCAATTCATTAGAACTCCGAAGTTACCTCCTCCGACTTACCTAAAGCTAACAGGTGGTAATTTTTTTTTTGAAAATTATCATCCTGTTACAACATATACGGTTTACTTAATACACTGCAAATTGTCTTCAATTATTACAAAAATAGTTAAAGCAATTGAAGATAATTTTTGTTATTACATAATACATAATTTTATAAATATTAATAATTTTTTGTTTTCCTTATTAATAATTTTAGTAGTTGTGATCTAGATTCTAGAATAGAACATGAGCTGGGATGCTAGTCATGACATAATCTATATCATGTCAAAAAGGGGAAAATCCCCACTTAAACCGATTTTAAAATTTTTTATGCTATAATTATGGACTTTAAGGACTAATGTCAACCACAAAAAAATAATTTTGTACCATCCCCTATTCGCCGGAAATAAAAAACACAAATGGCTTGTGTTCAAGCTAGCACCCCACGACGCCCATCATATAAATATCTTTACATTAATTTCAAATATCCTTTTATTCTTAATATAGAAAAACGAAAAAATTCAGAAATATTAAAATTTTAATGAAGTGATAATTTAATTTTAAAGTGATAAAAGTTATAATTTAATTTTAAATTATCACTTTTCCAAAAATTACTTATCAACTTACGATTTTCTATTTGGTGCAAAAGTCTTTTGATAAGTTGAGCGCTTATCAATAATCATAACTCATTTTAATTCTTATCACTTATCCGTTTGGTGCAACAGAAATTTATCATAAATTTTGATAAGTTGATAACTAATAAGCGATAAGTGGTTGGTGCAATAGGGCCCATAGCTGTTACAACTAGATTTTGAAACAAAAAACTGAAAATAAATGGAAACAGCTTGTAGGGGCAAAAGTATAGCCTTAGCTTAGAGTATATAATATCAGGAGACAGTTCTGTTAGACAGTTCTCTTAGAACTATCGCAGTGAGTAAATGGTTATTTTGTGCTCGTTAGAAAATTATTAACAAAAAAAAAAAAAAAGTAAGTTGTGTACTAAGTTTAAATTTGTTATTAATATTAATTAATTATTCAATTTAAAAAAATAGAATAAAATAAAAAACTGCTTACAAAGATATAGTTAAATCTAAAAGGGTAACATGGGAACCTAGAATCCCATAGTTAATTCAGTTAAAAAAAACTGACGCAAATATTCTAGTGTTTGATAAAAACAAATTATTGCAAAATGAAACACCAGGAAAAAAATTTCTAGTAATAGAAATAACGGATAAAGATTGTACATAGTTAAATATGTCACCATTTTTAATCAAAAAAGTTATATCTTCGGTTGCTGGTGATATCCAAAAATGCATCAAACTTAGAAATGGTCAACTTCTAAACAAAAAATGTAAGTCAAGCTAAAAAACTAATTTTGACGGATCCACTAATATTAACGTATCTGAAGGGGGGTCAAGGGGGAAGAGTTGTCGGTATCGAGTAGCTATGCGTCGGTTCTCCATGTTAGGGGCGGCTTAGTGTAGCGGTACAAACGATCTTTCCTCAATTCCTACCAGCGTTGCCAGATCGCAAATATTCTAGTGTTTTTGGTTTGAAAATCTTGTAAATGAAAACAAAAAATCTTGTTTTCCAATAGAAAATCTTTTTTTTAATAATAACTAAATATAATGTGGTATATTAAAGTAATGAAAATGAAACTATCGTATTAGCTGTCCTAAAAGAAAATACGAATGATTTATTACAAGATACACAGAGAATTACACATGATGCCCTAATAAAATATGTAACTTAATAAGTATATAATTTCAATTAATTAATTAAAAAAACCATTACACATTTGAATTCATATTTTTCTTATTATTTTTAATAAAATAAATTAAACATACCTAATACTAATCAAAAAATAAATACTAATTCATGTAAAAACTAAATAATCACAATTCAGTTTCAGTAATTTACTTAAAAATCACATTTCAATATAAATTAAATAAAGTAATTCGTAAATTTAAGTATGAACCGTTTTTTTAAGTGGTTATATATTATATTATCATTAGATATAAATTTCTTTTAACTAATTACTTTAAAAATGATCACATTATAAAGTTATATAAATTTACTATTTCAAAACATAAAATAAGCGTATGAATATATACAAATATTTTTCAAACCATTCAATCTACATATAATTCAAAATGGACTTAACTTAACGACTTTAAAAAAACGGTTCATATTTAAATTTACGAATTACTTTATTTAATTTATATTGAAATGTGATTTTTAAGTAAGTTACTGAAACTGAATTGTGATTTTTTAGTTTTTATATGAATTAGTATTTATTTTTTGACGCAAATGTAGTAAGCTAAAAGTAAAAATTACTAATGTATTGAAAAATTTCGTAAATAAATTGAAAAATTATCATTTAATTTAAAAATCTTGCAAAATCCTGCGGTTCAATGGATGAAAAATCTTGCAAAACAAGATTAATCTTGCAATCTGGCAACGCTGATTCCTACTCTTACCTCCACGTGGTGCCCCCTGGAGCCTGATACTCCTAGTGGACCGGTTTGTGTACCGGTAACTAACGAGAGAGGGAGAAAAATCCTGCATCCTAAACTGGTAGCCAGTCAGCATGCAGGTAGGCGTCTGTTCACAGGTTAGGGGCGGCCTTTAACTTATCTGGCGGCAGGTATAAAACGCTGTTTTTTTATGAATGATGGAACAACATTTGAAAGAAACTCGAACTGGGATATCAGTCCAAACGTCGGCAGTGTCTGCACCTGCCGGCGGGCCTCTCCCCATAAGGGATAGGTCGCAAGCGGAAAAAAAATATAATGAATTTTGGCAATGTTACAGGTACACGATTAGACAACACTCAGAAGAATTCAGTCGATGGTACGAAAAAGCGTATGCATCTTACTGGCGCGGATAAAAAGTGGCTTACGAGGTGGATGAAAGCTGGTAAGACCAAAGAAGAAGCATACAATCTTCTGGGAAAAAGACGCGAAGAAGTGAAAGCCTCCAACTTGACCACTGAGCACGCTAATGCTCGGATTGGAAATCCGAATAAAAAGCGTATACGCTCAGAGGAAGAGGAAGAGCCTAAACCTAAGCGTGTGATGGATCAAGGTATATTAACAGTACCAGTAGGTAAGGTTAACGTAAGTGATATTGATGACGATTTAAAGATTGCCATAATCGACGGTACACATCCTGAAGGTAAGATCCAAACTGACAACCAAAAGATACTGAAGGATAACTTCGAATCGTGGCAAATCGAAACGATGTTATCCAACCCGGAGGGCTTCATTCCACACTTTGAGTGGAGTAGATTCTCTGGTGATGTTGTGAATTGAAGCACCCAGTACTTCAATTCACAACCAAAAAACAGCTAACTAAATTATTTTGAAATAATATAAAATTATTAATTAAATTTGCAAAATAATTAAAAATTAAATTAGAACAAAATTTTGAAGAGTTGATTGGCTAACCAAAATATCGCATGCGATATTTTGGAAAACCAAAAAGCTCTTCAACCAAATAAAATAGCTGTTTTTTGGTAGTAAAAGTTAAGTCTACTTTGGGGTGTCAAGTAGACACCAATTACATTAATTAAAAAGTTTTCTCGGAAGTGTCAAGAAGACACGAAGTAATATTTATTAAACGTAGTAAAAGTTTTGTTAAAATTAAGAGTTGGAACTTTTATAAAAAAAGTAAATTTAATAAAGTTTTTTTATATAAAGTTTAATTTACATAAAGTAAAGTAGTAATTATTTTAATTCAAAAATAAGAATTAAAATTGAAGTATAAAAATAAAATCAACATAGAATAAATAAATTAAACATTGTAAATATTAAAGAAAAATGTAAAATTAATAAATAATAAAATACTAATATTAAACTATAAACTAATAAAGAATTAAATATTTAAATAATTACTATTATATTAATAAATAAAAAAGTTAAACTTGAGATAAAAAATAGTGTTTTATTTGGAAAACAATAAAGAACATAATAGTAAAAGGTAATTATATAACATTGGCGCTGCGGACAGGATAGGAACTACGTTTCCTATCCAAAAAAAAAACTTGTGTGCGGTAAAACGTTTCGATTTTTTATAAAAAAACTACACAAAAATTAATTTTTTTTGTTAAAAAAAATATACATTTTAAATACTAAAAGTGAAATAAAAAAAATCAGATCAAATAACAACAGAGCAGACAACAGTAGCAGTATCAACAAACAACAGTAGCAGTATCAACAAACAACAGTAACAGTATCAACAAACAACAGTAGCAGTATCAACAAACAATAGTAGCAGTATCAACGAAGGCAGTGAAAAACAAAAACAACAACAGAAGAATAAAATCAACATATTTACTATGTAAGTCAAAAAATGTTAAGGAAAACTATTATATTTATTTAAAAAAAAAGAAGGAAGTTTTTAAAATCATAGAAACATTTTTTTTTTTTCAAATTAAATTTCTAAAAATTCAAATTGATTGTTTAATTAATTATCAAAAAAAATCGGATTCAAAATGTATCAAATTAAATCTTAAATAATTATCAAACAAAATTTTTTTTTCAAAAAAGTTATACAAAAAATCAAATTCCTATATACTGCATATAAATAAAAAAAAAAAGGTCATATTTTTTTTCGTAAAATGCAACAAAACTTGTAAACAAAGTTTTATGGATATATATAAATTGTATATAATTTTTTTTGTTAAACAAATTTCCCAACCTTTCCCAATAGTTAACCTAATTTTTTTTATACGAATATAATAAATATTATAAATAAATGCATATCAACAAAGCACACATTAATACATATGGTGCAATTATATAAGTTTTTTTTACTATAAGTCGACCATATATACATATGTATATACATATTTCTTTTTGCATTATAATAATTGTGCGTTTTCAGCAATTATATAAAGTTTTTTTTCTGTTGCCTAAATTTTTATTAGCATTGAAATTTTATACTTGGTAGTGTATAAAAATATATAAGGTAATAAAAACAATGAAAGGCATTATGTGTTGAATTTAATTATAAAAATACTAGGGTTCGTTGATTTTATACTAAAACTGTGTAAAGAAAATACAAATGCACAGTTTGTATTAAGTTAACTCAGGGCTGTATAAAATCAAGTAACCTGGTATAAAGTTTTTTTTCTATGTAATAATAAAAAATTGGGATACAAATTTTCTTTGTTACCCAATATTTTTCTTTTCACCCTATATAACTTTAAAATTTTTTTTGTCCTCTTATGACAAAATAATATATATACATACATACTTATATGAAAATTTAGCGAATTTTCCTTGTTAAAAAGAAATAATTTCGTAAATTTTTGTTTTTTAAAATTTATAATAAATCTTTTTTTAAAGGTAATTAACCGCAATTTCAATTTATCATTGCAAAACAAAGTCAATCAAAATATTTTTTTTAATCAAACTTACTTAACAAAAATATTTTATAATCATTGCATACCTTTAGGAGATAAATAAAACATTTTTGGGTTTTTTTAAAAAAAAAAGTGAACTTTAGAAGTTCCTATAATAATAAAAAATTTTTTAAAAAAAAATTATATATTCATCGTCTTAATTTGGATTGGTTTTTATAATAAAATTTAAAAAAAAAAATATGTATTAATAAAATTTTATAACTATATTGAATTGGATTTCTGTTTTTTTTTTTTTTTCGACCCCTAAAATATAATTATACTAAATTTACATTTTATATCAAAATTTCATTAATTTTTGTTTGTTTGTTCGTAATGACGAAAATTATATATACATATATATAAAGGGATATATATATATATATTTTCAAAATACGTTTGATCATTTTTATATAAAATATTGTTGTCAACTTAATTGATATTAATATTAATATTTTAAATGACGTACGTAAGTTTCATTAGAACAAAGCGCGGTTTTTTGTAAAAGCATTCATATTATGAAAATTTATTAAAATTTTTTTTGGTATTAAATTAAAAATTTATTGCATAATTTTAGGAGTTAGGGAATTTATATTTTTTTTATGTCGAAAAATTTTTTTTATTGCATATATTCAGGAATAAAAATAAAATAAATAAAAATTAATATTTTGTTTTAAATAATTTTATTAAATTGGAATGATTTTCGTTAAATAAGATAAAATTTAAATTAAAAATAATTTTTAGGAAAAATACAAACACAATTTTTCGAGCTTAAAATTTTTTTCAGAATAAAAAATTCGACCCCTAAAAAATAAGTATACAAAATTTTTTTTCACTTTTTACTGAAATTTAATAAAATTATGACCCCTAAATCATAATATATATAAAAAAGGGCATATATACATTGTTGTTGTTGTAATTTTTTTTAATAAGGAAACTAATGTCGCAAAAATCAAAAACCCCAACTTTAGCGCAATCTATTTTAAAATTTTCGAAACGAATTTCTACTTTTTCATTTCTAAATTCAAGTCCAGAATTTGAAGATTCGGACGAAAAAACTAAAACAAACATCGAAAATATAGAAGAAGAACCAAATTTAGAAGTTTTAAATAAAAACAATTTTTCTGATTTTTTACACCAAGTGCAGGAAGATAGAGTGTCGGAAAACAGAAAAAGCTTTAGAACATTAAGATCCGGGGTAAAATATAATAGAATTGGTCCAATAAGAAGACCTAAAAAAGCAAGGAAAAATAAAGTGATTATTACTAAAACGGAAAGAAGAAGTTTAAATATTAAAAAATCCAACGAAATGAATCCAATAAATGACCCCCATTTCTTTAGTAACAGAACAATGAATAGGCCAGCACCATCAGGGTTAAATTCGACCCCTATTCCGCCTCCACCACCACGTCAGTTACCCGTACAACATGAGTACAACGCGGAAAATTTCACTAATGACAACTCTTACCATTTGGAACCAACGCTCTTACCGGTTGAAAAAATTATTAAGACATTTTTGGTACACGTTCCAACATTTTCAGGCGTAGGGTTGGACATTGAAAACGAACTAAACAATTTTCTGGAGTTGGCTCAACAATCATACGAGTTAACGAGGGATGAGCAAAAAGGCATACTTTTACGGATTTTAATTACAAGTAAATTAACAGGTGCGGCCAACGCTCTCTTTAGATATGCCAACGTCGAAAATTTTACGCAATACAAGGATATTTTAAGAAACCGTTTCATAGAAAGTAAAGATATGGCTACTTTAGCCTCAGAAATTATGGGAATGTACCAATATGAAACGGAAACTGTAGAACTTTTTGGAGAACGAATATCCGAAAAATTGGCCGCGTATCGGAACAGGGTAAATGAGAGATATAACAACGAGGGACGAGCATTGATAAACGAGATGGAGATCACAGCAAAGAGAGTGTTTTTGGGAGGACTGCGATCAGCAGAATTAAAACAATATCTCTTATTTAAAAATCCGGAAAATTTACGAGTCTCTATAGGAGCAGCTCGACAATATCTGAACGAAACTCGAAATTTAGGCGGCATTGGAAGTTCTAATACATCAAGCAACAATCAAGCAGTCGTAGGGGATCAAATGCTGACATTAATTACGACATTGATGAAAAAGTTAAACGAAAATGGGCTACAAACGGAACAACCCAACAACAACAAATTTGGTAATGGGAATAATCAGAGAAGTTTTAACAATAACAATAATTTTAGGAACAACCAACAGCATAATAATAACGTGCGCAATAATTTTAACGCTGGGAGTAGAAATCTAAATAACAACAACAACAACAATTTTAGTAATAATTATAAGCAATTGTCAAATAATAATAATAATAATTTTAATAACAATAAGACCCCGTTCAATAACTATAATAAGACCCCTAATAGATTGAACAATAATAATGGTAGTATGTTTAACGGAAATAACTACCAATCTAATTATAATAGTAATAATAATAATCATAATAATATTAGGAATACAAATATTGCTAACAGGGGACCTAATTCAAATCCTCTTATAAAATGTTTCAAATGTGGTAAACAAGGCCACATAAGTAGAGATTGTACAATGCAATTTCATTTAAATAAGGAAGTAAAACATTGTACCAATTGCGGAATTTACGGTCACGAATCCGCTAATTGTTTAAAACCACGTGCAGGGAATAACGGAGCAAGCCCACAAAGAGTTTTAACAGTAACCAACACGGAAACCACTTGTGAATGGTGTGCAAGGGAAGGCCATAAAATATTAAATTGCGAAGCACGTCAATCTTATGAATCTAGAATGGCGTTAGTCTCGGGAAATCAATCTTATGAATCTAGAATGGCGTTAGTCTCGGGAAACGAGAGTGGAGTGAACTAAAAAAGCCCAGCTCATTCCATAAGGAGGGCACAACAACCACCTTACAGGAGCCTATAGTTCAATTGGCTTTAAATATAGCCAAAACAGACAAAGTAAAGTTATTAGTAGACACAGGAGCTCAGGTTAGTTTATTAAAAAATTCAACATTGAAAAAAGGAACACCAATATGTACAGATAATAAGGTACAAATAAGTTCAATAAACAATGTGAGCTCCACTTTAGGTTCCTGTGAGGGTAAATTTTTATTAGGGCAAAATTTTAAATGCGATTTCCAAGTTACAGATAATGATATTAAGTTACCAGTTGATGGTATTTTAGGGAACAATTTTTTGTCCCCTAATTGTAATATTTTAGGACCCCAAAAACAATTACAATTTCCAAAAACAAAAACAAATAATTCGGAATTTTATATTCCATTTTCACAAAAACAAAATGAAAAAATAAATATGTATTGTATTAAAGATTCAAATAAATTAAACGCGGTGAAGATACAGCAATTACGAGAAATTTATGAAAAAGTACAGGAGAGTTTTAAGGTAAATAATGAAGTTATGGAAGTAAAAGAGTATAAAGAAGTTATAGTAGAAACTAAGGAGTTATTAAGTGAAAATAGTAATGAATTAAAGGAGGAGAAATTAGGAGAGGAGGATATTATTGTAGTTAATGCAGAAGTTATTGAAGTCAATGATGAAGATAATAAGGAGAAAAATAATAATAATGACATAGAAGGAGATAAAATAGTAAATGATGAAGTTAATTATGACGTAGAAGGAGAGAAAATGGTAAATGATGAAAATATTAATGAAGAATTTTTTATAGAAAATGAAGTAATTGATTTAAATAAAAGTGTTATAGAAGAAGAAATTAAAACGGATAATATTGATATTGCAATGGAGGATAAAATTGAAGAAGTACCAACGGAAAAATATAAATTTGAATCTAATAATGTTAAATGTGAAAAAATGGAAATTAATGGAATAATAAAATCAACGAAAATTATAGTACCAGCACGCATGGAAAAGGCAATCAGTCTCCCTACAACGGAAGAGGGAGAATTCTTTTGTGAAGCGCAACAAATAAAACCTGGCGTGTTTTTAGGAAATTGTTTGGTAAAAAGTAAAAATAATACTGTAACTGTTTGTGTAGTTAACTGTTTGTGTAGTTATTGTGTAGTTAACCACGGAAAATGTAGAAATTGAAAACATAGAAGTAAAATTGAACCCTATTCAAAATTTTGAAATAAAACCCCTACGCAATGACCCCCAAAACATACCAAAAATAAAAGAAAGAGTTAATTTTAATTTTAAAAAACGAAAGAAAACCATTAGTTTTGGTTTATAAAAATGACTTAAAGAAATTTAAAAAAAAAAATATATATTGTATACGTATATAGTTCCACAAAAAAAAAGGGGAGGGATCCCTACACAAAATTCATATAAAAAAACGATTTTTTAATAAATTTTTAGTATATTAAACTCACTAGTTTTTATTTACAAATATATTTTAAAATTTACCTATTAATTTCCCACTAAAAGTACCTATGTCCAATAATTTAAATAAAAATCTTAATTTCAATTTCCCTAAATAATAGAATTACAAAATATTCAAAAACCTGATAAAAAAATTTATATACAAAATAAAAATTAAATTAAAATATTTAAAAAAAAAAAAAAGGAATTTGATTTTAAAAATATACAAAAATGATTAAAACAACAAAAAAAAAAGGAATTTGATTTTTTAATATAATAAAATAAAAATTTTTGAAGAAACAAATAAATAAAGAATAAAATCAAAAATTTCATATTATTTTAAATTAACAGAAAATTTATTAATACTATACAAATGATAGTAAATTAATTATTTATCATTACAAAAAAAATATATACATATATATATGTACATATAAAAAAAAAAAAATATCTAAATAAAATTATTTGTAGAATTAAGTAAAAATCTATTATATTATCTATTATCTATAAGTAAATAAAATTTTTTTTAAAATGGAAAAACTCAAAATAATATTATTTTTAAAAATATAGTGTTCGAAGTAAAAACTTCGATCCCTATATTTTTTCTAAAGAGAGAAGGTGTTGTGAATTGAAGCACCCAGTACTTCAATTCACAACAAAAAAACAGCTAACTAAATTATTTTGAAATAATATAAAATTATTAATTAAATTTGCAAAATAATTAAAAATTAAATTAGAACAAAATTTTGAAGAGTTGATTGGCTAACCAAAATATCGCATGCGATATTTTGGAAAACCAAAAAGCTCTTCAACCAAATAAAATAGCTGTTTTTTGGTAGTAAAAGTTAAGTCTACTTTGGGGTGTCAAGTAGACACCAATTACATTAATTAAAAAGTTTTCTCGGAAGTGTCAAGAAGACACGAAGTAATATTTATTAAACGTAGTAAAAGTTTTGTTAAAATTAAGAGTTGGAACTTTTATAAAAAAAGTAAATTTAATAAAGTTTTTTTATATAAAGTTTAATTTACATAAAGTAAAGTAGTAATTATTTTAATTCAAAAATAAGAATTAAAATTGAAGTATAAAAATAAAATCAACATAGAATAAATAAATTAAACATTGTAAATATTAAAGAAAAATGTAAAATTAATAAATAATAAAATACTAATATTAAACTATAAACTAATAAAGAATTAAATATTTAAATAATTACTATTATATTAATAAATAAAAAAGTTAAACTTGAGATAAAAAATAGTGTTTTATTTGGAAAATAATAAAGAACATAATAGTAAAAGGTAATTTTACTACAGTGATATTTTCAGAGTCACTTGTCAGAATCAGGATACCGTCGATTTTGTCAAGAAAATGGTTTACTGAAAGGGGCAAGCTTTGGCAAGGCGCTAATCTACGCGTAGTAGGGATGAATGACGTGCCAAAGCTTAATAGGATCACTCTATGGCTGCTCGGCCAAACAAGGGAACCCAGCGAAATTCTTAAATTTATTGAGATTCTAAACAAAAAATTGAATCTGAATACAAAATCCTGAGTTCTGCAGCATAGGGAAATTAAGGACAATGGCCAATATCTGGTTCTGGGAATCTCAAACGAGTCTCTGATGGCTCTCCAAAGCGTTTCTGGGTGGATTTATTATCTATCCCGGAAAGTGCAGGCAATACTCCCAAAACCAGAGGAAAAAAAGTTAATAGAAACGGATGCAAGTTCCGCAGCTTCAGATAAGGCAGATGAAGATCTGGATTCCTTACTTGGAGCTGTTCATGAACTTGGAATGGGTAGTTCAGAGGTTTGTACAGACGTCGACAGTTTATCTGATGACGATACAATTACCGAAGAATTGAATAATAATGTTATTGTTTCAGATGAATTAATGGTTGAACCAAGTGAAGGCACCTCCAAAAAGAAGGATATTGCTCGTTGTGACAAACCACTATGAAGGTAATACAAGTCAACCTTCGTCGTAACTCGGTCGCAACGAGCAAACTGAAAGAACACCTACTTAGGGGTGAAACTGATTTAGCACTCATACAGGAACCTTGGACTAAGGACAACAAGGTTTTAGGTTGGAGTGCAAGGGAATTCCAGGTTTTTTATGATTCTGGAGAAGGTAGGTGCAGATCATGCATTGTTGGGGAAAAAAGCGAAAATCTGGTTTATATTCCACAGACAAGCAATAAAGACTGCGTAGGAGTCATGTGGAATCAACGAAGCGGGGAAAGCTCCAGGGAAGTCGTCCTTGCTTCATGTTACCTTCCATATGATTCACCAGAACCACCACCAACGCGAGAGATGAGGGCATTGGTGGATTTTGCAAATGCGGAAAAGATAGAGATTTTAATTGGATGTGATTCAAATGCACACCATACGGTGTGGGGTAGTACAGATATCATAGAGGTAAGTCAACTTTGGATTATTTAATTGATAGTGACCTATATATTCTAAATAAAGGCAATAAACCAACTTTTAGAAACAAGAATAGGAAACAGTTATATCTAACACTAGGCACTAGACATATCCAAGGAACAGTCCTAAACTGGCACGTCTCTGACGAGCCATCTTTTTCCGACCATTCCTGGATTAGTTTCGACTTAGGTACAAATGAAAGATTAGGTAGCAACTTCAGAAATCCACTTAAAACCAACTGGCAACGGTATAAAGAGGAACTGAACACCAACTCTAAGGGAGCTGAATGACGTAGATTCGATTGAATTGGAGGTGACACATATCACCAATTCAATGATAAGAGCATTTGAGAATTCCTGTCCTCTCAGGAAATCCAATGCAAAGGGTAAAGAACCATGGATGACAGGGGAGATTTTGAATAAAAGAATAGAAAAAAAAATCACGATTTAGAGACAGACTGGAGTAAATACAGAGACTCCCTTCGGGAATTTAAAAAGGTCTGTAGAGTTGCCAAAAGGGAATCTTGGCAAACTTTCACTGAACAAATCAATAGTGTAAGCGAAATGGCTAGTGTTGTGGAATAAAAACACCATCTTTGTAATAAAAGATAACTAATTGTTTGTACCATAAAATATTTGCTTTTCGCATTGCGTAACAAGAACAATATTTATTTAAATATAAAATATTGTTCTAGTTAAATTTGTATTATTAAATTGTGTCAATAATTTAATAATGCTTAGTGCGCAATTTTGTCGACTATGCAATTTTGGGTATGAAAACAAACAATTAATAATAATTAATATTGAGTGCAATTACTCAATCATAAATTAATTATGTTATTAATAAAACAAAATTCGTTTACATTTTTAAATTGGCTTAGGTCCAGCGGTGGGTGATTTTTTAATTTTCTGCTCTAATTCCTTTAATGTCTTTGACGACATCTACTTTATTTTCTTCCCTTTCTTTTATATAAACAGATAGTGAGAGAAAGCCTGTTCACTATACCTCATGCAAACTGCAATTAGAGGTATCTGTTTATAATTAAAAGGAAAAAATGACGACGATAAATAAATATTATTCCATAATCCAGTCCGGTTTTTGGGGCGTAGTCCAAAAATTGGTCACGGCACCAATGTTGTGACTCTATTTTACATTCTACGTTTACTTTATTCTCTTTCTGGCCTGATCGTCTCTTCAATAATCTTCCTGATGTAACTTTGTTTTAATTCAAACTTTTACTTTTTAATATAAACTGTTAATAACTGTCAAATAAAACGTATTTTATTTAGTTATTTTAATAAGTTCTAATATTAGCTTTCTTATAAAGTAGGCTTAACCTGTTCTTTACAAGAATTCAACATGCGAACTCTCCGAAATACCATTTTTTTCGCCATTTATATATTCTAATATTGCTTCCTCAGCAATATTAGAATGTTCCAATAAAAACAAATAATTAATATTTTTTATTAATTAAAGGTAAAGTTGTGTAACAATAAATTCATACATTAATTATGTTACCATTGCCCATTGTGCTGATAACGCATTATACTTTATTATTATTATTAAAGCTTATGCGCTTTCGTTTACTTACCTTTTCTACATTTTATACATAATAACTTATGTGTATCATTATGGTTTTGCTTTATTTTATATAATAATATATTGAAATACGATGACGTATTTTATTATTGTTTTGATTTAAACTTTCATATAGTACAATGCGTTGTCCATACAATGCGTTTTTCGGCAATGACGACATAAATGCATGAATTTTGTCACACAACATATGTTTCCGTAAGGACAGGTAGCTTTCGCTCAACATGGAAAAGTTCATTTATTGTTCCATTCCATAATTGAAGAAGGAAGAATAAAGTAGAGAACTACAGAGGCTGTAAACAGTCTGTTATTCCTAAAATCTTTGACGCACTGGTTATTGAATAACTCTATTTTTACTGCAAAAACATTATTCGCAATAACCAACATGGCTTTATTAGGAAAAGATCTACTGTAACTAATCTTTTACTTTTTACAAATTTTATTACCACCGAATTTGCGAAAGGCGATCAAGTGGATACAATATATACGGACTTTAGCAAGTCCTTCGATAGAAATTACAAATACTTCTTTTTAAATTATAAAAACTAGGCTTCCCGGATTTCTTTGTTAAGTGGCTCTCGTCATTCTTATGTAATAGATGTCAGTTTGTAAATCTCCGAAATTGTCTATCGTCTGTAATCTCAGCACCATCTGGTGTCCCATAAGGGAGCCATATTCCTCTATTATTTTTATTGTATGTAAATGATATTTCAAAGTTTTTGCCTAATTGTCTGTGATTACTCAATAGGAGATCAGTCTGTTACCCGAGTAACTACTGTTATAGATCTGGGTGTTTTGCTTGACCAGAATTGTCATATACCCAGCATATTGATTATATCGTCAACAGAGCCAATATAATGTCAACAACAGATATCGTCAACAGAGCCAAGGTATGATTAGACGCTATGCTATTGATTTCTCTGACCAATATGTCATCAAAACACTTTACTTTTCCTTAGTCCGATCTGTCCTCGAATATGCATCTTTTATATGGTGTCCCTTAATATTGATTCGTCCGAACTGCTGAGTTTATTTAACATAAATGTACCTAGTATAAAAACTCGTCATCACAGGTTCTTCAATTTTAATTCAGCACGTACTAATTATAATATGCTATCCGGCATTAATAATCAGTCATAATTACTTTGTTTCAGTCCTTTGTTAATTAATAAATTTGTTTTTAAGTAATCAGTCATAATTACTTTGTTTCAGTCCTTTGTTAATTAATAATAAAATATATCAAAATTCATTGAAAATTATAAAGCTGGAAAAAGAATTTGGATTGCCACCATCAACTTATGCACAAAATATTATTAGTAACAACAATGATAATAGCAAAGTTGTAAGTGAGGAAAAAGATAACGACTCTTCAATTATAAACATTATTGAATTCAATAATTATTAAATATATAGCAAATTTATGTTTATTTCTTTTGCACTTCTACCGGATGGAAATATCTTTTGTGTATATATTTATAGAGTCAGCCCCAATACTTTTTCCAGCATTTCCAGCTTCATAATTTTCAATGAATTTTTTTTCAGATTGAATTATTTTTTTTTTTAATGCTAAAGATTCGTTGAAAAAGATTCACTAACTAGATTCATTACATTTTATTTTCTTGGCAATACAACTTTTCTATGCTTGTATAATTTTCAATTTTAATTAACAACAATATAAAATAATTATAATTTTTTGATAACTGTAAATTTTTGTAAAAAAGAAATATTTAATTATTAATGTATACATTAAAATTATTTTTATAATTAGTAATTTTTAATTATAATTAATATGAATTAAAAAAATTAATAAAATGTTGTACAACTGACAAATTTTCACTAGTATTATTATTTTCAATATCAAGATGATCACTGCAATCATCTTCCTCACCATCATCATCATCCATTTCATTTTCATCGACAGCAACGCAATCATTATTTGGCCTTATTTTAATTGCAACATTATGCAGTATACAGCACATTAAAACAATTTTTTTCAATAATTCGTCTTGTTTTTTTGTGCGCTCGATTAAATTCTATTTCAGACGGGTGATCTGGATTCCTCCGTAATGGCGGTATGAGCCAATCCTTTACAGGATATGCACTATCCCCCAGTATCACTGCACCAGGAAATGGACGAAAGCCAAATAACTGGGAATTTCGTAGCACTCTGGAATCATAAACACATCCTGGCCAATTTGCAGAAACAGAATAAAAGCGATGGTCAGTTTACCATGACGATTCACATAATTATCCTCATTTAATTTAGGAGCATCTATATTTATCATCGTTCCATCTATGCACCCAGCTACCTGTAATAAATAAGTAAATAATAAGAATAAATCGAGACATCAAAATAATAATATAAATTATTGTTCTATTTCAACAATAAATACATAGCACTACATACCTGAGGAAAACCACAAATATTTAAAAATTGTAACGGAATATCTTCAGAATTGTCCGGCTATGTAATAGTGTCATTCATCATAACATCAATTACGGTATCAGTTACCCGATAAATTGCCCTGCACACCGTTGATTTATGGATACCATGCATTGCTGCAATTCCATGGTATTGTGAACCATTTCCAAGCCAATGTAACGTTGTTACGAGTTGTTGCAAAAGACTTAGTGGGTTATTCCTTGCACTACAATATTGTAAATTTCCACCAATTTTTTCTATCACATATTTTATTTGCATTTGCGTTAGCCGAAAATGTACCAAAGTATTACCGGAATTTAATAAATAATTAACACGCGGATTTACTACACGATTTTTATTCACTTCTTCATTTTCGAATAAATTTTCAAAACGGAACATTTTTTGTAATATGTATAACCACGACTAAAGCTCGAATCATTATGAAAATAAAACTTACAGAATAATTGATATGTGAATTTTTTCTTAACAAAACTTTTGATAAACTTAGCAGTATTGGAATTGTAAATTGATAAGTAAGAATTTTGGTGCAACGAAAAGCGAAATAAATGATCAGAATTTATCAAATTATCACTTTTCCAAAAATTACTTATCAACTTACGATTTTCTATTTGGTGCAAAAGTCTTTTGATAAGTTGAGCGCTTATCAATAATCATAACTCATTTTAATTCTTATCACTTATCCGTTTGGTGCAACAGAAATTTATCATAAATTTTGATAAGTTGATAACTAATAAGCGATAAGTGGTTGGTGCAATAGGGCCCATAGCTGTTACAACTAGATTTTGAAACAAAAAACTGAAAATAAATGGAAACAGCTTGTAGGGGCAAAAGTATAGCCTTAGCTTAGAGTATATAATATCAGGAGACAGTTCTGTTAGACAGTTCTCTTAGAACTATCGCAGTGAGTAAATGGTTATTTTGTGCTCGTTAGAAAATTATTAACAAAAAAAAAAAAAAAGTAAGTTGTGTACTAAGTTTAAATTTGTTATTAATATTAATTAATTATTCAATTTAAAAAAATAGAATAAAATAAAAAACTGCTTACAAAGATATAGTTAAATCTAAAAGGGTAACATGGGAACCCAGAATCCCATAGTTAATTCAGTTAAAAAAAACTGACGCAAATATTCTAGTGTTTGATAAAAACAAATTATTGCAAAATGAAACACCAGGAAAAAAATTTCTAGTAATAGAAATAACGGATAAAGATTGTACATAGTTAAATATGTCACCATTTTTAATCAAAAAAGTTATATCTTCGGTTGCTGGTGATATCCAAAAATGCATCAAACTTAGAAATGGTCAACTTCTAAACAAAAAATGTAAGTCAAGCTAAAAAACTAATTTTGACGGATCCACTAATATTAACGTATCTGAAGGGGGGTCAAGGGGGAAGAGTTGTCGGTATTGTGTAGCTATGCGTCGGTTCTCCATGTTAGGGGCGGCTTAGTGTAGCGGTACAAACGATCTCTCCTCAATTCCTACCAGCGTTGTCAGATCATTTGGTTTGAAAATCTTGTAAATGAAAACAAAAAATCTTGTTTTCCAATAGAAAATCTTTTTTTTAATAATAACTAAATATAATGTGGTATATTAAAGTAATGAAAATGAAACTATCGTATTAGCTGTCCTAAAAGAAAATACGAATGATTTATTACAAGATACACAGAGAATTACACATGATGCCCTAATAAAATATGTAACTTAATAAGTATATAATTTCAATTAATTAATTAAAAAAACCATTACACATTTGAATTCATATTTTTCTTATTATTTTTAATAAAATAAATTAAACATACGTAATACTAATCAAAAAATAAATACTAATTCATGTAAAAACTAAATAATCACAATTCAGTTTCAGTAATTTACTTAAAAATCACATTTCAATATAAATTAAATAAAGTAATTCGTAAATTTAAGGATGAACCGTTTTTTTAAGTGGTTATATATTATATTATCATTAGATATAAATTTCTTTTAACTAATTACTTTAAAAATGATCACATTATAAAGTTATATAAATTTACTATTTCAAAACATAAAATAAGCGTATGAGTATATACAAATATTTTTCAAACCATTCAATCTACATATAATTCAAAATGGACTTAACTTAACGACTTTAAAAAAACGGTTCATATTTAAATTTACGAATTACTTTATTTAATTTATATTGAAATGTGATTTTTAAGTAAGTTACTGAAACTAAATTGTGATTTTTTAGTTTTTATATGAATTAGTATTTATTTTTTGACGCAAATGTAGTAAGCTAAAAGTAAAAATTACTAATGTATTGAAAAATTTCGTAAATAAATTGAAAAATTATCATTTAATTTAAAAATCTTGCAAAATCCTGCGGTTTTAGTTAAAATCTTGTAATTTATCATAAAATCTTGTAATCTTGCAATGGATGAAAAATCTTGCAAAACAAGATTAATCTTGCAATCTGGCAACGCTGATTCCTACTCTTACCTCCACGTGGTGCCACCTGGAGCCTGATACTCCTAGTGGACCGGTTTGTGTACCGGTAACTAACGAGAGAGGGAGAAAAATCCTGCATCCTAAACTGGTAGCCAGTCAGCATGCAGGTAGGCGTCTGTTCACAGGTTAGGGGCGGCCTTTAACTTATCTGGCGGCAGGTATAAAACGCTGTTTTTTTATGAATGATGGAACAACATTTGAAAGAAACTCGAACTGGGATATCAGTCCAAACGTCGGCAGTGTCTGCACCTGCCGGCGGGCCTCTCCCCATAAGGGATAGGTCGCAAGCGGAAAAAAAATATAATGAATTTTGGCAATGTTACAGGTACACGATTAGACAACACTCAGAAGAATTCAGTCGATGGTACGAAAAAGCGTATGCATCTTACTGGCGCGGATAAAAAGTGGCTTACGAGGTGGATGAAAGCTGGTAAGACCAAAGAAGAAGCATACAATCTTCTGGGAAAAAGACGCGAAGAAGTGAAAGCCTCCAACTTGACCACTGAGCACGCTAATGCTCGGATTGGAAATCCGAATAAAAAGCGTATACGCTCAGAGGAAGAGGAAGAGCCTAAACCTAAGCGTGTGATGGATCAAGGTATATTAACAGTACCAGTAGGTAAGGTTAACGGAAGTGATATTGATGACGATTTAAAGATTGCCATAATCGACGGTACACATCCTGAAGGTAAGATCCAAACTGACAACCAAAAGATACTGAAGGATAACTTCGAATCGTGGCAAATCGAAACGATGTTATCCAACCCGGAGGGCTTCATTCCACACTTTGAGTGGAGTAGGTTCTCTGGTGATATTTTCAGAGTCATTTGTCAGAATCAGGATACCGTCGATTTTGTCAAGAAAATGGTTTACTGAAAGGGGCAAGCTTTGGCAAGGCGCTAATCTACGCGTAGTAGGGATGAATGACGTGCCAAAGCTTAATAGGATCACTCTATGGCTGCTCGGCCAAACAAGGGAACCCAGCGAAATTCTTAAATTTATTGAGATTCTAAACAAAAAATTGAATCTGAATACAAAATCCTGAGTTCTGCAGCATAGGGAAATTAAGGACAATGGCCAATATCTGGTTCTGGGAATCTCAAACGAGTCTCTGATGGCTCTCCAAAGCGTTTCTGGGTGGATTTATTATCTATCCCGGAAAGTGCAGGCAATACTCCCAAAACCAGAGGAAAAAAAGTTAATAGAAACGGATGCAAGTTCCGCAGCTTCAGATAAGGCAGATGAAGATCTGGATTCCTTACTTGGAGCTGTTCATGAACTTGGAATGGGTAGTTCAGAGGTTTGTACAGACGTCGACAGTTTATCTGATGACGATACAATTACCGAAGAATTGAATAATAATGTTATTGTTTCAGATGAATTAATGGTTGAACCAAGTGAAGGCACCTCCAAAAAGAAGGATATTGCTCGTTGTGACAAACCACTATGAAGGTAATACAAGTCAACCTTCGTCGTAACTCGGTCGCAACGAGCAAACTGAAAGAACACCTACTTAGGGGTGAAACTGATTTAGCACTCATACAGGAACCTTGGACTAAGGACAACAAGGTTTTAGGTTGGAGTGCAAGGTAATTCCAGGTTTTTTATGATTCTGGAGAAGGTAGGTGCAGATCATGCATTGTTGGGGAAAAAAGCGAAAATCTGGTTTATATTCCACAGACAAGCAATAAAGACTGCGTAGGAGTCATGTGGAATCAACGAAGCGGGGAAAGCTCCAGGGAAGTCGTCCTTGCTTCATGTTACCTTCCATATGATTCACAAGAACCACCACCAACGCGAGAGATGAGGGCATTGGTGGATTTTGCAAATGCGGAAAAGATAGAGATTTTAATTGGATGTGATTCAAATGCACACCATACGGTGTGGGGTAGTACAGATATCATAGAGGTAAGTCAACTTTGGATTATTTAATTGATAGTGACCTATATATTCTAAATAAAGGCAATAAACCAACTTTTAGAAACAAGAATAGGAAACAGTTATATCTAACACTAGGCACTAGACATATCCAAGGAACAGTCCTAAACTGGCACGTCTCTGACGAGCCATCTTTTTCCGACCATTCCTGGATTAGTTTCGACTTAGGTACAAATGAAAGATTAGGTAGCAACTTCAGAAATCCACTTAAAACCAACTGGCAACGGTATAAAGAGGAACTGAACACCAACTCTAAGGGAGCTGAATGACGTAGATTCGATTGAAGTGACACATATCACCAATTCAATGATAAGAGCATTTGAGAATTCCTGTCCTCTCAGGAAATCCAATGCAAAGGGTAAAGAACCATGGATGACAGGGGAGATTTTGAATAAAAGAAAAGAGGTAAGAAGACTTTTCAATAGGAAAAAAAATCACGATTTAGAGACAGACTGGAGTAAATACAGAGACTCCCTTCGGGAATTTAAAAAGGTCTGTAGAGTTGCCAAAAGGGAATCTTGGCAAACTTTCACTGAACAAATCAATAGTGTAAGCGAAATGGCTAGTGTTGTGGAATAAAAACACCATCTTTGTAATAAAAGATAACTAATTGTTTGTACCATAAAATATTTGCTTTTCGCATTGCGTAACAAGAACAATATTTATTTAAATATAAAATATTGTTCTAGTTAAATTTGTATTATTAAATTGTATCAATAATTTAATAATGCTTAGTGCGCAATTTTGTCGACTATGCAATTTTGGGTATGAAAACAAACAATTAATAATAATTAATATTGAGTGCAATTACTCAATCATAAATTAATTATGTTATTAATAAAACAAAATTCGTTTACATTTTTAAATTGGCTTAGGTCCAGCGGTGGGTGATTTTTTAATTTTCTGCTCTAATTCCTTTAATGTCTTTGACGACATCTACTTTATTTTCTTCCCTTTCTTTTATATAAACAGATAGTGAGAGAAAGCCTGTTCACTATACCTCATGCAAACTGCAATTAGAGGTATCTGTTTATAATTAAAAGGAAAAAATGACGACGATAAATAAATATTATTCCATAATCCAGTCCGGTTTTTGGGGCGTAGTCCAAAAATTGGTCACGGCACCAATGTTGTGACTCTATTTTACATTGTACGTTTATTTTATTCTCTTTCTGGCCTGATCGTCTCTTCAATAATCTTCCTGATGTAACTTTGTTTTAATTCAAACTTTTACTTTTTAATATAAACTGTTAATAACTGTCAAATAAAACGTATTTTATTTAGTTATTTTAATAAGTTCTAATATTAGCTTTCTTATAAAGTAGGCTTAACCTGTTCTTTACAAGAATTCAACATGCGAACTCTCCGAAATGCCATTTTTTTCGCCATTTATATATTCTAATATTGTTTCCGCAGCAATATTAGAATGTTCCAATAAAAACAAATAATTAATATTTTTTATTAACTAAAGGTAAAGTTGTGTAACAATAAATTCATACATTAATTATGTTACCATTGCCCATTGTGCTGATAACGCATTATACTTTATTATTATTATTAAAGCTTATGCGCTTTCGTTTACCTACCTTTTCTACATTTTATACATAATAACTTATGTGTATCATTATGGTTTTGCTTTATTTTATATAATAATATATTGAAATACGATGACGTATTTTATTATTGTTTTGATTTAAACTTTCATATAGTACAATGCGTTGTCCATACAATGCGTTTTTCGGCAATGACGACATAAATGCATGAATTTTGTCACACAACATATGTTTCCGTAAGGACAGGTAGCTTTCGCTCAACATGGAAAAGTTCATTTATTGTTCCATTCCATAATTGAAGAAGGAAGAATAAAGTAGAGAACTACAGAGGCTGTAAACAGTCTGTTATTCCTAAAATCTTTGACGCACTGGTTATTGAATAACTCTATTTTTACTGCAAAAACATTATTCGCAATAACCAACATGGCTTTATTAGGAAAAGATCTACTGTAACTAATCTTTTACTTTTTACAAATTTTATTACCACCGAATTTGCGAAAGGCGATCAAGTGGATACAATATATACGGACTTTAGCAAGTCCTTCGATAGAAATTACAAATACTTCTTTTTAAATTATAAAAACTAGGCTTCCCGGATTTCTTTGTTAAGTGGCTCTCGTCATTCTTATGTAATAGATGTCAGTTTGTAAATCTCCGAAATTGTCTATCGTCTGTAATCTCAGCACCATCTAGTGTCCCATAAGGGAGCCATATTCCTCTATTATTTTTATTGTATGTAAATGATATTTCAAAGTTTTTGCCTAATTGTCTGTGATTACTCAATAGGAGATCAGTCTGTTACCCGAGTAACTACTGTTATAGATCTGGGTGTTTTGCTTGACCAGAATTGTCATATACCCAGCATATTGATTATATCGTCAACAGAGCCAATATAATGTCAACAACAGATATCGTCAACAGAGCCAAGGTATGATTAGACGCTATGCTATTGATTTCTCTGACCCATATGTCATCAAAACACTTTACTTTTCCTTAGTCCGATCTGTCCTCGAATATGCATCTTTTATATGGTGTCCCTTAATATTGATTCGTCCGAACTGCTGAGTTTATTTAACATAAATGTACCTAGTATAAAAACTCGTCATCACAGGTTCTTCAATGTTAATTCAGCACGTACTAATTATAATATGCTATCCGGCATTAATAATCAGTCATAATTACTTTGTTTCAGTCCTTTGTTAATTAATAAATTTGTTTTTAAGTAATCAGTCATAATTACTTTGTTTCAGTCCTTTGTTAATTAATACTAAAATATATCAAAATTCATTGAAAATTATAAAGCTGGAAAAAGAATTGGGATTGCCACCATCAACTTATGCACAAAATATTATTAGTAACAACAATGATAATAGCAAAGTTGTAAGTGAGGAAAAAGATAACGACTCTTCAATTATAAACATTATTGAATTCAATAATTATTAAATATATAGCAAATTTATGTTTATTTCTTTTGCACTTCTACCGGATGGAAATATCTTTTGTGTATATATTTATAGAGTCAGCCCCAATACTTTTTCCAGCATTTCCAGCTTCATAATTTTCAATGAATTTTTTTTCAGATTGAATTATTTTTTTTTTTAATGCTAAAGATTCGTTGAAAAAGATTCACTAACTAAATTCATTACATTTTATTTTCTTGGCAATACAACTTTTCTATGCTTGTATAATTTTCAATTTTAATTAACAATAATATAAAATAATTATAATTTTTTGATAACTGTAAATTTTTGTAAAAAAGAAATATTTAATTATTAATGTATACATTAAAATTATTTTTATAATTAGTAATTTTTAATTATAATTAATATGAAGTAAAAAAATTAATAAAATGTTGTACAACTGACAAATTTTCACTAGTTTTATTATTTTCAATATCAAGATGATCACTGCAATCATCTTCCTCACCATCATCATCATCCATTTCATTTTCATCGACAGCAACGCAATCATTATTTGGCCTTATTTTAATTGCAACATTATGCAGTGTACAGCACATTAAAACAATTTTTTTCAATAATTCGTCTTGTTTTTTTGTGCGCTCGATTAAATTCTATTTCAGACGGGTGATCTGGATTCCTCCGTAATGGCGGTATGAGCCAATCCTTTACAGGATATGCACTATCCCCCAGCATCACTGCACCAGGAAATGGACGAAAGCCAAATAACTGGGAATTTCGTAGCACTCTGGAATCATGAACACATCCTGGCCAATTTGCAAAAACAGAATAAAAGCGATGGTCAGGCCCACACACCATCGTTTACCATGACGATTTACATAATTATCCTCATTCAATTTAGGAGCATCTATATTTATCATCGTTCCATCTATGCACCCAGCTACCTGTAATAAATAAGTAAATAATAAGAATAAATCGAGACAGCAAAATAATAATATAAATTATTGTTCTATTTCAACTATAAATACATAGCACTACATACCTGAGGAAAACCACAAATATTTAAAAATTGTAACGGAATATCATCAGAATTGTTCGGCTACGTAATAGTGTCATTCATCATAACATCAATTACGGTATCAGTTACCCGATAAATTGCCCTGCACACCGTTGATTTATGGATACCATGCATTGCTGCAATTCCATGGTATTGTGAACCATTTCCAAGCCAATGTAACGTTGTTACGAGTTGTTGCAAAAGACTTAGTGGGTTATTCCTTGCACTACAATATTGTAAATTTCCACCAATTTTTTCTATCACATATTTTATTTGCATTTGCGTTAGCCGAAAATGTACCAAAGTATTACCCGAATTTAATAAATAATTAACACGCGGATTTACTACACGATTTTTATTCACTTCTTCATTTTCGAATAAATTTTCAAAACGGAACATTTTTTGTAATATGTATAACCACGACTAAAGCTCGAATTATTATGAAAATAAAACTTACAGAATAATTGATATGTGAATTTTTTCTTAACAAAACTTTTGATAAACTTAGCAGTATTGAAATTGTAAATTGATAAGTAAGAATTTTGGTGCAACGAAAAGCGAAATAAATGATCAGAATTTATCAAATTATCACTTTTCCAAAAATTACTTATCAACTTACGATTTTCTATTTGGTGCAAAAGTCTTTTGATAAGTTGAGCGCTTATCAATAATCATAACTCATTTTAATTCTTATCACTTATCCGTTTGGTGCAACAGAAATTTATCATAAATTTTGATAAGTTGATAACTAATACGCGATAAGTGGTTGGTGCAATAGGGCCCATAGCTGTTACAACTAGATTTTGAAACAAAAAACTGAAAATAAATGGAAACAGCTTGTAGGGGCAAAAGTATAGCCTTAGCTTAGAGTATATAATATCAGGAGACAGTTCTGTTAGACAGTTCTCTTAGAACTATCGCAGTGAGTAAATGGTTATTTTGTGCTCGTTAGAAAATTATTAACAAAAAAAAAAAAAGTAAGTTGTATACTAATTTTAAATTTGTTATTAATATTAATTAATTATTCAATTTCAAAAATAGAATAAAATAAAAAACTGCTTACAAAGATATAGTTAAATCTAAAAGGGTAACATGGGAACCCAGAATCCCATAGTTAATTCAGTTAAAAAAAACTGATGCAAATATTCTAGTGTTTGATAAAAACAAATTATTGCAAAATGAAACACCAGGAAAAAAATTTCTAGTAATATAAAAAACGGATAAAGATTGTACATAGTTAAATATGTCACCATTTTTAATCAAAAAAGTCATATCTTCGGTTGCTGGTGATATCCAAAAATGCATCAAACTTAGAAATGGTCAACTTCTAAACAAAAAATGTAAGTCAAGCTAAAAAACTAATTTTGACGGATCCACTAATATTAACGTATCTGAAGGGGGGTCAAGGGGGAAGAGTTGTCGGTATCGTGTAGCTATGCGTCGGTTCTAAGTGTAGCGGTACAAACGATCTTTCCTCAATTCCTACTCTTACCTCCACGTGGTGCCCCCTGGAGCCTGATACTCCTAGTGGACCGGTTTGTTTACCGGTAACTAACGAGAGAGGGAGAAAAATCCTGCATCCTAAACTGGTAGCCAGTCAGCATGCAGGTAGGCGTCTGTTCACAGGTTAAGAGCGGCCTTTAACTTACCTGGCGGCAGGTATAAAACGCTGTTTTTTTATGAATGATGGAACAACATTTGAAAGAAACTCGGACTGGGATATCAGTTCAAACGTCGGCAGTGTCTGCGCCTGCCGGCGGGACTCTCCCCATAAGGGATAGGTCGCAAGCGGAAAAAAAATATAATGAATTTTGGCAATGTTACAGGTACACGATTAGACAACACTCAGAAGAATTCAGGCGATGGTACGAAAAAGCGTATGCATCTTACTGGCGCGGATAAAAAGTGGCTTACGAGGTGGATGAAAGCTGGTAAGACCAAAGAAGAAGCATACAGTCTTCTGGGAAAAAGACGCGAAGAAGTGAAAGCCTCCAACTTGACCACTGAGCACGCTAATGCTCGGATTGGAAATCCGAATAAAAAGCGTATACGCTCAGAGGAAGAGGAAGAGCCTAAACCTAAGCGTGTGATGGATCAAAGTATATTAACTGTACCAGTAGGTAAGGTTAACGTAAGTGATATTGATGACGATTTAAAGATTGCCATAATCGACGGTACACATCCTGAAGGTAAGATCCAAACTGACAACCAAAAGATACTGAAGGATAACTTCGAATCGTGGCAAATCGAAACGATGTTATCCAACCCGGAGGGCTTCATTCTTCACTTTGAGTGGAGTAGGTTCTCTGGTGATATTTTCAGAGTCACTTGTCAGAATCAGGATACCGTCGATTTTGTCAAGAAAATGGTTACTGAAAGGGGTAAGCTTTGGCAAGGCGCTAATCTACGCGTAGTATGGATGAATGACGTGCTAAAGCTTAATAGGATCACTCTATGGCTGCTCGGCGAAACAAGGGAACCCAGCGAAATTCTTAAATTTATTGAGATTCTAAACAAAAAATTGAATCTGAATACAAACTCCTGGGTTCTGCAGCATAGGGAAATTAAGGACAATGGCCAATATCTGGTTCTGGGAATCTCAAACGAGTCTGTGATGGCTCTCCAAAGCGTTTCTGGGTGGATTTATTATCTATCCCGGAAAGTGCAGGCAATACTCCCAAAACCAGAGGAAAAAAAGTTAATAGAAACGGATGCAAGTTCCGCAGCTTCAGATAAGGCAGATGAAGATCTGGATTCCCTACTTGGAGCTGTTCATGAACTTGGAATGGGTAGTTCAGAGGTTTGTACAGACGTCGACAGTTTATCTGATGACGATACAATTACCGAAGAATTGAATAATAATGTTATTGTTTCAGATGAATTAATGGTTGAGCCAAGTGAAGGCACCTCCAAAAAGAAGGATAATGCTCGTTGTGACAAACCACTATGAAGGTAATTCAAGCCAACCTTCGTCGTAACTCGGTCGCAACGAGCAAACTGAAAGAACACCTACTTAGGGGTGAAGCTGATTTAGCACTCATGCAGGAACCTTGGACTAAGGACAACACGGTTGTGGAATCAACGAAGCGGGGAAAGCTCCAGGGAAGTCGTCCTTGCTTCATGTTACCTTCCATATGATTCACCAGAAACCACCACCAACGCGAGAGATGAGGGCATTGGTGGATTTTGCAAATGCGGAAAAGATAGAGACTTTAATTGGATGTGATTCAAATGCACACCATACGGTGTGGGGTAGTACAGATATCATAGAGGTAAGTCAACTTTGGAGTATTTAATTGATAGTGACCTATATATTCTAAATAAAGGCAATAAACCAACTTTTAGAAACAAGAATAGGAAACAGTTATATCTAACACTAGGCACTAGACATATCCAAGGAACAGTCCTAAACTGGCACGTCTCTGACGAGCCATCTTTTTCCGACCATTCCTGGATTAGTTTCGACTTAGGTACAAATGAAAGATTAGGTAGCAACTTCAGAAATCCACTTAAAACCAACTGGCAACGGTATTAAGAGGAACTGAACACCAACTCCAAGGGAGCTGAATGACGTAGATTCGATTGAATTGGAGGTGACACATATCACCAATTCAATGATAAGAGCATTTGAGAATTCCTGTCCTCTCAGGAAATCCAATGCAAAGGGTAAAGAACCATGGATGACAGGGGAGATTTTGAATAAAAGAAAAGAGGTAAGAAGACTTTTCAATAGGAAAAAAAATCACGATTTAGAGACAGACTGGAGTAAATACAGAGACTCCCTTCGGGAATTTAAAAAGGTCTGTAGAGTTGCCAAAAGGGAAGAGTTGCCAAAAGGCAAACTTTTTCTGAACAAATCAATAGTGTAAGCGAAATGGCTAGTGTTGTGGAATAAAAACACCATCTTTGTAATAAAAGATAACTAATTGTTTGTACCATAAAATATTTGCTTTTCGCATTGCGTAACAAGAACAATATTTATTCAAATATAAAATATTGTTCTAGTTAAATTTGTATTATTAAATTGTGTCAATAATTTAATAATGCTTAGTGCGCAATTTTGTCGACTATGCAATTTTGGGTATGAAAACAAACAATTAATAATAATTAATATTGAGTGCAATTACTCAATCATAAATTAATTATGTTATTAATAAAACAAAATTCGTTTACATTTTTAAATTGGCTTAGGTCCAGCGGTGGGTGATTTTTTAATTTTCTGCTCTAATTCCTTTAATGTCTTTGACGACATCTACTTTATTTTCTTCCCTTTCTTTTATATAAACAGATAGTGAGAGAAAGCCTGTTCACTATACCTCATGCAAACTGCAATTAGAGGTATCTGTTTATAATTAAAAAGAAAAAATGACGACGATAAATAAATATTATTCCATAATCCAGTCCGGTTTTTGGGGCGTAGTCCAAAAATTGGTCACGGCACCAATGTTGTGACTCTATTTTACATTGTACCTTTATTTTATTCTCTTTCTGGCCTGATCGTCTCTTCAATAATCTTCCTGATGTAACTTTGTTTTAATTCAAACTTTTACTTTTTAATATAAACTGTTAATAACTGTCAAATAAAACGTATTTTATTTAGTTATTTTAATAAGTTCTAATATTAGCTTTCTTATAAAGTAGGCTTAACCTGTTCTTTACAAGAATTCAACATGCGAACTCTCCGAAATACCATTTTTTTCGCCGTTTATATATTCTAATATTGCTTCCTCAGCAATATTAGAATGTTCCAATAAAAACAAATAATTAATATTTTTTATTAATTAAAGGTAAAGTTGTGTAACAATAAATTCATACATTAATTATGTTACCATTGCCCATTGTGCTGATAACGCATTATACTTTATTATTATTATTAAGCGCATAAGGCTTTCGTTTACTTACCTTTTCTACATTTTATACATAATAACTTATGTGTATCATTATGGTTTTGCTTTATTTTATATAATAATATATTGAAATACGATGACGTATTTTATTATTGTTTTGATTTAAACTTTCATATAGTACAATGCGTTGTCCATACAATGCGTTTTTCGGCAATGACGACATAAATGCATGAATTTTGTCACACAACATATGTATCCGTAAGGACAGGTAGCTTTCGCTCAACATGGAAAAGTTCATTTATTGTTCCATTCCATAATTGAAGAAGGAAGAATAAAGTAGAGAACTACAGAGGCTGTAAACAGTCTGTTATTCCTAAAATCTTTGACGCACTGGTTATTGAATAACTCTATTTTTACTGCAAAAATATTATTCGCAATAACCAACATGGCTTTATTAGGAAAAGATCTACTGTAACTAATCTTTTACTTTTTACAAATTTTATTACCACCGAATTTGCGAAAGGCGATCAAGTGGATACAATATATACGGACTTTAGCAAGTCGTTCGATAGAAATTACAAATACTTCTTTTTAAATTATAAAAACTAGGCTTCCCGGATTTCTTTGTTAAGTGGCTCTCGTCATTCTTATGTAATAGATGTCAGTTTGTAAATCTCCGAAATTGTCTATCGTCTGTAATCTCAGCACCATCTGGTGTCCCATAAGGGAGCCATATTCCTCTATTATTTTTATTGTATGTAAATGATATTTCAAAGTTTTTGCCTAATTGTCTGTGATTACTCAATAGGAGATCAGTCTGTTACCCGAGTAACTACTTTTATAGATCTGGGTGTTTTGCTTGACCAGAATTGTCATATACGCAGCATATTGATTATATCGTCAACAGAGCCAATATAATGTCAACAACAGATATCGTCAACAGAGCCAAGGTATGATTAGACGCTATGCTGTTGATTTCTCTGACCCTTATGTCATCAAAACACTTTACTTTTCCTTAGTCCGATCTGTCCTCGAATATGCATCTTTTATCTGGTGTCCCTTAATATTGATTCGTCCGAACTGCTGAGTTTATTTAACATAAATGTACCTAGTATAAAAACTCGTCATCACAGGTTCTTCAATGTTAATTCAGCACGTACTAATTATAATATGCTATCCGGCATTAATAATCAGTCATAATTACTTTGTTTCAGTCCTTTGTTAATTAATAAATTTGTTTTTAAGTAATCAGTCATAATTACTTTGTTTCAGTCCTTTGTTAATTAATAATAAAATATATCAAAATTCATTGAAAATTATAAAGCTGGAAAAAGAATTTGGATTGCCACCATCAACTTATGCACAAAATATTATTAGTAACAACAATGATAATAGCAAAGTTGTAAGTGAGGAAAAAGATAACGACTCTTCAATTATAAACATTATTGAATTCAATAATTATTAAATATATAGCAAATTTATGTTTATTTCTTTTGCACTTCTACCGGATGGAAATATTTTGTGTATATATTTATAGAGTCAGCCCCAATACTTTTTCCAGCATTTCCAGCTTCATAATTTTCAATGAATTTTTTTTCAGATTGAATTATTTTTTTTTTAATGCTAAAGATTCGTTGAAAAAGATTCACTAACTAGATTCATTACATTTTATTTTCTTGGCAATACAACTTTTCTATGCTTGTATAATTTTCAATTTTAATTAACAACAATATAAAATAATTATAATTTTTTGATAACTGTAAATTTTTGTAAAAAAGAAATATTTAATTATTAATGTATACATTAAAATTATTTTTATAATTAGTAATTTTTAATTATAATTAATATGAATTAAAAAAATTAATAAAATGTTGTACAACTGACAAATTTTCACTAGTATTATTATTTTCAATATCAAGATGATCACTGCAATCATCTTCCTCACCATCATCATCATCCATTTCATTTTCATCGACAGCAACGCAATCATTATTTGGCCTTATTTTAATTGCAACATTATGCAGTATACAGCACATTAAAACAATTTTTTTCAATAATTCGTCTTGTTTTTTGTGCGCTCGATTAAATTCTATTTCAGACGGGTGATCCTCCGTAATGGCGGTATGAGCCAATCCTTTACAGGATATGCACTATCCCCCAGCATCACTGCACCAGGAAATGGACGAAAGCCAAATAACTGGGAATTTCGTAGCACTCTGGAATCATGAACACATCCTGGCCAATTTGCAGAAACAGAATAAAAGCGATGGTCAGGCCCACACACCATCGTTTACCATGACGATTTACATAATTATCCTCATTCAATTTAGGAGCATCTATATTTATCATCGTTCCATCTATGCACCCAGCTACCTGTAATAAATAAGTAAATAATAAGAATAAATCGAGACAGCAAAATAATAATATAAATTATTGTTCTATTTCAACTATAAATACATAGCACTACATACCTGAGGAAAACCACAAATATTTAAAAATTGTAACGGAATATCATCAGAATTGTTCGGCTACGTAATAGTGTCATTCATCATAACATCAATTACGGTATCAGTTACCCGATAAATTGCCCTGCACACCGTTGATTTATGGATACCATGCATTGCTGCAATTCCATGGTATTGTGAACCATTTCCAAGCCAATGTAACGTTGTTACGAGTTGTTGCAAAAGACTTAGTGGGTTATTCCTTGCACTACAATATTGTAAATTTCCACCAATTTTTTCTATCACATATTTTATTTGCATTTGCGTTAGCCGAAAATGTACCAAAGTATTACCCGAATTTAATAAATAATTAACACGCGGATTTACTACACGATTTTTATTCACTTCTTCATTTTCGAATAAATTTTCAAAACGGAACATTTTTTGTAATATGTATAACCACGACTAAAGCTCGAATTATTATGAAAATAAAACTTACAGAATAATTGATATGTGAATTTTTTCTTAACAAAACTTTTGATAAACTTAGCAGTATTGGAATTGTAAATTGATAAGTAAGAATTTTGGTGCAACGAAAAGCGAAATAAATGATCAGAATTTATCAAATTATCACTTTTCCAAAAATTACTTATCAACTTACGATTTTCTATTTGGTGCAAAAGTCTTTTGATAAGTTGAGCGCTTATCAATAATCATAACTCATTTTAATTCTTATCACTTATCCGTTTGGTGCAACAGAAATTTATCATAAATTTTGATAAGTTGATAACTAATAAGCGATAAGTGGTTGGTGCAATAGTGCCCATAGCTGTTACAACTAGATTTTGAAACCAAAAACTGAAAATAAATGGAAACAGCTTGTAGGGGCAAAAGTATAGCCTTAGCTTAGAGTATATATCAGGAGACAGTTCTGTTAGACAGTTCTCTTAGAACTATCGCAGTGAGTAAATGGTTATTTTGTGCTCGTTAGAAAATTATTAAAAAAAAAAAAAAAGTAAGTTGTGTATTAAGTTTAAATTTGTTATTAATATTAATTAATTATTCAATTTAAAAAAATAGAATAAAATAAAAAACTGCTTACAGAGATATAGTTAAATCTAAAAGGGTAACATGGGAACCCAGAATCCCATAGTTAATTCAGTTAAAAAAAACTGACGCAAATATTCTAGTGTTTGATAAAAACAAATTATTGCAAAATGAAACACCAGGAAAAAAATTTCTAGTAATATAAATAACGGATAAAGATTGTACATAGTTAAATATGTCACCATTTTTAATCAAAAAAGTTATATCTTCGGTTGCTGGTGATATCCAAAAATGCATCAAACTTAGAAATGGTCAACTTCTAAACAAAAAATGTAAGTCAAGCCAAAAAACTAATTTCGACGGATCCACTAATATTAACGTATCTGAAGGGGGTCAAGGGGGAAGAGTTGTCGGTATCGTGTAGCTATGCGTCGGTTCTCCATGTTAGGGGCGACTAAGTGTAGCGGTACAAACGATCTTTCCTCAATTCCTACTCTTACCTCCACGTGGTGCCCCCTGGAGCCTGATAATCCTAGTGGACCGGTTTGTTTACCGGTAACTAACGAGAGAGGGAGAAAAATCCTGCATCCTAAACTGGTAGCCAGTCAGCATGCAGGTAGGTGTCTGTTCACAGGTTAAGAGCGGCCTTTAACTTACCTGGCGGCAGGTATAAAACGCTGTTTTTTTATGAATGATGGAACAACATTTGAAAGAAACTCGGACTGGGATATCAGTTCAAACGTCGGCAGTGTCTGCGCCTGCCGGCGGGCCTCTCCCCATAAGGGATAGGTCGCAAGCGGAAAAAATATAATGAATTTCGGCAATGTTACAGGTACACGATTAGACAACACTCAGAAGAATTCAGGCGATGGTACGAAAAAGCGTATGCATCTTACTGGCGCGGATAAAAAGTGGCTTACGAGGTGGATGAAAGCTGGTAAGACCAAAGAAGAAGCATGCAATCTTCTGGGAAAAAGACGTATACGCTCAGAGGAAGAGGAAGAGCCTAAAAAAAAAGCGTATACGCTCAGAGGAAGAGGAAGAGCCTAAACCTAAGCGTGTGATGGATCAAAGTATATTAACTGTACCAGTAGGTAAGGTTAACGTAAGTGATATTGATGACGATTTAAAGATTGCCATAATCGACGGTACACATCCTGAAGGTAAGATCCAAACTGACAACCAAAAGATACTGAAGGATAACTTCGAATCGTGGCAAATCGAAACGATGTTATCCAACCCGGAGGGCTTCATTCCACACTTTGAGTGGAGTAGGTTCTCTGGTGATATTTTCAGAGTCACTTGTCAGAATCAGGATACCGTCGATTTTGTCAAGAAAATGGTTACTGAAAGGGGTAAGCTTTGGCAAGGCGCTAATCTACGCGTAGTAGGGATGAATGACGTGCCAAAGCTTAATAGGATTACTCTATGGCTGCTCGGCGAAACAAGGGAACCCAGCGAAATTCTTAAATTTATTGAGATTCTAAACAAAAAATTGAATCTGAATACAAACTCCTGGGTTCTGCAGCATAGGGAAATTAAGGACAATGGCCAATATCTGGTTCTGGGAATCTCAAACGAGTCTGTGATGGCTCTCCAAAGCGTTTCTGGGTGGATTTATTATCTATCCCGGAAAGTGCAGGCAATACTCCCAAAACCAGAGGAAAAAAAGTTAATAGAAACGGATGCAAGTTCCGCAGCTTCAGATAAGGCAGATGAAGATCTGGATTCCTTACTTGGAGCTGTTCATGAACTTGGAATGGGTAGTTCAGAGGTTTGTACAGACGTCGACAGTTTATCTGATGACGATACAATTACCGAAGAATTGAATAATAATGTTATTGTTTCAGATGAATTAATGGTTGAGCCAAGTGAAGGCACCTCCAAAAAGAAGGATAATGCTCGTTGTGACAAACCACTATGAAGGTAATACAAGCCAACCTTCGTCGTAGCTCGGTCGCAACGAGCAAACTGAAAGAACACCTACTTAGTGGTGAAGCTGATTTAGCACTCATACAGGAACCTTGGACTAAGGACAACAAGGTTTTAGGTTGGAGTGCAAGGGAATTCCAGGTTTTTTATGATTCTGGAGAAGGTAGGTGCAGATCATGCATTGTTGGGGAAAAAAGCGAAAATCTGGTCAGTATTCCACAGACAAGCAATAAAGACTGCGTAGGAGTCATGTGGAATCAACGAAGCGGGGAAAGCTCCAGGGAAGTCGTCCTTGCTTCATGTTACCTTCCATATGATTCACCAGAACCACCACCAACGCGAGAGATGAGGGCATTGGTGGATTTTGCAAATGCGGAAAAGATAGAGATTTTAATTGGATGTGATTCAAATGCACACCATACGGTGTGGGGTAGTACAGATATCATAGAGGGAAGTCAACTTTGGATTATTAAATTGATAGTGACCTATATATTCTAAATAAAGGCAATAAACCAACTTTTAGAAACAGGAATAGGAAACAGTTATATCTAACACTAGGTACTAGGCACTAGACACTAGACTCGTTTTCATTTTCATCACACGTTTTCATTATTCAATTTAAAACGTTTTCAATAAAAAAGATTTTCCTGCTATAAAAAATCATCAAAATTGTCATACGATAATTTCAATAAGTTGGCGTCATCAATCAAACAATCAACACTTGGCGTCATCAATCAAACAATCAACATACAGTTATTTCATATATAACGGCACAACATCGGAAGATTTTTTCAACAATAGACAACATTTGTACATACAAAGATAAGAATTTTTTTTTTGTTTTATTCATTATTATATTCAAATTTAAATTTAAAATATATAAATTTTTCATACTATATTTAATTTTCAAATATTATATCAATATATTCTTATTGAACATCGGAACTTATCAATTTACATATTAAATTAAGAACATTGAACACAAAAGAAAAAATTTTTTTTTGTCGGTCAAATATAAACCAATAAATTGTATCAAAGTTATATTTTAACTAATTTTTATTATCCGGGATTGTTTTATATTAATAAATACATAGTTGCCACATATATTTAAATACTCTTTAAATATATTAATAAAATTTTTATTCTAAAAAAAAAAAATATAAAAATTGAATTTTAATACAAAATACATGAATCATAAAATACATGAGACACCCGGTAAAGTTTTCTAAATAAATTTTATTTTTATAACTATACAAAAAAAAAAAAAGATAATTTTTCAATAATAATTAGAATTTGTATCGTAATACTCATATAATATTAAAAATTAATTTCATTTCTCACAACCATAATTAAATGTGTTAATTACTCATTATTTTTGAACACATTTTTAATTTTTTTTAGAGTGAGAGAATTTTTAATATTTAACGATTTTTCTTGTTGGTTCAATTGCAATTTATTGATCATTTCCAAAGTCAATATAAAAAGTTTTTCTTTGGATTGGCTGAGAATTAAAATAAATTTTGTTGCATGACACTTATATTTGCATCATAGTTTTATCGCAATAAAGTTTATTAACCCATGTGCTGTAAGAGTAGCAACTTTTTTTTTTTTTTCATATATCAAATAAAATTTCGAATTCCAAGTCGATATATTATAGAAATTATTATCAAAATTGAAAATAAATAATTCGTATCTCAATTATATTGATTAATATAAAACAATTTAGTATTATATTTTGTTTCATATTCTGCATAAAAGAAATATTTCTCGATGTTGGATTAAAATCATTGAGCCAAACAAATAAAAATATTGTTCAACTAAATTAAAAACTAAATACAATAATAAACTTAAATAAAATATTAATTTAAATAAAATAAAATAAAATATATATTTAAATAAAATTATATAATATTTATTTAAATAAAATTAAATAAAATATATATTTAAATAAAACAAAATACAATATTGATTAACAAATATTATTATATTATATTTTTATTTATTAAAAAAAAAAAAACCTACAATTTCAAATCATATAAACATTATTTTGTAAAGACCGCAAGGTAAGGAAATTGCTTTTTAACCAATAACGATTCATCAATTATTCTGTGGTGAACAGATAGTATTCATTTTTCTTTGAATATCCCACACAAATTCTTTCTGTTTATACAAATATTTTGCTTTTTCATCAAGTGTACCTAAAAAAAAAAAAAAAAATGTCTGATCAAGAGGAACATGACAAACCATTACAACAACGAAACTCTGAAATAAATAGTTCATACATCAGGCTTCCTCCGTACTTTCCTAACTCGTTGAACACTTGGTTTATTCAAATAGAATCACAATTTACTTTAAGTAAAATAAAAAATGACACAACGCGTTATAATTATTTAATATCAGCACTACCGCAGGATGTTGCTGAATCATTGTTAGACGTTTTAGAGAACCCGCCTGAACATAATTTATATGATAACTTAAAGAACACTATTATCAGTCGGCATTCATTAAGCATAGAACGTCGAATTAAAAAAATTATTTCTGACGAAGAAATCGGTGACAGTAAGCCGAGCGAATTTTATAGACGATTAACAGTCCTGGCAGGTAACTCTGGTACTGTAGGAGACGCGATGATAAAAAATTTATGGCTTTCCCGGCTGCCTAATATAATAAACATTGCGCTGATTCCACAAATTGATGCTGACATTAGCAAAATTTTAGAAACTGCCGATAAAATTTTCGACTCGATAAGCACAAATTCTAACATTTCAGCGATCGGGAAATCAGCTAACAATAATAAATTATCAGCATGCCGTAGTAACAATACGGAAGTTAATGAATTAAAAAAAGAAATTTGGGAATTTAAAAGAATGTTTCAATCATTTACAAGATCTCGATCAAATTCTCGGTTTAGATCGAAATCACGTAACAGATCCTCTGACGGAATGCAAAATTGCTGGTATCATCGCAAGTTCGGCACAAAGGCGACAAAATGCGCCCAACCGTGCAAATTCAAAGTTAATCAGCCCGATAACTCAAAAAACTAGTTAGGTCTGCTGTTCTAGCGGCTAACAGTAGAATTTCAAACACAAATTGCCGCCTTTTTATCAAAGATAAAAATAATAAATTGCAATTTTTAGTAGATACGGGAGCCGATATGTCCAGATAATTTAAAAAATATTAAAAACCAAGATGAAAATTTCTGCTTATCAGCTGCTAACGGTACAAAAATTCATACTTACGGCCACAAATTACTAGAATTAGACCTAGGCCTAAAACGTACCTTTAAACATGAATTTTTAATAGCAGATGTTAACAAACCTATTATAGGGGCAGATTTTTTAACAAAATTCAATTTGTCGGTTAATCTTAAGTCAAAGCGTTTAATTGACAATTTAACTTCACTTTCCATAAATGCATGTTCTATCAGATCAGCTGATACACCAACTCCTGTTTTATTCACGATGGAAGACAAATACGGCAAGTTATTAAAACAATTCAGTGCTATCACAGCTACACCATCTTTCAATGCTCCGGCTAAACATTCAGTAGTACACAATATCGTTACCACTGGTCACTTACCATTTTGCAAACCCCGACGTCTTGATTCAAAAAGATACAAATCGGCTAAACTCGAATCTGACCACATGCTGGAACTAGGTATTTGTAGGCTCTCATCTTCTCCAGTTTCTTCTCCTCTGCATCTTGTACCAAAAAAGGACTCTGATGTTCATGCGGCGATTACAGACGCCTTAATGCTGCTACTATTCCTGATAGGTTTCCACTTCCTCATATCCAGAATTTTACAATGAAGCTGGCAGATTGCAGTATATTTTCTACAATTGATTTGTTCAGGGCATATCACCAAATACCTGTCGCACCTGAAGATGTGTACAAAACGGCCATAACCACACCGTTCGGGTTATTCGAGTTTCCTGGAATGGGTTTCGGGCTACGTAATGCAAGCCAAACGTTCCAACGTTTTATGTACGAAGTAACAGCTGGATTAGATTTTACGTTCGTGTACATTGACGATATATTGATCGCCAGTCGCAATGAAGAAGAGCACTTAGAACATTTAACACTTCTCTTCGAGAGACTTCAACATTTTGGTTTAACAGTTAAACCAGCAAAATGCGTTTTTGGTGTGAAAACACACAATTTTCTGGGATACACCATTTCTAAAGATGGCATTCTGCCAACACCAGAAAAAGTTAAAGCCATCTCAGAATTCACTAAGCCAAGCTCTATAAAACAAGTTCAGCGATTCATTGGCATGGTGAATTATTACCATAGATTCTTACCAAATTTGGCAAAAGATTTAAATCCTATCTATTCGCATGTCACAGAATTACAAAAATTGCCCAAATCAAAATCAAATTTCACATGGCCAGACGAATGTGATTCATGTTTCAATCAAATCAAAAAAGCTTTAGCTGACGCGGCACTGTTAATTCACCCTGTAGAAGGCGCTGTTTTAAATATTACGACGGATGCATCAAATGTAGCAGTTGGTGCCGTATTTCAGCAATTTCATAATGGGTGTTGGCAACCCTTATCGTTCTTTTCACGTAAAATGTCACAGGCTGAAATGAAATACTCCGCGTTTGATCGCGAGCTTTTAGCTATTTTTCTGGCAATTAAACATTTCAGGGATTTCGTTGAAGGGCGATCGTTTGTAGTATACACAGATCATAAACCTCTTACGCGAGCGATTGAATTGAAAACGGAACGCAGCCCAAGACAGACACGTCATCTTGATTATATTGCACAATTGACTAGTGACATAAGACATGTTAGTGGCAAAAGCAACGTGGTAGCCGATTTCCTATCACGTCCATTAGAAACGTCATCCGTAAACTCGCTGCTGGATTACAACAATTTTGTGAATGAGCAAAAATCTGATAAGTCAATACAAGCTTTTATTGATAATAACTCAGAATCAAGTAAAGTAGTTTTCAAGTACATTGACAGTCCATTGTCAGATGAAAAACTTTTATGCGAATCTAGCACTGGCACAAATCGTCCATTTGTACCAATTTCACTTCGAAAAACAATATTTTACACAGTCTATCAAATTACACAGTCTATCACATCCAGGTGTTAGAAACTCAAGAAAACTTGTAGCGGACAGATATTTCTGGCCAAAAATGAATAAAGATGTTGGTGAGTGGGCAAAGTCTTGTTGTGCTTGTCAAAAATCAAAAGTACACCGACATACACGTACCGTTTTCCAAAAATTCGATATTCCAAATGACAGATTTCAGCATATTCATTTAGATCTGGTTGGCCCGTTGCCGTGCTCGGCCGGTTTTCAATATATTCTTACCATTGTTGATAGATTCTCAAGGTGGCCAGAGGCCTATCCAATAAAAGATATATCAACTGAAACGGTAGCAAAAACGTTCGTCGCGCAATACTTATCACGATTTGGTGTACCATCTATTTTAACCACAGATCGTGGATCTCAATTTATTTCGCGTTTATTTGCTGAATTCACAAAATTAATAGGCACGCACCATATTCGTACCACGGCATACCATCCTCAAGCAAACGGTCTTGTCGAAAGGTTTCATAGGCATTTAAAATCAGCACTCATGTCACGGTGTAATACTTTGAATTGGAGAGAAGAATTACCTTTTGTCCTTCTCGGAATACGCGTTGCATTTAAAGAAGATTTAAAGTGTTCCCCGGCGGAAATGATTTACGGACAAACATTAAAAGTTCCGGGAGAAGTATTTACAAAATCACCAGTATCTGAAACCGATTCATTTATGCTAATAAATAAACTACGAGAATATATGCGAAACCTAAAAGTAACAGAACCAAAACTTAAAAAACAAAATGACATATTTGTTCCGAAATCTTTAGAAAATTGTGAACAAGTGTTTATCAGAGTAGATAAAGTTAAGAAACCTCTTCAACAACCATATGATGGTCCATTCACTGTAATTAGAAAATTCAGAAAACATTTCGTTGTAAATGTTAAAGGCAAAAATGTTTCTATATCAATTGATCGTATAAAACCAGCGTTCAGCATACTAAGTGGAGATACCCACAAACATAGAAAGCACGTAAAATTCAAGTAATATCTTGTTAGTTTTTTTTTCCATTAATAAAAAAATAAAAAATGAAAAAGCAACATATTCGTATATTTCGTAGTACCTACAAATTGTTTCACCTAAATAGTAAATTCATTATATGCCACAAATTAGGAATAACATTCCTACTGAAAGGAGGGTGATGTAGGGACACAGATACATATATAAATGTTGCGCTCAAAAATGCACTCAGAATTTGAGATGAGCAATCATCATTACTATAAATAAAAATAATAATAATAACTGAGTAATTATTGAGCAATTAATTAAAAATAATAACTGAGTAATTATTATCAATTCGCATTTTTAAAGAACGATCACTGATCACTCGTAAATTTGATTACAGTTGGTTAAGAAGCAAATATCTATCGGTCTTAAAAGATAAAAGCCACTTTTGGCATAGAATAGAAAAAGAAAGTAAAGTGTTAGTAATTGTATTGTTTAGCGTATATGCTATATTTATAAATAAATGATAAACTATAATTATTGAATAAATAGATAATTATAATATAAATGATTTAATAAACATGTAAATATAGTATAATATAAAATCAAATAAAGGTGTTTTAATTTCAAGTCTACGTTAGACATACTACCCTTTATAAATAGATGAAGCAAAGCTTTCAAAGGACAAAATGGAGCTCAGGTTATCATAATGAATAGAAATTCATTTAAAATTGAGGAAAAAAGTAATAAAAATATTGCATATAATACGCCACAGGGGCATAGTAAAACATGGAGAAATTGTAATGAAGAATTTTGTAGTAATAATGAAATAGATAATGAATATAAAGTAATTAATATGGAGAAAAGAATACCCAAAGATGGTAGTTCTAATTATAATAATTTATATAAAAAATGCAATATTCAGGGTACGTCAAAATTACAGGAAATTTCGAGTACCATAAATGAGCAAAAGGCGATAGAAGTTCCTTTTGTTAAAACCCCAATTAGGAAACCTGAAGTAAATTTACGTACATTCCAAGCTTGCAGTAGTACCACGCTTGGGTGCTACCCAAACAATTTAATATTGATGAATTCGTCATTCAAAAAACCAGTTTTAAAAGAAATGGAAAATAAGTTAAATCCAGTAAATTGTTGTGTAGAAAATAAATTAGAAAACAACAGTGTAATTTTAGAAATAAATAAAATGAAGCAATCCGAAGTAGTAGAAGAACATAATGTAGTAGAAGAGAGTAAAGAATTGGAGGAAGAAAAAATAGAATTTGGAACTGTTATAGAAATACAACATGAAAAAACTGAAACTATAAGCAACGTAAAAAAACAATGTAGAAAAAACAAAAGTAAGGATAAAAAGATACATAAATATGAAGAAAATTCGGAAGAAGCATTAAGTCATATTAGACTTTTATATAAAAATGAAGAAGTACAGGATAAAAACGAAGAAATGTTAATTTCGGAACTTAAACCGAGTATAGTTCCACAGCAGGAAAATTATCAAATAATACAATTTAATGAAAATGCAGAAAATGATATCGAAAAGCACGTAGAAGAAATAGAAACAGAATTGATGCGACAAAAGTATCAAGTATGGACCAACTTGCATACAAATTTTATTGTAAAAATAAATAATATAACTCAAAATCCGGAAACACAAATAGTAAAGGAAAAACAGACATTTAATGAAAATTGTTCGCTACCAAATGCGCACAAAACTTATAAATATAGTACTACTATAATTCCACGGAATTATAAATATTTTAGAAAACATGCCTAAAATTTTATTAATCAGAAGAAACTCGAAAATAATGATTTTTATAACTTTATAGGTTAAAATGTTAAATTCTAAATCTAGTTTAGTTTTTGTATTTCAATAATAATTATTTGGGAAACTTATACTTATATATACACTATACTATTGTCTTTGATAGAATAATTAGTATTTAAGTGCATATTTTTAGGAAAAAAATTAAAATCAAATTCATTTTTTTATATAAATTATTTATATATTTTTATAGTAATACAATATAAAACATATAGTTTAAAGTTTTGAGACAATAGGAAATTAAATTATTAAACAAATTAAAAAATTTTTGTAACAAAATATTCGAAGTTTAAAATTTTTGTTGGCATTTAAAATTAAATTTTAAGAAAATTATTATTCTAATCTTTTTTTATAAAACTGCCTGCTCTAATTTTTAGGGAATCATAACTAGCCAATTACAGTTAAAATACGAAATAGAGTTTTATTAAAAAAATATATGCACTTGTAGAAAAAAAAAATATATATAGTTGAAAGTTATTACAATAGTCTAAATTTAAATTTGCATACCTTTAGACTAAGTTATAAATTAAATTGAAAAATTTAAAATCAATGATAATATAGAAAACGAATGGTAATAGAAAGAAATCAATGAAAATGGATGTATTTAATGTTGAAAAAATAATAAGATAATTTTAATAATATAGAAAATTATATATATGGGAAATTGTAATATATAAAATAAAAATAAAAAAGTATATAAAAAAAATTTTTTAGAATAAAAATAATTTGTAATTTTAATGAATAATTGTTAGAATTAATAAAACAAAAAAAAGGATAAAAGGGGAAGGAAGTAGAAGAAATATTTAAAATTAAAACAAATATTAAATAAAAAACAAAAACAAAAATAATATTTAAAGGTAAATGTAAAATTTAAAATTATTAAAATTATTCTGTTAAAGAAATGAAAATATTTAATATTGTATAAATTTATAAATTATAAAAAATATTGTTTTAAAAATTAAAATGAAGAATTATTTAATGAAAATGAAGAAATATTAAAAAAAAAGAAATATGTAAAGTTGTTTAATATTGTTTAAAATAAAAAAAAATCATAGTTGTATATTTGAAAAATGAATGAGAATATTTAAAGTTGTATATTTAATATTGTTTTTAAATGAGAAAATTAAGAATTATTGAAAAGAATTGTAGAAATTAAATTGAAAATTTATTGAAACAAATTGTTAAAATGTATAACATTAAAATATATAAATGTTAGGGTAACGACCGAGCCTTATCTTTTAAAGATAGGTGAATTTTCTTAACAAATAGTTGAGAGTGCATAATTCGGTTTTTAAAACAAAGTACGAAAATAATAAAAAATAAATATCTATTGAAGAAAAAATGTATTAAAATGAAGTTGAAAAGGAATTGAAATGCACGATGGAAGACAAATACGGCAAGTTATTAAAACAATTCAGTGCTATCACAGCTACACCATCTTTCAATGCTCCGGCTAAACATTCAGTAGTACACAATATCGTTACCACTGGTCACTTACCATTTTGCAAACCCCGACGTCTTGATTCAAAAAGATACAAATCGGCTAAACTCGAATCTGACCACATGCTGGAACTAGGTATTTGTAGGCTCTCATCTTCTCCAGTTTCTTCTCCTCTGCATCTTGTACCAAAAAAGGACTCTGATGTTCATGCGGCGATTACAGACGCCTTAATGCTGCTACTATTCCTGATAGGTTTCCACTTCCTCATATCCAGAATTTTACAATGAAGCTGGCAGATTGCAGTATATTTTCTACAATTGATTTGTTCATATCACCAAATACCTGTCGCACCTGAAGATGTGTACAAAACGGCCATAACCACACCGTTCGGGTTATTCGAGTTTCCTGGAATGGGTTTCGGGCTACGTAATGCAAGCCAAACGTTCCAACGTTTTATGTACGAAGTAACAGCTGGATTAGATTTTACGTTCGTGTACATTGACGATATATTGATCGCCAGTCGCAATGAAGAAGAGCACTTAGAACATTTAACACTTCTCTTCGAGAGACTTCAACATTTTGGTTTACCAGTTAAACCAGCAAAATGCGTTTTTGGTGTGAAAACACTCAATTTTCTGGGATACACCATTTCTAAAGATGGCATTCTGCCAACACCAGAAAAAGTTAAAGCCATCTCAGAATTCACTAAGCCAAGCTCTATAAAACAAGTTCAGCGATTCATTGGCATGGTGAATTATTACCATAGATTCTTACCAAATTTGGCCAAAGATTTAAATCCTATCTATTCGCATGTCACAGAATTACAAAAATTGCCCAAATCAAAATCAAATTTCACATGGCCAGACGAATGTGATTCATGTTTCAATCAAATCAAAAAAGCTTTAGCTGACGCGACACTGTTAATTCACCCTGTAGAAGGCGCTGTTTTAAATATTACGACGGATGCATCAAATGTAGCAGTTGGTGCCGTATTTCAGCAATTTCATAATGGGTGTTGGCAACCCTTATCGTTCTTTTCACGTAAAATGTCACAGGCTGAAATGAAATACTCCGCGTTTGATCGCGAGCTTTTAGCTATTTTTCTGGCAATTAAACATTTCAGGGATTTCGTTGAAGGGCGATCGTTTGTAGTATACACAGATCATAAACCTCTTACGCGAGCGATTGAATTGAAAGCGGAACGCAGCCCAAGACAGACACGTCATCTTGATTATATTGCACAATTGACTAGTGACATAAGACATGTTAGTGGCAAAAGCAACGTGGTAGCCGATTTCCTATCACGTCCATTAGAAACGTCATCCGTAAACTCGCTGCTGGATTACAACAATTTTGTGAATGAGCAAAAATCTGATAAGTCAATACAAGCTTTTATTGATAATAACTCAGAATCAAGTAAAGTAGTTTTCAAGTACATTGACAGTCCATTGTCAGATGAAAAACTTTTATGCGAATCTAGCACTGGCACAAATCGTCCATTTGTACCAATTTCACTTCGAAAAACAATATTTTACACAGTCTATCAAATTACACAGTCTATCACATCCAGGTGTTAGAAACTCAAGAAAACTTGTAGCGGACAGATATTTCTGGCCAAAAATGAATAAAGATGTTGGTGAGTGGGCAAAGTCTTGTTGTGCTTGTCAAAAATCAAAAGTACACCGACATACACGTACCGTTTTCCAAAAATTCGATATTCCAAATGACAGATTTCAGCATATTCATTTAGATCTGGTTGGCCCGTTGCCGTGCTCGGCCGGTTTTCAATATATTCTTACCATTGTTGATAGATTCTCAAGGTGGCCAGAGGCCTATCCAATAAAAGATATATCAACTGAAACGGTAGCAAAAACGTTCGTCGCGCAATACTTATCACGATTTGGTGTACCATCTATTTTAACCACAGATCGGGGATCTCAATTTATTTCGCGTTTATTTGCTGAATTCACAAAATTAATAGGCACGCACCATATTCGTACCACGGCATACCATCCTCAAGCAAACGGTCTTGTCGAAAGGTTTCATAGGCATTTAAAATCCGCACTCATGTCACGGTGTAATACTTTGAATTGGAGAGAAGAATTACCTTTTGTCCTTCTCGGAATACGCGTTGCATTTAAAGAAGATTTAAAGTGTTCCCCGGCGGAAATGATTTACGGACAAACATTAAAAGTTCCGGGAGAAGTATTTACAAAATCACCAGTATCTGAAACCGATTCATTTATGCTAATAAATAAACTACGAGAATATATGCGAAACCTAAAAGTAACAGAACCAAAACTTAAAAAACAAAATGACATATTTGTTCCGAAATCTTTAGAAAATTGTGAACAAGTGTTTATCAGAGTAGATAAAGTTAAGAAACCTCTTCAACAACCATATGATGGTCCATTCACTGTAATTAGAAAATTCAGAAAACATTTCGTTGTAAATGTTAAAGGCAAAAATGTTTCTATATCAATTGATCGTATAAAACCAGCGTTCAGCATACTAAGTGGAGATACCCACAAACATAGAAAGCACGTAAAATTCAAGTAATATCTTGTTAGTTTTTTTTTCCATTAATAAAAAAATAAAAAATGAAAAAGCAACATATTCGTATATTTCGTAGTACCTACAAATTGTTTCACCTAAATAGTAAATTCATTATATGCCACAAATTAGGAATAACATTCCTACTGAAAGGAGGGTGATGTAGGGACACAGATACATATATAAATGTTGCGCTCAAAAATGCACTCAGAATTTGAGATGAGCAATCATCATTACTATAAATAAAAATAATAATAATAACTGAGTAATTATTGAGCAATTAATTAAAAATAATAACTGAGTAATTATTATCAATTCGCATTTTTAAAGAACGATCACTGATCACTCGTAAATTTGATTACAGTTGGTTAAGAAGCAAATATCTATCGGTCTTAAAAGATAAAAGCCACTTTTGGCATAGAATAGAAAAAGAAAGTAAAGTGTTAGTAATTGTATTGTTTAGCGTATATGCTATATTTATAAATAAATGATAAACTATAATTATTGAATAAATAGATAATTATAATATAAATGATTTAATAAACATGTAAATATAGTATAATATAAAATCAAATAAAGGTGTTTTAATTTCAAGTCTACGTTAGACATACTACCCTTTATAAATAGATGAAGCAAAGCTTTCAAAGGACAAAATGGAGCTCAGGTTATCATAATGAATAGAAATTCATTTAAAATTGAGGAAAAAAGTAATAAAAATATTGCATATAATACGCCACAGGGGCATAGTAAAACATGGAGAAATTGTAATGAAGAATTTTGTAGTAATAATGAAATAGATAATGAATATAAAGTAATTAATATGGAGAAAAGAATACCCAAAGATGGTAGTTCTAATTATAATAATTTATATAAAAAATGCAATATTCAGGGTACGTCAAAATTACAGGAAATTTCGAGTACCATAAATGAGCAAAAGGCGATAGAAGTTCCTTTTGTTAAAACCCCAATTAGGAAACCTGAAGTAAATTTACGTACATTCCAAGCTTGCAGTAGTACCACGCTTGGGTGCTACCCAAACAATTTAATATTGATGAATTCGTCATTCAAAAAACCAGTTTTAAAAGAAATGGAAAATAAGTTAAATCCAGTAAATTGTTGTGTAGAAAATAAATTAGAAAACAACAGTGTAATTTTAGAAATAAATAAAATGAAGCAATCCGAAGTAGTAGAAGAACATAATGTAGTAGAAGAGAGTAAAGAATTGGAGGAAGAAAAAATAGAATTTGGAACTGTTATAGAAATACAACATGAAAAAACTGAAACTATAAGCAACGTAAAAAAACAATGTAGAAAAAACAAAAGTAAGGATACAAAAATACATAAATATGAAGAAAATTCGGAAGAAGCATTAAGTCATATTAGACTTTTATATAAAAATGAAGAAGTACAGGATAAAAACGAAGAAATGTTAATTTCGGAACTTAAACCGAGTATAGTTCCACAGCAGGAAAATTATCAAATAATACAATTTAATGAAAATGCAGAAAATGATATCGAAAAGCACGTAGAAGAAATAGAAACAGAATTGATGCGACAAAAGTATCAAGTATGGACCAACTTGCATACAAATTTTATTGTAAAAATAAATAATATAACTCAAAATCCGGAAACACAAATAGTAAAGGAAAAACAGACATTTAATGAAAATTGTTCGCTACCAAATGCGCACAAAACTTATAAATATAGTACTACTATAATTCCACGGAATTATAAATATTTTAGAAAACATGCCTAAAATTTTATTAATCAGAAGAAACTCGAAAATAATGATTTTTATAACTTTATAGGTTAAAATGTTAAATTCTAAATCTAGTTTAGTTTTTGTATTTCAATAATAATTATTTGGGAAACTTATACTTATATATACACTATACTATTGTCTTTGATAGAATAATTAGTATTTAAGTGCATATTTTTAGGAAAAAAATTAAAATCAAATTCATTTTTTTATATAAATTATTTATATATTTTTATAGTAATACAATATAAAACATATAGTTTAAAGTTTTGAGACAATAGGAAATTAAATTATTAAACAAATTAAAAAATTTTTGTAACAAAATATTCGAAGTTTAAAATTTTTGTTGGCATTTAAAATTAAATTTTAAGAAAATTATTATTCTAATCTTTTTTTATAAAACTGCCTGCTCTAATTTTTAGGGAATCATAACTAGCCAATTACAGTTAAAATACGAAATAGAGTTTTATTAAAAAAATATATGCACTTGTAGAAAAAAAAAATATATATAGTTGAAAGTTATTACAATAGTCTAAATTTAAATTTGCATACCTTTAGACTAAGTTATAAATTAAATTGAAAAATTTAAAATCAATGATAATATAGAAAACGAATGGTAATAGAAAGAAATCAATGAAAATGGATGTATTTAATGTTGAAAAAATAATAAGATAATTTTAATAATATAGAAAATTATATATATGGGAAATTGTAATATATAAAATAAAAATAAAAAAGTATATAAAAAAAATTTTTTAGAATAAAAATAATTTGTAATTTTAATGAATAATTGTTAGAATTAATAAAACAAAAAAAAGGATAAAAGGGGAAGGAAGTAGAAGAAATATTTAAAATTAAAACAAATATTAAATAAAAAACAAAAACAAAAATAATATTTAAAGGTAAATGTAAAATTTAAAATTATTAAAATTATTCTGTTAAAGAAATGAAAATATTTAATATTGTATAAATTTATAAATTATAAAAAATATTGTTTTAAAAATTAAAATGAAGAATTATTTAATGAAAATGAAGAAATATTAAAAAAAAAGAAATATGTAAAGTTGTTTAATATTGTTTAAAATAAAAAAAAATCATAGTTGTATATTTGAAAAATGAATGAGAATATTTAAAGTTGTATATTTAATATTGTTTTTAAATGAGAAAATTAAGAATTATTGAAAAGAATTGTAGAAATTAAATTGAAAATTTATTGAAACAAATTGTTAAAATGTATAACATTAAAATATATAAATGTTAGGGTAACGACCGAGCCTTATCTTTTAAAGATAGGTGAATTTTCTTAACAAATAGTTGAGAGTGCATAATTCGGTTTTTAAAACAAAGTACGAAAATAATAAAAAATAAATATCTATTGAAGAAAAAATGTATTAAAATGAAGTTGAAAAGGAATTGAAATGCACGATGGAAGACAAATACGGCAAGTTATTAAAACAATTCAGTGCTATCACAGCTACACCATCTTTCAATGCTCCGGCTAAACATTCAGTAGTACACAATATCGTTACCACTGGTCACTTACCATTTTGCAAACCCCGACGTCTTGATTCAAAAAGATACAAATCGGCTAAACTCGAATCTGACCACATGCTGGAACTAGGTATTTGTAGGCTCTCATCTTCTCCAGTTTCTTCTCCTCTGCATCTTGTACCAAAAAAGGACTCTGATGTTCATGCGGCGATTACAGACGCCTTAATGCTGCTACTATTCCTGATAGGTTTCCACTTCCTCATATCCAGAATTTTACAATGAAGCTGGCAGATTGCAGTATATTTTCTACAATTGATTTGTTCATATCACCAAATACCTGTCGCACCTGAAGATGTGTACAAAACGGCCATAACCACACCGTTCGGGTTATTCGAGTTTCCTGGAATGGGTTTCGGGCTACGTAATGCAAGCCAAACGTTCCAACGTTTTATGTACGAAGTAACAGCTGGATTAGATTTTACGTTCGTGTACATTGACGATATATTGATCGCCAGTCGCAATGAAGAAGAGCACTTAGAACATTTAACACTTCTCTTCGAGAGACTTCAACATTTTGGTTTACCAGTTAAACCAGCAAAATGCGTTTTTGGTGTGAAAACACTCAATTTTCTGGGATACACCATTTCTAAAGATGGCATTCTGCCAACACCAGAAAAAGTTAAAGCCATCTCAGAATTCACTAAGCCAAGCTCTATAAAACAAGTTCAGCGATTCATTGGCATGGTGAATTATTACCATAGATTCTTACCAAATTTGGCCAAAGATTTAAATCCTATCTATTCGCATGTCACAGAATTACAAAAATTGCCCAAATCAAAATCAAATTTCACATGGCCAGACGAATGTGATTCATGTTTCAATCAAATCAAAAAAGCTTTAGCTGACGCGACACTGTTAATTCACCCTGTAGAAGGCGCTGTTTTAAATATTACGACGGATGCATCAAATGTAGCAGTTGGTGCCGTATTTCAGCAATTTCATAATGGGTGTTGGCAACCCTTATCGTTCTTTTCACGTAAAATGTCACAGGCTGAAATGAAATACTCCGCGTTTGATCGCGAGCTTTTAGCTATTTTTCTGGCAATTAAACATTTCAGGGATTTCGTTGAAGGGCGATCGTTTGTAGTATACACAGATCATAAACCTCTTACGCGAGCGATTGAATTGAAAGCGGAACGCAGCCCAAGACAGACACGTCATCTTGATTATATTGCACAATTGACTAGTGACATAAGACATGTTAGTGGCAAAAGCAACGTGGTAGCCGATTTCCTATCACGTCCATTAGAAACGTCATCCGTAAACTCGCTGCTGGATTACAACAATTTTGTGAATGAGCAAAAATCTGATAAGTCAATACAAGCTTTTATTGATAATAACTCAGAATCAAGTAAAGTAGTTTTCAAGTACATTGACAGTCCATTGTCAGATGAAAAACTTTTATGCGAATCTAGCACTGGCACAAATCGTCCATTTGTACCAATTTCACTTCGAAAAACAATATTTTACACAGTCTATCAAATTACACAGTCTATCACATCCAGGTGTTAGAAACTCAAGAAAACTTGTAGCGGACAGATATTTCTGGCCAAAAATGAATAAAGATGTTGGTGAGTGGGCAAAGTCTTGTTGTGCTTGTCAAAAATCAAAAGTACACCGACATACACGTACCGTTTTCCAAAAATTCGATATTCCAAATGACAGATTTCAGCATATTCATTTAGATCTGGTTGGCCCGTTGCCGTGCTCGGCCGGTTTTCAATATATTCTTACCATTGTTGATAGATTCTCAAGGTGGCCAGAGGCCTATCCAATAAAAGATATATCAACTGAAACGGTAGCAAAAACGTTCGTCGCGCAATACTTATCACGATTTGGTGTACCATCTATTTTAACCACAGATCGGGGATCTCAATTTATTTCGCGTTTATTTGCTGAATTCACAAAATTAATAGGCACGCACCATATTCGTACCACGGCATACCATCCTCAAGCAAACGGTCTTGTCGAAAGGTTTCATAGGCATTTAAAATCCGCACTCATGTCACGGTGTAATACTTTGAATTGGAGAGAAGAATTACCTTTTGTCCTTCTCGGAATACGCGTTGCATTTAAAGAAGATTTAAAGTGTTCCCCGGCGGAAATGATTTACGGACAAACATTAAAAGTTCCGGGAGAAGTATTTACAAAATCACCAGTATCTGAAACCGATTCATTTATGCTAATAAATAAACTACGAGAATATATGCGAAACCTAAAAGTAACAGAACCAAAACTTAAAAAACAAAATGACATATTTGTTCCGAAATCTTTAGAAAATTGTGAACAAGTGTTTATCAGAGTAGATAAAGTTAAGAAACCTCTTCAACAACCATATGATGGTCCATTCACTGTAATTAGAAAATTCAGAAAACATTTCGTTGTAAATGTTAAAGGCAAAAATGTTTCTATATCAATTGATCGTATAAAACCAGCGTTCAGCATACTAAGTGGAGATACCCACAAACATAGAAAGCACGTAAAATTCAAGTAATATCTTGTTAGTTTTTTTTTCCATTAATAAAAAAATAAAAAATGAAAAAGCAACATATTCGTATATTTCGTAGTACCTACAAATTGTTTCACCTAAATAGTAAATTCATTATATGCCACAAATTAGGAATAACATTCCTACTGAAAGGAGGGTGATGTAGGGACACAGATACATATATAAATGTTGCGCTCAAAAATGCACTCAGAATTTGAGATGAGCAATCATCATTACTATAAATAAAAATAATAATAATAACTGAGTAATTATTGAGCAATTAATTAAAAATAATAACTGAGTAATTATTATCAATTCGCATTTTTAAAGAACGATCACTGATCACTCGTAAATTTGATTACAGTTGGTTAAGAAGCAAATATCTATCGGTCTTAAAAGATAAAAGCCACTTTTGGCATAGAATAGAAAAAGAAAGTAAAGTGTTAGTAATTGTATTGTTTAGCGTATATGCTATATTTATAAATAAATGATAAACTATAATTATTGAATAAATAGATAATTATAATATAAATGATTTAATAAACATGTAAATATAGTATAATATAAAATCAAATAAAGGTGTTTTAATTTCAAGTCTACGTTAGACATACTACCCTTTATAAATAGATGAAGCAAAGCTTTCAAAGGACAAAATGGAGCTCAGGTTATCATAATGAATAGAAATTCATTTAAAATTGAGGAAAAAAGTAATAAAAATATTGCATATAATACGCCACAGGGGCATAGTAAAACATGGAGAAATTGTAATGAAGAATTTTGTAGTAATAATGAAATAGATAATGAATATAAAGTAATTAATATGGAGAAAAGAATACCCAAAGATGGTAGTTCTAATTATAATAATTTATATAAAAAATGCAATATTCAGGGTACGTCAAAATTACAGGAAATTTCGAGTACCATAAATGAGCAAAAGGCGATAGAAGTTCCTTTTGTTAAAACCCCAATTAGGAAACCTGAAGTAAATTTACGTACATTCCAAGCTTGCAGTAGTACCACGCTTGGGTGCTACCCAAACAATTTAATATTGATGAATTCGTCATTCAAAAAACCAGTTTTAAAAGAAATGGAAAATAAGTTAAATCCAGTAAATTGTTGTGTAGAAAATAAATTAGAAAACAACAGTGTAATTTTAGAAATAAATAAAATGAAGCAATCCGAAGTAGTAGAAGAACATAATGTAGTAGAAGAGAGTAAAGAATTGGAGGAAGAAAAAATAGAATTTGGAACTGTTATAGAAATACAACATGAAAAAACTGAAACTATAAGCAACGTAAAAAAACAATGTAGAAAAAACAAAAGTAAGGATAAAAAGATACATAAATATGAAGAAAATTCGGAAGAAGCATTAAGTCATATTAGACTTTTATATAAAAATGAAGAAGTACAGGATAAAAACGAAGAAATGTTAATTTCGGAACTTAAACCGAGTATAGTTCCACAGCAGGAAAATTATCAAATAATACAATTTAATGAAAATGCAGAAAATGATATCGAAAAGCACGTAGAAGAAATAGAAACAGAATTGATGCGACAAAAGTATCAAGTATGGACCAACTTGCATACAAATTTTATTGTAAAAATAAATAATATAACTCAAAATCCGGAAACACAAATAGTAAAGGAAAAACAGACATTTAATGAAAATTGTTCGCTACCAAATGCGCACAAAACTTATAAATATAGTACTACTATAATTCCACGGAATTATAAATATTTTAGAAAACATGCCTAAAATTTTATTAATCAGAAGAAACTCGAAAATAATGATTTTTATAACTTTATAGGTTAAAATGTTAAATTCTAAATCTAGTTTAGTTTTTGTATTTCAATAATAATTATTTGGGAAACTTATACTTATATATACACTATACTATTGTCTTTGATAGAATAATTAGTATTTAAGTGCATATTTTTAGGAAAAAAATTAAAATCAAATTCATTTTTTTATATAAATTATTTATATATTTTTATAGTAATACAATATAAAACATATAGTTTAAAGTTTTGAGACAATAGGAAATTAAATTATTAAACAAATTAAAAAATTTTTGTAACAAAATATTCGAAGTTTAAAATTTTTGTTGGCATTTAAAATTAAATTTTAAGAAAATTATTATTCTAATCTTTTTTTATAAAACTGCCTGCTCTAATTTTTAGGGAATCATAACTAGCCAATTACAGTTAAAATACGAAATAGAGTTTTATTAAAAAAATATATGCACTTGTAGAAAAAAAAAATATATATAGTTGAAAGTTATTACAATAGTCTAAATTTAAATTTGCATACCTTTAGACTAAGTTATAAATTAAATTGAAAAATTTAAAATCAATGATAATATAGAAAACGAATGGTAATAGAAAGAAATCAATGAAAATGGATGTATTTAATGTTGAAAAAATAATAAGATAATTTTAATAATATAGAAAATTATATATATGGGAAATTGTAATATATAAAATAAAAATAAAAAAGTATATAAAAAAAATTTTTTAGAATAAAAATAATTTGTAATTTTAATGAATAATTGTTAGAATTAATAAAACAAAAAAAAGGATAAAAGGGGAAGGAAGTAGAAGAAATATTTAAAATTAAAACAAATATTAAATAAAAAACAAAAACAAAAATAATATTTAAAGGTAAATGTAAAATTTAAAATTATTAAAATTATTCTGTTAAAGAAATGAAAATATTTAATATTGTATAAATTTATAAATTATAAAAAATATTGTTTTAAAAATTAAAATGAAGAATTATTTAATGAAAATGAAGAAATATTAAAAAAAAAGAAATATGTAAAGTTGTTTAATATTGTTTAAAATAAAAAAAAATCATAGTTGTATATTTGAAAAATGAATAAGAAAATTTAAGTTGTATATTTAATATTGTTTTTAAATGAGAAAATTAAGAATTATTGAAAAGAATTGTAGAAATTAAATTGAAAATTTATTGAAACAAATTGTTAAAATGTATAACATTAAAATATATAAATGTTAGGGTAACGACCGAGCCTTATCTTTTAAAGATAGGTGAATTTTCTTAACAAATAGTTGAGAGTGCATAATTCGGTTTTTAAAACAAAGTACGAAAATAATAAAAAATAAATATCTATTGAAGAAAAAATGTATTAAAATGAAGTTGAAAAGGAATTGAAATGTATATTAATGAAAAAATGGTTAGTAAAATCGAAAATGTATATAAAATTGACAAATGATTGACAAATGTTTAAAATAAATTTGTAAAAGAAACTAATGAAATAATGTATGTAGAAGAATAAATTTATAAAGGAAGATAAATTATTTGAATTGTATAAAAAAAAAAAAAAAATTTATATATAAAAGGTATATATAAAATTATACCTATTTTAAAAAAAAAATTTGTATATTAAAAATTGTGAAAAAAAATATATATGAAAATAAAATGTATAGAAAATAAGATTAAAAATTGTAAAAAAAAAAAAGCTGAATAAATTGAACAACTCTGAATTGCCCAACATGTATCCATTTTTTGTACTTCAAAGGGGGAGGTGTTGTGGAATAAAAACACCATCTTTGTAATAAACGATAACTAATTGTTTGTACCATAAAATATTTGCTTTTCGCATTGCGTAACAAGAACAATATTTATTCAAATATAAAATATTGTTCTAGTTAAATTTGTATTATTAAATTGTGTCAATAATTTAATAATGCTTAGTGCGCAATTTTGTCGACTATGCAATTTTGGGTATGAAAACAAACAATTAATAATAATTAATATTGAGTGCAATTACTCAATCATAAATTAATTATGTTATTAATAAAACAAAGTTCGTTTACATTTTTATGTAAACAAAGGCCGGCAAATTAATATTTGCCTATAAATACGTTGGTTTTTTGGTAATTCATAGAGTCGAAGTTTATTCAGCTTGAGTTAAACAGCTTTCAGAACAGAAAGTTCTGTACGAAGCTAATTACTAACTTATAAGTTTTGAATAAATAAAGTTTGATATATAAAAGCCAAAATAATATAAAAATACATTATATCAACGCTTCCAGTTCAACCGGAAAACATATTATAAAGATTGGCTATAGCCAGAATATAATATATCCTAAACATTTGAACATAACACTAGGCTTAAAAAATTCCTTTCCAAAACACATACACAACCGGAACTTATAGAGAATGAAGATGGGAAATTATCCTCTTCAGCTAAAGAATCCATGGATATCCTGCTATAGTTTAACTTTCCAGGGTGTCTTAAGAATGACACAACCCCAGTAACCACGGTCCTCTTAGACAGTGGTGAGAATTCCAATATTGACTTAAATTCCTTGGTCAATAGGGAAAAGGTTTTATGGGCTATAAACTCCTTCAAACCTTTAAATCCCCTGGTAGTGACGCTATATACCCCGCCTTCCTACAGCACGCGGACACTGCGCTGGTGGACAGACTATGTAAAACTTATGTAGCCTGTCTCGAATTGAGCTATGTCCCTCGATCATGGCAGGAATCTAACTATGCTTCGGCTAAGGCATACAGACCAATAAGCTTAACGTCATTCCTTTTAAAAACAATGGAAATATTAATTGAAACCGAGCTCAGAATCTTAATACCTAACTCCATACTCTCTCCGAATCAACACGCCTATTGTAAAGGCAAATCTGTAGATTCGGCCTTGCACGGGGTAACGTATGTAATAGAAAAGGCATTCGCTGCTAACAATGCAGCTTTGGGTGTTTTTATAGATATAGAAGGCGCTTTCAATAACGTCAGCACGAACTCGATTTTAGATTGTTTAGTTAGAAAGGGTGCACACGGGAAACTGATGCACTGGATAGATTTTATGCTAAGAAATAGAAAAGTCATAGCAAGCTTCGGTGGTTCCTCACAGGTCTGGCAAGCGAGAAATGGTACCCCGCAAAGTGGTATTTTATTCCTATTCCTCTGGATACTTGTCATGGATGACCTGCTGCAGGAGCCAGCGTCAGCTGGATATCACGTGGTTTGCTATGCTGACGACTTGGCTATTTTTGTCACCGGGAAATTTGAAACTATACTCACCGAGCTTATGCAACGTGGGATAAAAATTGTCTAAGGCTGGGCGACAAGAAACGGTCTCAAAGTAAACCCGGAGAAAACCGAACTTTGTCTTTTCTCGAAGAAAAGGAGGCCTCCATGCTTAATCCTCCCTATGATTGGTAATAGTAGGCTAACCCTAACTGACAAGGTTAAATTCCTTGGCGTTATTTTTGATAGAAAATTAAATTGGAAAAATCATATACAACAGAAGGCCGATAAGGCAATATCGGCTTTCTGGGCTTGTAGATGTGCGGTCGGAAAAAAATGGGGCTTAATGCTGGGTTTTAATTTAATGATAAAAATTTGCCGCTTGTGCAGGAAAATCGGACCGAAAGGTTTTATTTCTTATGGAAATTTAATATGTGCGAAGAGAACAACAAATTCTCATTTGCAAGGGATATTTTTCATTTACCAGGGATAATTTTTATTTGCAAGGAAATTTTACCAGGGATAATTTTTATGCAAGGGATAATTTTCATTTTGCAATAGATAATTTTTGATATTTTTTAAAAACCATAGATAATCCTTCTTATATGGTATCACAGTTTTGTTGAAAAATTTTTATTGTTTACATTTTTTTATTTTAATTATACTTTGAACTAAATTTATATATAAAATGTAAAAATGGAAATGTTAATAATTTAAAAAAAAAATAATTAACTTTGTTTATGCCGGTTTTTTTCATGTACAAGTATGTAAATAATTAATTTTGGACTGTACCATTAAAATTATTATTTCCAATTATTATAATGAGTTTATATTTAGTAATTTCGTATTTTAAAATATTATTAACGATTGGTAATGAAATTATTTCCAGGTTTTTGCAAAAAATATAATACATATATTTTTTGAAACTTTAATTGATTGAATGAAATTGACACATATGCATCACAATAATATATTAATCAATAAATTTTAATAATAATAATCACCGAACTATAAACGTTCGTTGATAATAATAAAAATTAAATTTTTATATTATTATTATTATTAATATATTAAATTATTTAATAGAGTAAATTACTTAACAATTTTTTAAATTACAACAAATTCAATTTTAAATATTTATTAATATATATATTATTCAGAAAAGTGTAATAATTATATCAGAAAAAATTTAAATATTTATATGAGAGATTCAATATAAATTTTGTAAATATAAATTTTTTACAATTGATTTTTAATCATACAATTTGCAATTAATATTTAATTGCTGATTTTAAATATAATAGATGAAATGATTTCTTATTTTTTTAAATAAAATTCTACTGCCATTCAACAGTGCCATCTGTGATCTGTACAGAGATAATCAGCCATTTTATATTCCCTTGTCAAAAAATAAATTCCCTTCTGCAGCGATCTACTTTTTTCTCATATAAAAATACAATATACTATCTCGTTCTATTTTTCCTGCACAAGCGGCACATTTTTATCATTAAAACCCAGCATAACACCGAAGATGATTCACTGGATATATACGTGTGTTATAAGACATATGCTCACACACGGTGCTTTAGTATGGTAGAAATCACTTGAGGTTGGATTGAACAATAAGTACTATACGAGGGTGCAACGGAAATGCTGTATTGGCATTACAGGGGCAATCTGTAGTACTCCAACCACAGCGATGGAAATCATTCTAAACATCACACCGATCGATATCCATGTTAAAAAAGTGGCAGCCATCACTGCCCTACGCCTTAATCTAGGAAAAAACTTACTCAATAATACCGCACTATTACCGCATGGAGAAATTCTTAAATTAATCCAATCAGCGGATGTGGACCTTAATGAGGAAGTAAATGATCATGTGTTAGAGATAATAGATTTTGATGATAGATTTAAGATTAGATTCCCAACTAGATGGGAATGGGAAAATGGAACACCTATTCCATCGAATGGAATTGTGATTTATACGGACGGGTAAAAAATGATAGAAGATTGTGGCGCAGGCATTTTCTCGGAAAGCCTGGATCTTTCTGTAAGCTTGAAATTAGAGAATGATACTACTTTTCTCCAAGCGGAAGTAGCAGCGATTTCAAAATCAGCCGAATTATTGAATGAGGGTAACTTAACGGGTAAACGCATTTATATTTGCTCGGACAGTCAAGCCGCTCTAATGGCACTTAAAAGTAGATCTGTTAAATCCAAACTCGTGCACAAATGTAAATTTGGTTTAAACACACTTGCGAGGAATAATGATCTAAATATTATCTGGTCACCGGGCCACTGTGGAATTGAAGGGATTGAAAGGGCGGACAAAGTGGCAAGAGATGGAGCCTTAAATAACTCTCCAATTTCTTACCAAATTGGCATTCCCCTGGCTAAAGCAAAAAGATCTCTAACGGAATGGGCAGAAAGAGAACAGACTTAGATGGTATAATCATGAGGGTTGTACCAACACAAAACTCTTCTGGGGCGAGCTAAACGCTCGAAAGTCTAAGTATATAATCTCGTTAACCAAACCTAAGACCCGATTATACACTGGCATCGCTACGGGTCATATTTTACTGAGAAAACACGCCTCGAGACTAAGCTTGACAAATATTTCTACCTGTAGAGGTTGCGGGGAAGAGGAGGAAACCCTAGAACACCTCCTCTGTAAATGCCCTGCGGTACGTTACAGAAGACTTAAATACTACCTGGAGAGTCACTTCTTGACAAACCTAGTGGAGGCGGGCGAATTAAGCCCGGCTAGACTGATCGCTTTCATAAAAGAGGTGGGGTGGAGCGATGTGCTATAGGCTAATTGAGCCATCGCGTGGGATGTACAACGGACCCAAGTGGTCTTGGTGCGCGGAGGGTTAACCTCTCCCCCCTTTCAAACCAACCAACCAACCAACGTATCTGAACATAAAACTCTAAATAACACCAAAGCGGTTGCCTATTGTCAATTATATGGAAAGAGATTATATTCTTGAAAACCTAAAAGACCAAAATATAATTGATATTAAGAGACTAAAATGTAAAAATAAAAAAACGAATATTGTTGAAGATAGTAGTTTGTACATCTTAATATTTTCCATAACAACGCGGCCGGAATTTATAGATATAGGGTATGTTAAAATAAGAACGAGACCATATATACCACCACCACTAAGGTGCTTTAATTGCCTCCACTTAGGACATATCACGGCTATTTGTAAAAAAATAAAACTTGCTCGAATTGTGGGGAAGAATATCATACCGAAGAAAACGAAACTTGTAACAAAACGTCAAAATGTGTAAATTGCTTTGGAACTCATCAGGCTTTTTCAAAGTAGCAGCGATTTCAAGTAGCAGCGATTTCAAAATCAGCCGAATTATTGAATGAGGGTAACTTAACGGGTAAACGCATTTATATTTGCTCGGACAGTCAAGCCGCTCTAATGGCACTTAAAAGTAGATCTGTTAAATCCAAACTCGTGCACAAATGTAAATTTGGTTTAAACACACTTGCGAGGAATAATGATCTAAATATTATCTGGTCACCGGGCCACTGTGGAATTGAGTTATGTACTATAAGTTATGAAAGTTATGTACTATATTTATAAAAGAAACCGAAATTCAGAAAATTAAAGTAATTGAAAAAGTAGATTTTAAAGAGGCAAATAGAAGATATTGAGAAAAAAATCCAATATTACCAAGTAGAACATACTCTAGTATATTCAAAAACACGCCACTTATTTCTACAAGTAACACAGAAAATTTAAAACAAAAAAATAATTCGAATCATACGATATCACAAGAAAAACATCCAATATTCAAATTATTAAAAAAAAATGATAATAAAAACGCACGAAAACAAACCCCAAATGTAAATATAAACATTGATTCAACAACAAATGAACCAAGTACAACTAAACGACAGAAAGAAAGAGAAACAAGTGACGAAAACAATCACCCACTGAAAAAAATAACAATCAAAGGTTTAAAGAAAAACAAATTAGAACCCAGCAAACATGTCTTCAATGACATACTCATGAATCACAAAAACATGTCTTTAAGACAGACCCAAGACAGACTGCTGACATCGCCATACAAATGTCACAAGTCGTCATGCATGACATGTCTTGAGTTTGTCTTGCATGACATGTCTTGGGTATGTCTTGCATGACATGTCTTGGGTCTGTTGTGACGCCCCCAAACTTTTCAAATAACGAAACACCTAAAAATAAAAGAAAAATTAAAAATATATTTATGCGAAAAAATTAATAAAAAAAATGAGTTACCTGCCATATCGTCGGCCATGATGTGCTTTGTTATTTTTTTTGTTGTGTGTCTTCCTCTTGTGAAATGTCAAATATATTTATTTTTGTATATTGGTGTTGTTTCGTCAAATAATAGTGATGGTAGTACTAGATGTCGCTGTGGTAATGGTGAGTTAACTTTTTCCGACCCAAAACAAAAGGTGATCTTCATTTGACCCGGGGTCGAATGAAGGGCAGAAAAAGTGGGATGAGGTATCGGAAAAAGTTAACTTTCGGGGGATTGATGTTTCGACGAAAGCCCTGGAGTTATGGAGTAAGTCTGTATAAAAAAAAATTAACTTTTTATAAAGGGAGGGCCTAGGCCCCAAAAGAAAAAATTGGGTCCTTGAGCCCCCTCTGTCTTATGGGGTCGACATGCAAGTTGCGCCCAACTCTGCCCTTTACAACATGCCCAAACTTAAGGCTGTACGACCTACCGTTCAGCCAGGGTGGGTCGGCCAGTGGGACTACTTTGGCCTTTTATATGAAATTTTGAAATTTTTATATGAAATTTTGGTTTCAAAGATTAGACTGTTGGATGCCCCTTCCTCCCATCAGAAAGGCCCCAAATTTGCAGGGCACCACATATTGGACCAATTAAGGTTAAGTCCCAAATCTGAGCCAAATCGGTTGAGCCGTTTAAAAGTTGAGTTGGAGACCCCACGAGAAACCACTGAATCTTCTTGACCCTCGTTTCCCTTCCTCCCATCAGAAAGGCCCCAAATTTGCAGGGCACCACATATTGGACCAATTAAGGTTAAGTCCCAAATCTGAGCCAAATCGGTTGAGCCGTTTTAAGGACGCCATTGATGATATACCAACATATATATACCTGTACTGTAAATTCATAAAGGAAAATTAAAAAAAAACTGGCCCTAGGTGAATAATAAAAAGGAGGGTCAACTGGCCCTAGGTGAATAATAAAAAGGAGGGATGTAATGTGGGATCTATATGGTTCTTAGCGTTATCCAAGGAACACCACGCGGAGGTTACCATATATCGTTCCTCTTGGGGAGTTTTGTTAGGCAGGCCCCCTTGCCTACTGCCATGTCCGTCATCGGGGAGTTTTGTTAGGCAGGCCCCCTTGCCTACTGCCATGTCCGTCATCGGGGAGTTTTGTTAGGCAGGCCCCCTTGCCTACTGCCATGTCCGTCATCGGGGAGTTTTGTTAGGCAGGCCCCCTTGCCTACTGCCATGTCCGTCATCGGGGAGTTTTGTTAGGCAGGCCCCCTTGCCTACTGCCATGTCCGTCGTATATAAATACACTATAAACTAAAATACTATAAACTAAAATAAACTAAATACTATAAACTTATACTATAAACTTATTTCATATAAAAGGCCAAAGTAGTCCCACTGGCCGACCCACCCTGGCTGAACGGTAGGTCGTACAGCCTTAAGTTTGGGCATGTTGTAAAGGGCAGAGTTGGGCGCAACTTTTGAGGTGCATGTCAATATTCTGAGCCCCAAGGGTCCAAAAAGCACCATTTTTGGTCTTAGAGCCCTGGCTCCCCCTTAATAAAAACTAATGTTTTTTTTTCGTATATATATTCCACTCATGGAGTACTCTCATTTGTTACCCCACACGACCTCCTCCCTCCCTCCTTTTAGTGCCAATAAATATTAAAATATTTTTTGGCACTAAAATAGTACAACATCCCTAAAATTAAATTGTTTAAAGTAATTATTAAATTAAAAATTATTTAAAATTGATAAAATTATAAATTATATTAAATAAAAATTATTAAATTACATTATTAAAATTATTTGAAATTAAAAATAGACATATAAAATCGGCGATCACAAAAAAAATTTTTTTTTTGTTGTTATACCCGGGACACACCGGACAGAAAACTCAGTTTTCGTGTTTTCAAAGTTCAAATATGGAAATTCATAAGGTTTAATACAGTTTTCAGGAATAAATTGAAAACACGAAATCTACAAATTTTTAAGGTTTTCACGAAAATATAATTTAGCGCCATCTATTACAAAATAGAAGATATGTATTTTTGAAGTAGGCATAGCTAAGTTTCCATACAAAAGAAGCCATTTTTGTGAAAAATCAAAAAAAATCGAAATTTTTTTAAAAAAAACAAGAAAAATTAAATTTTATTAAATAATTTTTAATATAATTAAATCAAAATTTGACATTAAAAACAAATAATTACTATTTTTAATTATTTTGGTTTTTACGTAGAGTTGTTTAAATAAATAATTTTCATAATTTGACATTCGAAAACGAAATCGCGCTCCATTTTTGGTGTGTCACTATAAAAGTTTTTAGATCTAGTTTTCGCGAAAACTTAGGTTTTCAATTTTGGTGTGTCCCGGGTATTAAACAGAAAGACAAAAAAATATAATTTTGGTTCACAAAAATCAGCTGATTATGAAGTGTATAGAGAGTCTGTACCCAGCGGCCTGAAAATTAGAAAAAAAAATTTTTGTGTAGTATATCAAATTGGTTATAAATTATACTGGGTTATTTGCTTATTTCGGGGCAGTGTAGTTAGTGTAGTTTGGTGTAGGATTTTTAAGTTAGGTTTATTTATTTATTTATTATTTTTTTTTTATAAAATGGAGTAAGTTGCAGATGTAGACATTTTTATTTATTAAATTATCTATTTAAATTTACAATAGTTGTTATTTATTAGTGTAGTGTTAGGTATTTACATTTATTTATTTATTTTTACAATTTTTTTTTGTAGTTTATAATTTTTTTTTGTATTTATTAAATGGTGTAGTGAATTTAATTGTATTAGATTATATCTAGTTTAGTTTTTTTTGTAGTATTAGTAAAAAAATTTACAATCAGTGTTATTTATATTTACAATTTTTGTGGTATTTATTATTTACAATTTTTGTTATTTATATTTACAAGGTTTTTCTGTTATTTTTAATTACAATATTTCGTTCATTATACACTGATTGGTATTTATTAAACATTTTTTTTGGTGAAGTCGGGTTTACATTATTTTTTTTTTTATTTATTTATGCTAGGGTTAGCTTACAATAGTTGCTTACTCCATTAGAAGGGTTAGCTTACAACAGTGGGACTACTTTGGCCTTTTATATGAAATTTTGAAATTTTTATATGAAATTTTGGTTTCAAAGATTAGACTGTTGGATGCCCCTTCCTCCCATCAGAAAGGCCCCAAATTTGCAGGGCACCACATATTGGACCAATTAAGGTTAAGTCCCAAATCTGAGCCAAATCGGTTGAGCCGTTTTAAGGACGCCATTGATGATATACCAACATATACCAACAGTATACCTGTACTGTAAATTCATAAAGGAAAATTAAAAAAAAACTGGCCCTAGGTGAATAATAAAAAGGAGGGTCAACTGGCCCTAGGTGAATAATAAAAAGGAGGGATGTAATGTGGGATCTATATGGTTCTTAGCGTTATCCAAGGAACACCACGCGGAGGTGACCATATATCGTTCCTCTTGGGGAGTTTTGTTAGGCAGGCCCCCTTGCCTACTGCCATGTCCGTCATCGGGGAGTTTTGTTAGGCAGGCCCCCTTGCCTACTGCCATGTCCGTCATCGGGGAGTTTTGTTAGGCAGGCCCCCTTGCCTACTGCCATGTCCGTCATCGGGGAGTTTTGTTAGGCAGGCCCCCTTGCCTACTGCCATGTCCGTCATCGGGGAGTTTTGTTAGGCAGGCCCCCTTGCCTACTGCCATGTCCGTCGTATATAAATACACTATAAACTAAAATACTATAAACTAAAATAAACTAAATACTATAAACTTATACTATAAACTTATTTCATATAAAAGGCCAAAGTAGTCCCACTGGCCGACCCACCCTGGCTGAACGGTAGGTCGTACAGCCTTAAGTTTGGGCATGTTGTAAAGGGCAGAGTTGGGCGCAACTTTTGAGGTGCATGTCAATATTCTGAGCCCCAAGGGTCCAAAAAGCACCATTTTTGGTCTTAGGGCCCTGGCTCCCCCTTAATAAAAACTAATGTTTTTTTTTCGTATATATATTCCACTCATGGAGTACTCTCATTTGTTACCCCACACGACCTCCTCCCTCCCTCCTTTTAGTGCCAATAAATATTAAAATATTTTTTGGCACTAAAATAGTACAACATCCCTAAAATTAAATTGTTTAAAGTAATTATTAAATTAAAAATTATTTAAAATTGATAAAATTATAAATTATATTAAATAAAAATTATTAAATTACATTATTAAAATTATTTGAAATTAAAAATAGACATATAAAATCGGCGATCACAAAAAAAATTTTTTTTTTGTTGTTATACCCGGGACACACCGGACAGAAAACTCAGTTTTCGTGTTTTCAAAGTTCAAATATGGAAATTCATAAGGTTTAATACAGTTATCAGGAATAAATTGAAAACACGAAATCTACAAATTTTTAAGGTTTTCACGAAAATATAATTTAGCGCCATCTATTACAAAATAGAAGATATGTATTTTTGAAGTAGGCATAGCTAAGTTTCCATACAAAAGAAGCCATTTTTGTGAAAAATCAAAAAAAATCGAAATTTTTTTAAAAAAAACAAGAAAAATTAAATTTTATTAAATAATTTTTAATATAATTAAATCAAAATTTGACATTAAAAACAAATAATTACTATTTTTAATTTTTTTGGTTTTTACGTAGAGTTGTTTAAATAAATAATTTTCATAATTTGACATTCGAAAACGAAATCGCGCTCCATTTTTGGTGTGTCACTATAAAAGTTTTTAGATCTAGTTTTCGCGAAAACTTAGGTTTTCAATTTTGGTGTGTCCCGGGTATTAAACAGAAAGACAAAAAAATATAATTTTGGTTCACAAAAATCAGCTGATTATGAAGTGTATAGAGAGTCTGTACCCAGCGGCCTGAAAATTAGAAAAAAAAATTTTTGTGTAGTATATCAAATTGGTTATAAATTATACTGGGTTATTTGCTTATTTCGGGGCAGTGTAGTTAGTGTAGTTTGGTGTAGGATTTTTAAGTTAGGTTTATTTATTTATTTATTATTTTTTTTTTATAAAATGGAGTAAGTTGCAGATGTAGACATTTTTATTTATTAAATTATCTATTTAAATTTACAATAGTTGTTATTTATTAGTGTAGTGTTAGGTATTTACATTTATTTATTTATTTTTACAATTTTTTTTTGTAGTTTATAATTTTTTTTTGTATTTATTAAATGGTGTAGTGAATTTAATTGTATTAGATTATATCTAGTTTAGTTTTTTTTGTAGTATTAGTAAAAAAATTTACAATCAGTGTTATTTATATTTACAATTTTTGTGGTATTTATTATTTACAATTTTTGTTATTTATATTTACAAGGTTTTTCTGTTATTTTTAATTACAATATTTCGTTCATTATACACTGATTGGTATTTATTAAACATTTTTTTTGGTGAAGTCGGGTTTACATTATTTTTTTTTTTATTTATTTATGCTAGGGTTAGCTTACAATAGTTGCTTACTCCATTAGAAGGGTTAGCTTACAACAGTGGGACTACTTTGGCCTTTTATATGAAATTTTGAAATTTTTATATGAAATTTTGGTTTCAAAGATTAGACTGTTGGATGCCCCTTCCTCCCATCAGAAAGGCCCCAAATTTGCAGGGCACCACATATTGGACCAATTAAGGTTAAGTCCCAAATCTGAGCCAAATCGGTTGAGCCGTTTAAAAGTTGAGTTGGAGACCCCACGAGAAACCACTGAATCTTCTTGACCCTCGTTTCCCTTCCTCCCATCAGAAAGGCCCCAAATTTGCAGGGCACCACATATTGGACCAATTAAGGTTAAGTCCCAAATCTGAGCCAAATCGGTTGAGCCGTTTTAAGGACGCCATTGATGATATACCAACATATATATACCTGTACTGTAAATTCATAAAGGAAAATTAAAAAAAAACTGGCCCTAGGTGAATAATAAAAAGGAGGGTCAACTGGCCCTAGGTGAATAATAAAAAGGAGGGATGTAATGTGGGATCTATATGGTTCTTAGCGTTATCCAAGGAACACCACGCGGAGGTGACCATATATCGTTCCTCTTGGGGAGTTTTGTTAGGCAGGCCCCCTTGCCTACTGCCATGTCCGTCATCGGGGAGTTTTGTTAGGCAGGCCCCCTTGCCTACTGCCATGTCCGTCATCGGGGAGTTTTGTTAGGCAGGCCCCCTTGCCTACTGCCATGTCCGTCATCGGGGAGTTTTGTTAGGCAGGCCCCCTTGCCTACTGCCATGTCCGTCATCGGGGAGTTTTGTTAGGCAGGCCCCCTTGCCTACTGCCATGTCCGTCGTATATAAATACACTATAAACTAAAATACTATAAACTAAAATAAACTAAATACTATAAACTTATACTATAAACTTATTTCATATAAAAGGCCAAAGTAGTCCCACTGGCCGACCCACCCTGGCTGAACGGTAGGTCGTACAGCCTTAAGTTTGGGCATGTTGTAAAGGGCAGAGTTGGGCGCAACTTTTGAGGTGCATGTCAATATTCTGAGCCCCAAGGGTCCAAAAAGCACCATTTTTGGTCTTAGGGCCCTGGCTCCCCCTTAATAAAAACTAATGTTTTTTTTTCGTATATATATTCCACTCATGGAGTACTCTCATTTGTTACCCCACACGACCTCCTCCCTCCCTCCTTTTAGTGCCAATAAATATTAAAATATTTTTTGGCACTAAAATAGTACAACATTCCTAAAATTAAATTGTTTAAAGTAATTATTAAATTAAAAATTATTTAAAATTGATAAAATTATAAATTATATTAAATAAAAATTATTAAATTACATTATTAAAATTATTTGAAATTAAAAATAGACATATAAAATCGGCGATCACAAAAAAAATTTTTTTTTTGTTGTTATACCCGGGACACACCGGACAGAAAACTCAGTTTTCGTGTTTTCAAAGTTCAAATATGGAAATTCATAAGGTTTAGTACAGTTTTCAGGAATAAATTGAAAACACGAAATCTACAAATTTTTAAGGTTTTCACGAAAATATAATTTAGCGCCATCTATTACAAAATAGAAGATATGTATTTTTGAAGTAGGCATAGCTAAGTTTCCATACAAAAGAAGCCATTTTTGTGAAAAATCAAAAAAAATCGAAATTTTTTTAAAAAAAACAAGAAAAATTAAATTTTATTAAATAATTTTTAATATAATTAAATCAAAATTTGACATTAAAAACAAATAATTACTATTTTTAATTTTTTTGGTTTTTACGTAGAGTTGTTTAAATAAATAATTTTCATAATTTGACATTCGAAAACGAAATCGCGCTCCATTTTTGGTGTGTCACTATAAAAGTTTTTAGATCTAGTTTTCGCGAAAACTTAGGTTTTCAATTTTGGTGTGTCCCGGGTATTAAACAGAAAGACAAAAAAATATAATTTTGGTTCACAAAAATCAGCTGATTATGAAGTGTATAGAGAGTCTGTACCCAGCGGCCTGAAAATTAGAAAAAAAAATTTTTGTGTAGTATATCAAATTGGTTATAAATTATACTGGGTTATTTGCTTATTTCGGGGCAGTGTAGTTAGTGTAGTTTGGTGTAGGATTTTTAAGTTAGGTTTATTTATTTATTTATTATTTTTTTTTTATAAAATGGAGTAAGTTGCAGATGTAGACATTTTTATTTATTAAATTATCTATTTAAATTTACAATAGTTGTTATTTATTAGTGTAGTGTTAGGTATTTACATTTATTTATTTATTTTTACAATTTTTTTTTGTAGTTTATAATTTTTTTTTGTATTTATTAAATGGTGTAGTGAATTTAATTGTATTAGATTATATCTAGTTTAGTTTTTTTTGTAGTATTAGTAAAAAAATTTACAATCAGTGTTATTTATATTTACAATTTTTGTGGTATTTATTATTTACAATTTTTGTTATTTATATTTACAAGGTTTTTCTGTTATTTTTAATTACAATATTTCGTTCATTATACACTGATTGGTATTTATTAAACATTTTTTTTGGTGAAGTCGGGTTTACATTATTTTTTTTTTTATTTATTTATGCTAGGGTTAGCTTACAATAGTTGTTATTTATTTATTAAAAATTTTTCTTTTAAGTAGTATTGTAGTTAATTAATTATTAGTGTTATTTATTAATATTATTAGTGTAGTATTAATTCATTTGTAGAATAGGTCCTAGAGTAGTATTAGTCATCACCGCCGCTGAAATAAGCAATTATATTACTTTTAAACACTTGATCGATCCGGTTTTATTAGATGAGGATGAGTTGGCATATGAATTAGGAATCCGGAATCTATTGGTTCGTACTGATACCGCTATGGAAAAATATTCGCGCCTCAGTAGAATACTGGATCAGGAGATAAATAAGAAAACCAATTTGCCAAAGCCAATTATCTCCGATCCAGAGGGATCTGCGAGGGAAAGCTATCTTCCTGTAAAGCGCTGATCCACGACGGCATAAAGAACGCCAACAAGGATGCGCTAGCTAACCCCACTACAAAATCGTATCATGTGTGGGATAGATTAAATCGTCTAAAAAATGTTGAAAAAAAATATTCAGGTCCGGTTAGGAGTTTAATTTTTGAGTTGAAGGAAGGTTTAGAAAAAATAAAAACATTAACCCTTACGTCTGAACTAGCTCCTAGTAGTGAAGAGAACGTGGATGGTGCCGGCGGTCTATTAATTCCGGAACTGGCTCCATTAGAAAAATCCGTTCCTGCCGTAACTGGAACGGCACCTAAACAGATAGTCGTTAAAAATAATAATAACAACAAAAATAAAGTACCTGAACCACGTCCGGGTACGGGTGCTTCGGTAGGAAGTCCATGGTCATTACCGTCCAATCGGCAGACGTCGGTAGTGATGCCCAGCCAAGGTCCGTTCGGTCCATCGATCGCATCGCTACGGTCGGATCCGTATTTCCAACGGTTTGATTCATCCCGAATCGCAGCACCAAATGCATCTGGACAAAAAACCAAATTATAATACTGGTCGGAACAATTATCAGAAATCGAATCATCCATATATTCACAACGGGTTCAATAATAATAATTTTACTTACCAGCAACCACCTCCGCTACCAACAGGATGGGATCGTCAAGTTCATAATGTGTCGAATGTGATTGCGGAACAACAACGGCAGATTAATGAACTGCCGCAACCACAAGCAACTTCCGTACCGTCCACTGGATATACACCTACCAGCGATCAAGCTGAAAGTATTAGTGGGGATGAAGAAATTAATTTTAGATCGCAAGTACGAGGGAATCGTCGTAATCCGGTAGCGAATGGGGGGATCCAGTTCGATGGTTCGGGAAAGGGATTACCGCTACCGGAACTTATTTTCAGGATTGAAACATTAGCTCGTGGTGACCAATATCCAGTGGAGAGTCTGGTCCTGTCATAAACCAACTTTTGAAAGGCAGGGCAGACACATGGTACTGGCAGTTCATTAGGCGGAATCCACTGACAACTTGGTCTCTCCTGAAAAAGGCGATGAAGGAGGAATTCGACGAGGGTGAAGAAGATGGGGACATAAAAAGATTGATGGAAGCTTGGAAGCAGAGATCGCGCGAGAAGTTTTCTGATTTTAGGTTGGACATGGAGGGTCTGCGATTGCGATTGAGACAGGAAATTTCAGAAATTTCAGACAACGATTTTCAGACAACGAACAGTCTCTTGTATAATTTGTATCCAGGCTATAAAAAGGCCCTGATTTTGGAAAACGTTTTAACTCTAAATCAGCTGCACAAATTATGCAAGAGATTGGAGAGGAAATGGAAGGAAATAGGGGTTCGCTGAAGAAGAGCTTAGAAGAGCTACGCACGTACCTGATTATATGTCTGAAACCGCCAAAACTGAACAACCTGTGATAACATATGTGATAACACCAAAGATTTCTGTTTTTCCGTCCACAAATCTTGTAGAAGTCCTTTCTTTTTAGCAACCTTCGCCTGTTCGTCCCGCTCCGTCCGAAATTTTACAGCGTCATGAAAATAAAAATATTTATACTATCTGTTTTAACTGTGATGACATTGGGCATACCTTTAGTGAGTGTCCTCTGCCATTGAAAATTTTTGTTATAGATGTGGGTTCAAAAACACATATGTAAACAGATGTCCTAAATGTAAAAATTATAGTCGTCCGGGAAATGGCAAAGCAGAAATGGGAACGTGGAGGAACCCATTTCTCCGTCCTCGTAAAAGTCCTCCATTTTAAAGGCTGGTGATTATTAAATTCTTCCTCATCCCGTCCATTAAAAGATCCATCATTTTGGGAATGGATTTTTGGTATGCATTTAATGCCATTCCATTTAGATCCCTAGAATTAAACGAGATAGAGCAAAATCAGACACAAACCTTACTGGAAACAATCGATCAGACACAAACCTTACTGGAAACAATCGAGCTCTTTCCATCCTACAGTGCGGCCGGTTTAGGTAAAACTAGCCTGTTGAAGCACGAGATCGATGTAGGAGATGCTAAACCGTCCGTAGTCCGTCCGTATCCTTTGTCAGTTCCAATGCAGAAAATCTTAGATGCTGAAATAGATAAAATGTTGAAAGAGGACATAATAGAAGAGAGCAGAAGTGGATGGGCCTCGCCCTTGGCTATAGTAAAAAAATCGAACGGCACAGTTAGACTGTGCCTAGACGCCAGAAAATTAAATGCCGTCACCAAGAGTGATGTGTATCCACTTCCGCATATAAATTCAATTTTTAGTAGGGTTAAAAAAACAAAATTTATTACCAGTCTCGACCTTAAAAAGGCCTTCTGGCAAGTCGAACTCGATGAAAAGTCGCGGGACAAGACCGCATTCATAGTGCCAGGTCGTGGCCTATTCCAATTTAAAAGAATGCCTTTCGGTTTGTCCAACTCCCTGAAAACACTTTGTAAGCTGATGGACAAAGTAATCCCGTATGAGCTTCATGAGGATGTCTTTGTCTACCTTGATGATCTGTTGATCCTCTCGGAAGACTTTGACACCCACATGTTGCTCTTGGGAAAAGTAGCAAGGTGTTTGAGGGAAGCTGGACTAACTATCAATATTGAAAAGGGTCGTTTTTGCCAGAAGCAAACTAAATATTTAAGCCATATCATCGACAGCGAGGGGATAAAAACTGATCCCGAAAAAATCGTCGCAATCAATGATTTTCCACGTCCTAAATCGGTCCGACAAATTAGAAAATTTCTCGACATGACAGGTTGGTACAATCGCTTTATCAAAAACTATGCAGAGCTGGACACCCCAATCACCAATCTTCTTAACAAAAAAGCTCCAGATAAATGGAACGACGAAGCTGAGTCAACCTTCATCGCCTTGAAGTTGGCGGTTACACAAGCGCCAGTTCTCGTTAACCCAGACTTCAACCGAGAATTTTCAGTCCAATGTGACGCGTCGAAGACGGGAGTCGGGGGCGTTCTATTTCAGACGGATGACGAGGGACATGAACATCGGATTGCGTTCATGTCGCAAAAATTAAACAACGCGCAGAAAAATCACTAACCACGCTAGTCCATCACTAACCACGCTATCACTAACCACGCTAGTCCTAAATGGTTGATGAACCAAAAAGATCTTTCGGGTAGACTAGCGCGGTGGAGCCTTAAACTTCAAGGGTTTGATTTCACCATCGTCCACCGGAAAGGCAGCGATAATATTGTGGCTGATGCTCTGTCGCGTGGCGAAGTAGACGAGCTTGAGGGTGAACTACGACAGCACAATATTATTGACGGAAGTGATGACGCGTTCCAAGACCTGGAATATCTTCAGAAAGTAGACACCTTTAAGGAAAATATAGCGAAATTTCAGTATATTAAAATCCAAAATGGAGTTATTTTTAAACGCTGCAGATTTAGAAAAAATGAGGTACTTACAGATATTCCGGTCTGGAAGCTGTAGGTTCCGTCCGCTCTCTGCGACAAGATCATTCAACATTTTCATGATGATCCCATCGAGGCTCATTCGGGTGTTGATAAAACTACGGAGAAAATTAAACGGTATTATTATTGCCCGAACATGAACCAGTCGATCAATTCTTACATCGCACTGCGATTCGTGTAAAGAATGTAAAGCTCCGAGCATTTGTCTTCGGCCACCAATGGTTATACGACCTCCACCAGTCCGTCCGTGGCAAAACATTAATATTGATTTATTGGGCCCGTATCCGAGATCTAAAAATGGAAACACCATAATATTAATAGTATTAGATCAGTTTAGCAAATTTGTATTATTAAAACCTTTGCGGCAGGCAACGACAGGTCCAATTTTAAAAATCCTGGAAGCCGATGTATTCCACCTATTCGGAATACCAGAAGTATTGCTATCGGATAATGGTGTCCAGTTCAGATCTAAAGAATTTAAAACATTAATGACCGATTATAATATTACACATAAATTCACAGCACCCTACCATCCACGAGTAAATCGAAATATTATCACCGCAATCAGAGCCTATATCAAGAGTGATAACCATAAAGAATGGGACAAAAACTTAAGTCACATAGCGTGTGCCCTTCGAAATGTGGTGCACGACGCTACTGGATTTTCGCCATTCTATTTAACCTTTGGTTATCACATGGTGTCGTATGAGTTGCTACGAAAATTAAACGCTCGTCAAGAAGAAGTTGCCATTGAGAACGACGACCATCGACGTAGAAGGGTACATGACGCAGTTATACGAAACCTGAAAAAAACAGAAAAAAAATATGAAAAAAAAATATAATTTGCGTACAAGACCTATCAAATTCGTACCTGGTGATATCGTTTTTAGACGAACGCATGGTCTAAGTGACCAATAAAGGAAGATATCGGCAAAATTTTTGAAGCAAAAATGTACAATTATTTCCACCAAAGGCCACGTGTGTTACTTTCATAGTTTATGCCAAAGATTTATTACATTAACATCTGTGATATTTAAAAGTTTTTTTTTGTTATTTATCATTATATTTATTTTGTAGGTTTAGTGATAGTATTATTTACAATTAAGTGTTAGTTAGATTAGTATTATTATTATTAGGTAGTTTTTTTAGTCACAAATTTTTTTTCTTAGTGTTATTTATTTAGTAGGGTTAAAAATCAGAGTAGGGTTAAAAATTAATTTTATTGTTATAGTTATTTTGTTTTTATATACACTTAATTGTTTATTTATTATTAGATTAGGTTTAAATTATTGGGGTTGGGAGTATTTATAAGTAATTTCTTGAAAGAAAAAAAAAACACACAAAACAGAAATATTGTATTTACCAAAAACACCAAAACAGTAGATACACCAGGAATACCTCAGAATCAAGCCTGTTTTGTGACACTCCCAAACTTTTCAAATAACGAAACACCTAAAAATAAAAGAAAAATTAAAAATATATTTATGGGAAAAAATTAATAAACAAAATGAATTACCTGCCATATCGTCGGCCATGATGTGCTTTGTTATTTTTTTTGTTGTGTGTCTTCCTCTTGTGAAATGTCAAATATATTTATTTTTGTATGTTGGTGTTGTTGCGTCAAATAATACTGATGGTAGTACTAGATGTCGCTGTGGTGGTGGTGAGTGAACTTTTTCAGACCCAAAACAAAAGATGCTCTTCATTTGACCCGGGGTCGAATGAAGGGCAGAAAAAGTGGGATGAGGTATCGGAAAAAGTTAACTTTCGGGGGATTGATGTTTCGACGGTCGCGCTGGGCACATTTGGTTTATTTAATTTTTTTTTTCTTATCGGAGTTTTTTTTTGTAATTTTTTTTTTGTCTTAATTTAAAATTATGAAGAGTATTTAAAAAAAAAAAAAAATTAAGAAGATTTTGTTGGAATTATGCTTGTGATAAATTAAGGAAAACAAAATTGATACATTGAAAAAAAAATTATGTGAAAGGAGTTGTATGTGAAAGTTTAAATTAAAAAAAAAACCGATTTAAATAAGAAAAGAAGGAAAATTATTAAGTGTATTCCGAAGAAAAAAAAAAACCACAAAAAAATGGTATCTGAAGTGAGAAAATTAGTTAAAGAAGAAGAAAGAAAAGAATTATATATTAAAAGTTTTGTACCGGGTAAAATAAATTAAGTGTCCAGCGCGTGCGAATAATCATCGTATCGTAATTGTTCCTGTTTTGTTGTTCCTGAGTGCGCGTCCTGGTCCAGAGTTTTTGTCATCGTCAGCAGTCCTGTGTGGAAGTCTTCGTCGAGGGAATATTTTTTTTGTTGATAAATATAATTTTGTTGTATAAAAATTTTTGGTTGATTTGTTTTGAAAAAAAAAGAGAATTGTGTAGAGTAGGTTTTTTTTTTATTATTGTAATCATTTATTTTTAAGAAAAAAAAGGATTTATTTAATATAAATAAAAGTTCTTAATTAATTTGATTTTTTTTTATTAAATAATATTAAAATAAAAGAAAAAAAAAATACTATCAATCAATTAAAAAAAAAATAATAATAATAATTAATAATGTAATGTAAATAAATAATATGTAAATAATGTAAATAATATTTTTAACTATGTATGTAAATAAGCCTTTTGAAAACCTGTACTTAGTGTTGTAAGGCAAATAAATATTTTCTATTCTAATATCAGGAGATGCTATAGTATACTTTTGCCCCAACAAGCTGTTTCCTCACAGTTTTTTTTGGATAAATTTACAGATTGCATGTAATTTTGCTGTCAGATTGCCTGATATTGACAAAATTAAATGAAAAATCTCATTTCCCCCCACAAAACATTCGGACATATTTTATTTGCTATAGCATCTCCTGTTTATTTACTCTAAGATTGTAGCATATCCTGATATAATATACTCTTAAAATTCAATGATGGAGGAGATGTGGATTTAGGAAATATCAGTGGTTCGAATTCGACACCAAAATAATTCACTTAAGAATGTTAACAGTGAATCGAATTCGACACCAAAATCACTTTTTATACCCCAACGACGAATTGAAAAATAAAATTGATTGTTTTTTTCATTTCAAAAATTTGAGGTATAAAGTAAAACGAAATATTATGTAAATTACTTAGACTTTTCCCTACATCTGTTTTTAATCCCTCAAATTAGTCTACCGTGTCTAAAAATTTAAACTTGTATAAAAGTGATAAAATGTAAACAACGAACTATATACCTATTATAGAAGTCTAAAGAGGTAATATGTTTTCATATGATTGGTCCCAACATGTGACAGGGACGCTGGGGTAAAATGACAGTTGGTTGATATAAATTTAATAATTAAGCCATGTACTATTTGGTGTAAAGATAGAAGTCGTGACGGCACTCGTTATTCTCAAATTTTATATTGCATAACTTATCATTTTTATTGCATAATTTATCATTTTTATTGCATACTTTATTTATTTATTTATAATTTAAAATTAATTATAATTTAAATAATATTTAATTTTTTCGTAGAAAGCCATAAAAAATTTGAGAGTAAAGAGTGACGACACGACTTCTATTCTTCTTCTATAATATATAGTTCGTTGAATGTAAATGATACTAATATTTTTGGCTTAATGTCATCGAACGCGGATTTATCTACACCCTTGTCTTACTTATTTTCTTTGTTAATCATGGCTTACTGATTATATTTTTTTTATAATCTTATTTATTCCAAGTCACAGTCGCAAAATTGAAATGCTTCTTTAATTTTTAAATATCTTCCGTTCAATGTAAAGCTCAATTACATTATTGTGATGTGAATAATAATTTTGTTCTTACAAGAAAATATTTTGTCATAAACTCAAGAAGCCATCAATTTACTAGAACTAGATTATGGAAAGTAAAAATTATTTTAATTCATGTAATTTATATTTTCAAATCGAATTTCATTAGGCTGCAATTGAATATAATTTTGATATAAATATTATCACAGAAAGCTGGCAATTAGTATATTGTAACTTCTGATATTTTTACAATGAATTAAAAGGTTTATCATAAATACAGATACTTGTAGTGATTGTTTTAATAGCAATACAATCAACCAATACAATCAACTTGTTAAAGTTAATTTCTGATATCTTTTTCTCTTTAAGGCTGATTTTCATTACCATGAAGTTCACTTTTCATTACCATGAATTTGCAGATGTCGAGATACAAAATTCATATTTTCCTGTTGTTTAATAGAAAGAGAAACACATCTGCAAAATTTGACATTTTCGTCTTTTTATAGTAAATATTTTGACATTGGCTTCTTTTTATAGCAAATATTTTGACATTGGCGTCTTTTTATAGGAAAAGATGTCGCGTTCATCTTTTCCTATAAAAAGATGTGAATGTCAAATAAAAAAGATATCAATGTCAAATATAAAATTGTTATTTTTTGTTTTTTTGAAAAAGTATTTAATATCGTTGTCATTGAATGTATTGAATATTCTAAAAACAAATAACTGGAGAAAATTTGTTAAAAAAACTGGAACATTTTCTATTTAATTCAATTTTTCTTGGTTATGTTGAAAAATTTATGTCAAAATCTTTACCATAAAATTTTCCATAAATATTTTTAAATACTAGAGTTGTCTCTTTTTCTCTTGAATATGTTTTTTATATCTATCTCGTTTTGGTTTTCTGGAACTTCATGGTAATGAAAATCATTTCATGGTAATGAAAATCAGCCTTTATTGTACTTTGGGGTCAAAAGGAATAGTATGCGAATATAGTTGGAGGGCTGCAATTACTCCAACCTAGCCTTTACTATCCTAAGCTAAACTCAACTACATATGTCGTTAAGCTGAGTAACCCTCACGAAAGAATTGTTATCCAACCCAGTTGTTGTAGTGGGAGTCAGTGAGCAAACGAGTTATGCGAAACAAAATCCAGAAGCGTCTGACCAATATTGGGCGGCTCCCTAGTTTGCATCTGTTTCCCAGAGAGACGGGAGTTAAAACACCTGGTAGTTGTGAATATTTATAATCAAACAATATATATTTTATTAGTTAACAATTAACAAGAACTATACACATACAATTATGTTTAAAATTAATAAAAGGAAAAATAAAATTTCACAAGAAACTAAAATGTTGATAGACAGAAGAGAAAATATAAGAAAAAGGAAAGTCAAATATGCTAAATGAAAAAACTAAAAACGAACTCAGACAATGAAGGAAAGCAATGAAACAATTATTAAAACAAGATATAAAGTAATATGACGAAAAAATAGTAAGGCAAATAATAGAGTGGCGACGACCTCATAGTGTGCGTGACGTGTCCATCACGCCAGTTCGCTCTGGGCAATGCGTTCAACGAGGTTTCGTTCAACGTGCCTTCGTTCAACGTGGTTTCGTTCAACGTAGCTAACTGTCGCCTAACCCCCAAATTCACATCCCGTCTCCTTTTCCCGTCTACAATTCCAATATCCTCTTCCCAAACCTAATGTCAGTGGTGGTGTGAGCACCGTGCCGAGGACTGAAAGGCTGGGGGTTAAACCACTCGCTAACGAGCTCCCTCCGATGCCCGGGCAAGTTCGGTTGTATAAGTGCCTAATCCTAGTATGTCGACGCTGTTAGGACGGACTCTCTCTTCCGGACGTTCTCATGGGAACAAAAATGGATAAAATTATTAAAAACAAAAAACAAAACAAAACAAATATTGGATCATCTTCTGAAGACGATCTTCTTATCTTCATCCAGGAGACAATCAAAAGTATTAGCCACAGTACTGCCTTAACAATAACAGCAAAATCTGAGAGTACCAGCCATAGCACTCTGAATAAGAACTTACCTGGAAGCAGCGGTAGTACCAGCCACAGTACTCCAAAGCCCCCAGTATCTGGAAGTACCGGACATAGTACTTTCTGCAAAAGCAAAGCGGTTAGAAGCTCAGGTTCTATCCTCAGAAGGCGATACCAGAAGGCCATGTTCATTATGAACAAGATTGTTCAAAATGAGGCTGACGGTATAGTCAATTAGAGGGACAAGGAGGACCGCGTGAGATGCGAGGAGATTATTAGGCAATTTGAGACGCATATTGCCGCTAAAGAAAAGCCGTTCGTATCGTCTAAAAGGGACAGATCTCATGACGACATCACGGAAAGACCAAAACCTAAACTTGCCAAGATGGAGGCAGAAATTGTCAAAGATCACTTGGCACTGGCAGTGGTTAACGACAAGGCGGAGTTTCCGATTACGGTTGCAGCTGAACTCTAGATTAAGATAGAAGCCAAACTGTCAGAGTTGGTAAAACGTCCTTGAGTGCAAGGGGCCTCTCCCCGGCTTTGATTCATCCGAGGTGGTCAGGGGCTACCGGATAATCCGATGCGATGATCAGTTCTCTAAGGATTTCCTTAGCGTCAGCGTTGCTTAGATCAGTGACGCTTGGGAGGAAGCCAAGATGGGCTTAATCCCCGCTAAGGAGATCCCTTAGCGGGGGATCTCCTGAAGATCCCTTAGCGGGGGACCGGGTTGTGCAGCTGATGGGCACGTCCGGGATCTCCTTAGCGGGGATTGGTTACCCAGGGTGGACATCGACGGGGAGAAGCTTCTCAGATGCCTTCAGCTGCACAACTCGGACGTGCCCATGGGCAACTGGGCGGTGATTAAGAGGGACGAGGGAAATGGAGATTACCAGAAGAGCAGTATCTCTTTCCTCCTCCTGATCAATTAATAGTGCCTCCAGCCTCTGGAACGGCTGGATTTTAAGTTGCGGTTTGGCTTCAGGCAGGCCAAGCTTAAAATACTCAGGGATGCGAAGGAGTTTGATGGTCTAGACGAGGCCAACGACCTCTTAGAAGAAATGTCTCTTGCCACAGAGACATTACTAGAAGTAGCTAGTGATGGCGATGGTGAAGGTAGTTCAGGTAAAACTTAAGCATTCTAAGAATGCTTCGGATAACCTGCAGGTCCTCCTGGCTGAAGATGACCTGTACATCGCCATCATTCAAATGCCATGGGTAAACACCTCCGAATCAGAGGTCTGTCAAGCCGCAGTTATAACATATTCTACAAGCCCGTAGATACAGTTGGTGGTAAGCCCAGAACATGTGTTCTGGTTAAAAAACACATTAATAACTATCTTTGCTCTAATTTCAGTTCTGCAGATCTGACCGTTGTCAAGGTCGAACAGAAGGATGGCAAGTAGCTATACATTAGTTCAGTGTATATGTCTCATGATGAACCTGCCCCTCCACTGGAATTTCAGTAGCTACTGCATGCCAAAGGTAACAGTCTGCTTGCTGGTTGCGACGCAAATGCAAGACATACAGGCAGAACAAGTGGCAACTCTACAAGGACCTCCTTAAAGACTACAAAAAGGCAATACGGTCAGCCAAAACCAGTCTTGGCAGGAATACTGTGAATCCATTCAAAATAAACGGACTCGGCCAGACTAAGCCGAGTTCTTTCCAAAGAACACTCAAACCCCTCATTCCTGAAGACTCCGACAGGAGCATGTACTGAGTCATACTTCGACACATTAAGCCTACTGGTGGATACTCCCTTTCCTGGATGCACGGAGACTGACAGTGGAGTTATTCAGTTGAGTAACCAAGAAAATCTCTTGCAATCTAACGAGTTAAATCACTAGTTACGGATAAGTCGATCTTATGGGCTGACAAATCCTCTCCATTAAAATCTTCCCAAAGATGCTGCAGGAAGGTAAGGAACTTATCATTCCCTTTATTAAAAATTATTTATAGGTAGTCTCAGGCTTGGCTATATTCATGCTGAGCCGTTCCAGAGGCTGGACGCATTGGCTATATAAAGTCGTAGTATTATTCATCCCGAAAGCAGGAATGAGAGGATACGAAACGGCAAAAGACTTTAGGCCGATAAGTCTCTCACTGGAACGCATACTCGAAGCCGAACTAAGGAAACATTGGAGAGCACTCCACTATGCAATTCCCAACATGCCTACTGCAAAGGTAAGTCAACCGAGACCGCGCTAAGTGAAGTGGTGCGTAACGTCGACAAATCATTGCAATACAAAGAATATACCTTAGCCACTTTTTTAGACATAGAAGGTGCCTTTAACAACATACAAGTCAACGCTCATCAGGAGTCTCTGAGCGAACTAGGAGTTTGCCCAATTCTATGTAAATGGATAGTCAATATGCTACTTTCTAGGGAAATCCAGGCAGATCTTGGTAACAGCCATATTACCAGATTTGCTAAAAGAGGTACGCCGCAGGGGGAGTGTTGCCCCCCAACTATGGCTACTAGCGATGGATAGGGTTCTTCAGGTGGAGGGAATCAATACGATAGCATATGCGGATGACATAGTGATATTGGTCTTAGTTAAACATCTCGACATAATAAGCGAAATTATGGAGAGAGCTCTTAAAATAGTAAGCAGTTGGGCCAGAGACTGTGGTCTTAACGTTAATCCGAAGACAACGCGCTGTGTGAATACTTAAGTGTCCAATATCAAAAAGTATAAAATGTGAAAAAACTGCATTTTAAGTTTCAATTGTCAATTTAACCACATAGATTGGTACTAAGACAGGACTTTAGAGTTTAATTCGATTTTTGCACTTACTAGGTAATATTTAGGCTGGAAATTTGTTGACATTTTTCTAAACTTTTCTTAATAATTTAATTTTTCTACAAAACGTGAAAAATTGATATTGAACACATTTCATACGTTTTTCTAAATAGTAAAAATTACACTCGAATGTTTTTGTTGAATATACCATATTTTGGGTTTTTGCCAAATAAGCATTAAGCATTAAAATTTTATCTTATTTGTTTTAAAGTTAATGTTATTGGCTATGAATATTGGACACATTTTCAATTTTAGATATATAAAAAGCAACATTATTTAAAATTAAAATACCTTTATAAAGTTTATTAGGAACATTTTAAATTCATTAGGAACATTTTAAATTCATTAGAAACATAAATTTATTTCAAATATTAAATTTGACTTTTTATAAAAACATTAAAGGATTTAAAATATATAATACTTAAATAACCAAATTTTTAAGATGGCTTTATGAAAAATAACAACTTCATTTGAGTCACAACAATAAAATAAACTTAATTCATTAGGAACATTAAATTCGACTTTTAATAAAAATAAAACATATTTACTGTTTCTCTCTTCCAATTGCTTGGTTTAGCTCTCTTTTTTCTTGCTGGGCCAGATCCATTTAAAACTGATCGTGGTTGAAGAAGCTCGGTGCTTGTACTAGCAACAGGTTCATTTAAAATCGCATAAGTCGTATTAGCGGCGGGCACAACATGACAGGTGGTATTTACGTCACTTTGTGCAACTACTGGTGAAAAAACGTTTGTTGGATGGCTTAAACTTACCGGATTGCTTATTGTTATGTAAAGCCTACCCTGTTTAATTTTCCAAATTTAAGTTCTAAATTAATTTGTTTCCAAATTTAAGAAATATGATATTTCATTTCCTAATAATTTAATTTCAATAATAATTTATCTTCTGAATTTGCTTAATTAGCAGTTTGCTAGTTAATTCAAGTTCAGGGTAAATAGGCATTTGACCTAATATTGGACTTTGATTTTCCTTTAATTAATTTAAAGGAAAATCAAAGGCACGTTTTGTAATATACGTGGGCTTTACATAAAATTAAAACCTAAAGTTGATGAGTTGATTCGTGTACTTGAGATTAAACGGTCGTTGTTTTGTAATTGCGTTTGATATATATATATATAATTAAAAATATACCATTTGTTACTCTAAAATCAATGTTTTAATTAAAGTTTTTTTATATAAAAGATTTAAAAAGATCACTTAAAATTATCGTAAGTATTTATGTTATGATAAAAACATAACATTATAGATTACACTGCCGGTACATAATCAGGATCGTCATCTGAATTGTCAGCGAATATAGATGGTGACGAGTCGTTAGACAAATTGTCAGATGATGTATCTTCCGAATCGCTTAATATATCAGTTGTTGCCCTAATGAAAAAGAATAGATATTTTTTTGAATATTGAAGATTTTATATAATACGATCGCGTTGCCTCGGTCATAAATGGCACAGGAGATTCGCTGGATTAATTTATATAGCTGCGAAAAATAAATAATTGGCTGTAAGAAATATAATAAACTACTTACTCGCTTAATACTTACTCGCTTATGTTCATTTTAAAAATTTCATATACACTACAACTACGATATATATGTACTCTGCCAAAATTGCAAGTTGACTGTCTGAATTGAATTGCTTTTGTTTTAAGGAACACCTAATCTCATTTGATATTGAACACTATGCACATATTTCTTATTTTTCTAAACTTTATGAAAATAAGTCCAATATCCACCAAAAATTATGTACAAATATTTTAATTTTAATACATATGCACAAATATTTTAATTTTTATTAATATTATAGAGTTTTGTTCAATAAAGAACAGAAAATTGATATTGTACACTTAAGAACTAAAAGTTGTGAAAAATTTGTGGATATTGGACAAAATGATATAAATTATCTCCGTAACAAAAGGAAATATAAGAATTCTGATGACACCAAATGAAAGAGCGTAGTTGCAAACATAAGACTACATTTAAAACTCATATACCGCCAAAAATGGCGTATTGGACACTTAAGTATTCACACAGCGTAATGCTGTTCACAAAAAAAAACTAAAATACCTCTGTTCAACCGTCCTAAACTGGACGGTGTAACACTTAACTTATTCTCCAATGTGCGGTATCTTGGTGTAATGCTTCACCCGAAGCTAAACTGGAGACTTAACACGGAAGAAAGAGTAAAAAAAGCCTGTATAGCTCTGTACTCATCCAAAAAAATGTTAGGAAAAAAATGGGGCCCGAAGCCTCCCATGGTTCTATGGTTGTTTACTGCAGTTGTACGACCCGTCCTCACCTACGGATCACTGGTGTGGTGGCCTGCCATTGAAAAACAATACATTCGTTCCGTGTTATCCAGAGTACAAAGAAGCGCTCGTTTAAGCATCACTGGTGCGTTGAGAACGACACCTAGCGCTGCTTTAGACACACTTCTAGACCTTATGCCACTCGACCTTCATATCAGGCATCTAGCAAGGTGTAGTGCGATTAGACTTAAGGAGAATGAGCACTGGCAAGTAAAATCTTACAGACAGGTAAAATTTTAGGCGCCACTACTAGGTGCCTGGAGACTATCATCACTGACTACACCATTCCTAGACTAGAGATTGACAAGAATTTTAATGTCAAGATACTGTCAAGGAATGATTAAAATGATAACGACCCCCTGACCAATATAGACACAGTATTCTACACAGACGGCTCCAAAATGGACTGCGGTGTTGGTGCTGGGGTTTATTCGGCATCACTCGAACTCGTCCATTCCTACAGGCTACCGGATTGATGTAGCATTTCCAGGCGGAAGTGCTAGCAATATGGAAAGCTTACCTGTTACTAAGGAATGATACTTCAACTAAACGTAATGTAGCAATAGTCTCAGCCAGTCAAACTGCTGTCTTGGCTCAGAACTCAGCCGTTATATCCTCAAAAATAGTTAAGCAATGTTACAATGAACTCACATACCTAGGAAATCAGCTCAACATTACACTATTCTGGGTTCCCGGTCATAGGAACATTCAGGGTAATGAGCGGGCTGACGAATTGGCCAGACAAGGCTCAAGTTTGCACCAGAAATTGGCAGAACAGGTACAGCTACCAATGAATACGGTCAAAAGAGACATTTACTTGCACTTCCTTTCCTTAGCCAACTCAAGATGGGTTGGTCTAAACTCATGTAGCACGGCTAGAAGTACCTGGCCGTCGTACAGTAGAAATAGATCAGAAGAGCTGGTAAAACTACCTCGGAAGGACATGTCCAGAAAGGTAGCTGTGCTCACGGGTCACTGGCCGATTGGCGTGCACACCGCTGGGCTCGGTATCCCTTTTAATCCCTCATGCCGCAGTTGAAAGGTACCAAATGTAGAGGAAACAATAACCCACTTATCTGCGAGTGCCCAGCGCTGTCCAGGGCCAGGTACTGCTCACTCGGAAAGCCCTCTTTCAATGCGTTAAGCGATATAGCTAAAATAAACCATCGGGATATGGTACGTTTCTTGAACAACACAATATGGTTCTAGAAACGTACCCTACCTGCTTTTCTAAAAGAACCTACTGGTCGCGAGAGTGAGTGGTATTAAAACGGCGTTTTTACGTTAATTGTAGTCATTGGCTAGAGGTCGGTGACTAGCCACTTAAACCAACCAACCAATAGAAGAAGAAAAATCAGTGAAGAAAGTAACACAATATTTCAAAGAAAGTAAAGAATGGATACCAAATCTAAAAAACAAAAACAATATAAGATGAAATTCACGAATAATTTCCAGATATAAATGAAACACCTACGACGTTTTTCCAAGAATTATACAAATCTGAACAACGGTGTAATATAAACGAAGTGCTCAATTTCTTAATAATTTCGACCATTTTTAAAGCAGGATATAGAACAAGCAATCAACGAATTGAAAAGTGGAAAATTAAATGAAACGACCAGATAAATGCTGAAATGTTAAAGATAGGAATAACTGAAATAGCTGGACCAATAACATACCTATTAAATGAAGTAATTAGGGCAGAAATAATTCCAGTACAGTGGCAGTAATCTTCGATTGTTCTCTTACACAAAAAGGTGATAAAAAAGAATTAAATAACTACAGACCACCAATTAGTATTCTCTCAAATATCTATAAAATCATCGCAAAATGTTTATTACAAAGAATGAATGTAGTATTGAATCAAAATCAGCCACGTGAACTAGCTGGCTTCCGCTCCGGTTTTTCGACAATGGACCATCTACAACAAACCCTAAATCAAATAATTGAGAAAACTCTGGAATACCAAAAAAGCATTAATATTGGTTTCATAAACTTTTATAAAGCTCTCAATTGAACATGGAAAAATTTGGGAAGCATTACGAAGACAGGGTATATCAATGAAATATATCAAACTATTATCTAAATGATATGAAAATTGTACAAGTATCCACTGAATTTAAAGGCAAAAATATAAAAATTGAAAGAGGAGTCAGACAGGGTGATCCTATATCTCCTGCACTTTTTTGCGCTGTCCTTGAAGAAAAATTTTGAAGTACAGAATTTGAAGATCTTGGTATCAATGTAAATGGAGAAAAACTGATGGACCTTAGATTTGCAGATGATATATAAATATTTTCAAACTCAGCTGTAGTGATGCAAAATATGGTTTAAAAATTAATAAATTAAAAACCAAGATAATAACAAACGCTACTCAAGAACTTTTGTGAAATTTTTTATTAGTGGAAGCATCATCGTGTTGTTATATTGATGGCCGTTTGGATCACTAGTCGACTCACGCCCCACAGGCTGAACATAGCTGGCAAAAATAGCGGGAAATTCCAGTGATCCAAGGAGTTCAAGTAATATAAATTTCGGTCTACCGCTTTTGGTTTGTGATGCGCTGTTGGTCACCCTAACCCTGCCACCCAATACAATAGAACTCCGAAGCTACCTCCTCCAACAGACATACCGTTAACAGGTGCTAATTTTTTTGTATAAAAATTATTTCATTCTGTTACAATGGGCTGGACATATTGTTAGAAACTTCAATGTACGGGCTTACATTTATTTCACTTTACTGTAATTATGATATATATTTTGTTTCTCTTAAAATCGTTGCAATGTTAATAGAATAATTAAATGAATAAATCTTATTTTATATTAGCAAGCGGTATATGTTTTAATATTATAAGAATCCCAAGCACAAAACCTTAAAGTGGCGACGATGATTATAGAATTCGTTAAGTGAAAAAGATGACATAAACAAATTATTTTTTCAGCTTATATTATAACAAACTGTTAGTAACAAAAAAAAAAAAAATGGACGATATACAATTTGATACGTTTATCAATAAGTTAGAAGTTTTATTGCAAGCTAATAGAAATCAGCAAGCAATAGCACAACAACCAGTAGCAGTTAATACAGAAAATCATGATTTCAGTTTCGAACATTATGATGAGGATGTTGAAACTTGGGAAATTTTCACTAAAAGGTTAGAAAATTATTTTGCTCTTCGTGGTCTCACAGAAGATAATCATGCTACAAAATAATAGTTGTCCAATCAAGGCATTTTGTGAGTTGTTGCGCCGAGATTAGAAAATGATAGAGGCAGCACCATCGATTAGTATTGGGTTTGAAAACACTATCGATATCACACATATCCTTCCAAAAGAGCTTAAGAACATTTATTTACTGTGTAAATTATCATCACTTAAATAATATATTATTTTTACATATTTGGAAAGGGTATTAATTTATCTATACAAAAGTAGAAGGTAGTATATTGTTTAATTTCATATTTTATTAGTTATTAACGATAAATTAAACACATTTTTCCAAATATCCATATAACATTTTATATTTATGAAAGCTTTTTTTTTCGCATTAAAAAAAGAATTAAAAAAGAAACAATTACTAATTCACAATGTTGGAGCTAAAACCTTACAATTGCTTTGTTAACTAACTAGTCCAGATGAACCTAGTACAAAACAATATGAAGAATTAATTACAATTCTTAAAAATCATTTAACCCCAACACCAAGTGAAATTTCTGAGCAACATAAATTTACAAAACGTCAACAGCAAGAAGGTGAAAATATTGCAGATCTAAGGAAATTGTCAAAAAATTGCAAGTTCAAGTGTACACATTGTCAAGATTCAACTACAGAATTACATTTAAGCATTGTTTATATATCTAATAGTTGTGCAATCAAGTCATTTTTGGAGTTGTTGCGCCGAGATTAGAAAATTATAGAGGCAGCACCATCGATTAGTATTGGGTTGAAAACTCTGCTATCGATATCACACATGTCCTTCCAAAAGAGCTTAAGAACATTTACTATGTAAATCAATATAAAAAAAAATTCGAATTTAAAAAAAATTTTTTGTTTTATCATCACTTAAATAATATATTATTTTTACATATTTGGAAAGGGTATTATTGTAAAATCTGAAAAAGAGCAACTGAAGGTGGACAAGTCCACCTGTCTGGCACTGCTCTCTAGACACACAACTAGGAAGGAAACAAGTTGGACAGATCCGTTTGGATCGATAGCCTGGCCTCACGGCCCCAACTACACATATATATACTCTATGTATTTTATATACATATATAGTAGAATACTATATATATATATATATAATTGTTACATAGCTGTAATATGTTATATATTATATACTTTAGTATATTATATATATTATATATTATATTACATAGTATATACTTTAGTTATATATACTTGTAGTATACTTTTAATCCATATGGTATACTTACATTATAATAATAATACCTATAATTGTCTTTAAAACAAATGAAAAGATTTAGTTTGTGTTTTAAATGTATTATTTTTTATTACATTATTATTTAAATACTTTTTTACAAAGTATAATATTGATGAATTATTTCTTAAAACATTATGATTTAAATTTAAAATACATAATTAATTAAAATATTAAAAGTGTTTACTGCTATAAAAATAGTTGTTAATAACTGAAAAAAATTATAAATATTAATGAATGAAAGTATAATATACAATGAAAAACTTACTTATTCGTTGCATATCGCTAAAATAAACTTTAGTTTTAGCGGCTGAATTGAAATATCTGTATTAAAGTTTTCTATTAATATAATCTCATTTGAATTTTCTTCGCCTTTATAATAATTACGCCAATTCATGAGCGTATAATTATTATCTGCGTAGCTGATAATCTTACCGCATTTAAAGCGTTTGTTTTTTTTATAAAAGCAATACGTGTTCATTTTAAATGGCTTTATTTCATACGTTGTTGAATCAAAATCATCAGTAAATGATTTTATATTATTAGATTTATCAACTAGTATCTTTCTATAATTATTAATATTTATTACATCAGTTATAACGTAACGTCCAATGATGGTCTTTCTAAAACTACAACTGCAATTGGCATTACTACATCAGTTATAACATCATCTGGCATTGGTATGTCACGCGGTATACTTTCTAAATTAAAATGATTTCATTAGAAATATATAGTAATATGTAATTATAAATTATATAAAGTAGGAATGAAATGGATACATTAGAAATATATAGTAATAATTATAAATTATATACCTTGGTGTGAATTAGCGTAGTTGTATAAATCAGACATAAATGATGAAATACTGCACTCCCTTTTCCTCCAAGGTGCCCAATTATCTAAAGGATTTTTAATTTCTAAAAAGTTTTTGTTAACCATCAAAACATCTAAAGATAGTAATTTGTGTATATGTAATTCATTAATTGAGAAATCAAAGTTCTTTGTTCTGGCATTTGAGAATTTCAATTTATGAAAACCGATTACAACAAGCCAGCCCCGGACTGGATCGGACAGCTACTCTGCCGTCACGTCCGAGGACCTGCAGATAGAGCGTATGCAAAATGATCACACAGAATAATATAGAGAAAGCTGGTCTTCTTGCCGCTGGCAAGCACCACATGACAATTTATATGATCTCGATTATCGTCCTATTGTTTCCTTGTATCATTTATTTGGTTATTATCTGAGAAACAACCCGACATACAAAACCCACTTCAACCCTGGCGCATTTGGGTGCGTAGACGTAGAGTATGATCATAATAGATTATTTGATTGTTTCATTGATGAAAATTCATTTAACCAAAGATTGGAAAAATATATAATAATCGGTTTTTATAAATTGAAATTCTCAAATGGCAGAACAAAGAACTTTGATTTCTCAATTAATGAATTACATATACACAAATTACTATCTTTAGATGTTTTGATGGTTAACAAAAAGTTTTTAGAAATTAAAAATCCTTTAGATAATTGGGCACCTTGAGGAAAAGGGAGTGCAGTATTTCATCATTTATGT